>JASAOG010000026.1:2605000-3205000 GCA_030265305.1 Biomphalaria pfeifferi
TCTTTCAAGCATCGCTTAACCAGGGCAGAGTACCAAAGGACTGGAAAGAAGCTAATGTCACCCCCCTATTTAAAAAAGGAGAAAATCTGATCCAGGAAACTACAGACCAGTATCACTTACCAGCATCACATGTAAAATACTAGAACACATAATATGTAGCAATATCATAAACCACTTAGACAAACATAATGTCCTCACCCCATACCAACATGGCTTTAGGAAATATAGATCATGTGAAACACAACTAATAGGACTAATTGATGATTTTTCAAAAGGTTTAGATAATAGTGAACAAATAGATGCTATCTTACTAGATTTTTCCAAGGCTTTTGACAAAGTTCACCACCATAGTTTGCTTAAAAAATTAAAATATTTCGGCATTAATGGTCCACTGCATCAGTGGATTAAAGATTTTCTGATAGGGAGAGAACAAACTGTAATAATAAATGGCTCTAAATCAACACCAATAACAGTAAACTCAGGTGTACCTCAAGGAACAGTTTTGGGTCCACTACTATTTTTAATTTACATAAATGATTTACCAAATTGCATTAGTTCAGGAACAAAAGTCAGATTATTTGCAGACGATTGCATAATATATAGAACAATAAAAACAAAACAAGACACAGATATTTTACAAAGAGAATTAGATGAATTACAGAAATGGGAATCAAATTGGAGCATGTCTTTCCACCCAGAAAAATGTCAGTTGTTAAGAGTAACAAAAAAACTAAAACAAATTAATTCCACTTATCTTATTCATGGCAAACCAGTAACACAGACTAAAAACTCAAAATACCTAGGTGTTATAATAAATGAAAAACTGTCATGGAATCCACATATTGATGAAACTATAAAAAAATCCAACAAAGCATTAGGGTTTATTAAAAGAAATTTCTATAAATCAAATAAGAACATAAAACTAAAATGTTATTTAACCTTGGTTAGGCCAATAATAGAATATGCATCCACCGTGTGGGACCCCTCAACTCAAGAAAACATTAAGAAACTGGAACAAACACAAAATAGAGCAGTGAGATTCATAACAAACGAATATTCACATTTGACTAGGGTAACACCATTAGTAAAATCACTAAATTTAGAAAGCCTTCAGGACAGAAGACTCAAAAGTAAAGTAGCAATTATACATAAAACACTGAACCATAATCTTCAAATACAAAAACAAAATTTAATAAAATACTCTGAAAGACACAAAAATAAAGGCACATTCCTCGTCCCATATGCTAGGACAAATTTGTACAAATACTCCTTCTTCCCTAGTGCTATTAGAGCATGGAATGGGTTGCCTGAGCTAGCCAGAAAAACCAGTGACTTGGCAGAATTTAAGTCATTGGTTAATATGCATGACTAAATGCATGACGCGTAGGACGTAATCATCTTCTTTTTTGAAGTAACGTCTGTATTATATAAGATAAGATAAGAGGATCAAAGCCGCATTGTTTTTGCGTTTTGTCTGTCAGTCGGTCTGTCCGTCATCTTAATTAAAAAAAACAGCAACTAAAAGCTATTAAAAATTGATTAACCTTTATTTTACGTTTCAAAACATCGCAATAATTTTAGGTATGAACACGATTGATTTGAGTTTATATAATAGATTGTTCCGGATGTTTGTATAAATAGTAAAAGAAAAAGAGAATTCCAGATCAATGTAATACCGTTAATTAAATTTGTTGGATGGTCTCGTATTAAAATTAGAAGAACTACAGCCTTGTGGAGAGATATTCATACCATACTTTGGTGTTTGGATGTTGTTTTCCTTAAAAATCGGAACATAATATTAACGATAATTAGATTTTTTTATGTTTTAGGTAGAAAATTAATTGTACTGTAAGAGAGAATGAGTTAAAATATTTTTCATAAAAATCCAGAATAACATTTTTTCGTAAATGAGAAGATTATTTGTTTATTAATTAGAAGAGGGAGTTTAAACAGTTATTTGTCGTTAGTAGATTTTTAAATAAATTCGGACATTTCTGACGACGATTTGTAAGAGAATGTAAGTAATGTAAGTCGATTTCTTTTCAAAACAAAATCCGGAACATTCTTTACCGATTACTAAACTTTGATGTTATGTTTCAGCAAGAAAATTAAATGTCTAAAAAGTGATTTTCAGTAATCAATTCTAGTAAATTACTTTTTTTTAAAGCCCTTAACAACCTATTGTCGATATTTTTAAAATTTGTTTAAGATGAAAATACGGAAAAATTTGATATCGATAATCAAATTATAGTGACGCATTGTCAAATTATATACGTGTAATATTAGTCAATTATGCGATTTTAAACAATCATTTGACATAATTCATTTTTTATAAAACAATATCCGGAACATTTTTACACTTAATGAAATAAAAGTCAGTATAAAGATTTTGATTTAGCATTAATATGCTATTTACATAAAAAACGGAACAGCATATTATTGATAATGTGTTTTTGCAACGTTTAAGCATGGAAATCGAATGTAATATAAGTTAGAAGAGCAAACAAACATTTGTTGGCGTTAATAAGTATTGCACGGAAAAAATCCGGAACAATCAATTTTAGATACTTAAAACTATTGAGATGTTACGGGAGGAACATTAAAGGGTAGATCAAATTTTCAATAGCTTTTAGAGTTGTTTTTTTTGTATCTAATCGTGACGAACAGCCATACCGACAGACAAAACGCACAAAAATAAACCTTTTTTATTCTGATGAGGGAACTAAACAAAAAATAAATAAAATATGATTTTTTAAAAAAGTTAAAGAAATTAGTTTAGCACCATGTCAAGGCCGGGCTTTACGCTACTACACGAAAGTCGCTGCATAAAAAGTCCATTTTAAAAAATGTGCGTGATATTTACATACAAAGTGCGTTCTTAGCCTTTATAAACAAACATAAATGTTTTCTTTTAATTTTAGCAGCTAGTTGACCAGAAAAAACATCTTTAATTTATATTTATATTTGTTGTAAACATTTCTAGTACATTTTATACAAATATTTGACGTCGTGATACTGAAAATAGGCAAAAATTAGCATATTGCAACATTGCCTCCCTTACGTTTACGTTATTGTTTTAGAATTGGTGTATTTTTATTAAAAAATCGCTTGCATAATTAATTTTATAAATTAAACGGTTTGCTTTTAGAAAACCAAAAGTAGCCGTTGCACCTAAACTTTTCAAGCCGCATTTAATGGTGAAATAATATTTTTCATATCTTTTCTAGTTTTCGAGATCCGAGTGTGACAGACGGACATTTTGCACAAACCTAATAGCGGCTTTTCCCCCTTACGGGGGCCGCTAATAAAAAGGATGAGAACGGACATTGAAATGTTCCACTTTTAGAGAAATACACTAAATTATGTTAGGCTACACAAAATGGGCTATCCAACACAAGAAATTGGCCTCATCGGTAACATACATTTAACGTGTTTTTTCATGGAACGCAATGTGAACACCGATTATAGATATAGATCTGTGTGATAAAAATATCAATGCACATTAAACTACATGTAATATAATGTATATATGTTGTATTTTAAAGTTGCGCTCACTATAGATCAAACCAAATTGTAACACATCCTGACATCCTAATGTTTGATCTACGGTGCGAAATTAAAGCAATTAAAAAAGGAAAATGAAGCACTTAAAACGTCAACACAACACAAGCGACATGTACATTCTAAATCTAGTATTTATCGGGGCATAATAGATCACCTGAGAAATAGGGCAAGTTTGGTCAAGTTGTGATCTCCCCTTAGCCTATATTTAGAAAATGTAATAATAGCGTTTTTAGGTCCATAAAAAACACGCGTTCCAATAGTTCAAGCATGCTATACCCGAGTGCAATATATTTGACTTACCAAAGTACAATATATTGCCATCGCGTTATCTTCTTCATTTTTTAAAAAATAATTTCTTTTTAACATTTCCAAGCAACGCACACAGTCTAAAATTGCTCAAAATACGTTAAATTACCAATACATTTGCATAAAATAGAATCGACGCATAGAAAATTGTGAACCACGTGGATGGAATCATATAATCGATAGCAGTATGCCAATGTGGCTTAGGAAATTCCGTTTTACAGAACTTAATTATGTCAAACAACGGGGTGTTAGCCAAATAATAGCTATACCGTAGAAATAGTCCTCGCAGAGTGTTCTAAACTATCAGATGAGCGACACATATACACCATAGTACTTATTCCTAATTGACTCTCAAATAACGCGACATCGC
Organism: Biomphalaria pfeifferi; assembly: GCA_030265305.1. Lineage (NCBI taxonomy): Eukaryota > Metazoa > Mollusca > Gastropoda > Planorbidae > Biomphalaria > Biomphalaria pfeifferi. Next base: position 2,609,241 of record JASAOG010000026.1, read on the forward strand.
ACAACTTGTTACCATGATAGCAAAACGGTTTGGAGGGCAACAGCAGCTCAAGTAACCACAGAACTACTAGGTTCGTTCAAATGCTACACTCCCCCCCCCCTCCCTTCTAAAGTTATTCACGCTAAGAGTACCAATCTCTGAATTCAATAAATAAAGTTCAAGACACACACACACACCAACAGTACCAATCATCTACTATGAGAATGAAAATCAATGGCTAACTAATGCTACGGGCAGGGAAGCAACTAGCAATCAAATCAGAAGAATACATCGGACGGTCTCATTTAAAGGTTTACGCCAGATTATTAAATACAACTGAGGGTAGATTGAGGCGATCAGTGTGACATGTTTAAATAGTAACAGAATATATCACCTATAGCAAACCAGTTCTAAAATAATAAAAGCCAAAGATGACATGTACACAAGTGAAGAAACGTATCCAGTGAAGGACACACCACACCACACCACACCACACGTTGCTGTATTTAAGACTACAACGGTCTTGAACAAAAATTAAAATGTCCCTCAGATAGTGTGTGTGTGGGGGGGGGGGGTAGCTCCTCAATCAGATAGACAAACAGGTAGGATGAGAAGGTTAATTAGATACGCGTTGAGACGACCAGGACAGGTAGATTTCAAAATCAATGTTCAATTAATAAGGATGGTTACCCTGGTAATGCAAATACATTTTTAAAAAAAGGTTAACCTTGCGAAAGAAAAAAAAAAAAACAAGGAAAGAAAACCAAAGACTAAGACTAAGACAGCTTTATTGATCTTAAGTGGACATGTATTCTAATTACAGAGAAAAGGATAGAGAGAAGGGTTGCAAGAGGTTAAGAAAAAAAAAGGGGGGGGGGGGGAGAAGCGACAGCATCAATAAGAGAGATGGAGCAAAAAGAAATGAAGTCAGAGTGTGTGCAAGTAATTAGAAGAGAGAGGGAGAAAGAGAGGTGGAGAAGAATTTGCTTGAAGGAAAGGGGGGGGGGGCGTTCTCAATGACACTTTTTATTATAAATTTAAATTATTGGTTAAGACAAGTGAAAGAGAATTTGGCAGCAGCACAAATTGGGTGACAAATGGGGTCAGAGAGCTAATAGAAAGCACAGGAGATCTAACAGACCGCACGGAGATCTACGGAGATGTAACAGACGGCACGGAGCTATAACAGGCGGCACGGAGAGCTAACAAGCAGAACACAATGTTTGATCAGCTTATACATCAAGATCTAGTCTTAATAGTTGCATCACATTTTCCTTTTCTTTCACCTTTCATAAAACTAAACATGAAAAATGTTTGCATCCACAATTTACCTAGTACAATAAAGTTGTACACAGCATACACCCTTACTCATAAACAAACTTCACCCTTTAAAGAACAGAATAAAACTATTCAGATTACTATCAAATAAGAATATCATTCCTAGAAATATAAAATATTTTAAATCAAAATTTCACACTTTGCCTAAAGCAGTTCAAGTCATTCGTAGGCATTTTATACATTGCAGGGAGACCATTTCCTACATTGCCTGAAATCTTTAGGTATTCTTTCAGAATGCCAGATTTCACAAACTGCCTGTAACATTAAAAAAAACAAGGTTACAAACAGATTGTGTGGAAAAACAAACTCAAAATCGGCCCCCGAAGTGGTCCACCTAGAGTCTTCACCAGGATTCAAACACAGGACTTTTGGTTGTTTTTGTTTGCCATTCTGTACCCCTAAGCTGTCAGAAGATAAGTTATTGCCTTAATAATTAAAATTTTGTTCAAATTATTAATACATTTATAATATATATATATATATTATAAATATATCTAGATCTGGGCTCTATTTAATCTTATTTAGACTGACAAGTCCATTGTGACCTTAGATGCAAATTTTTTGTACCAATGATCGAATCTATGAATGAAGCTTGAGTTATTAATGAAGAAGTCTGTGAGCTTTTTAAAAAACTTACCTCCCATGAAGTTTTTCATTTAAAGTTATGCATTTATTTTTTTTAATCTGCTTGCATAGGTAATTTTAAAAATTAAATGGTTCACTTTCGGAAAAGAAAAAATTAGCAGTTGCATCAGAACTTTGAATGATCTAAAATATCATGATGTCCGATTTTCATTTTCTTTTCTAGTTTCTGAGATCTAAACAGGACGGATGGACAGAAATTTCACACAAAACTAATAGCGTCTAAACTGTCTTTTACCCTTTCAGGGGCCGCTAAAAATTATAAGTGGATATAAAAAAAAAATGTTTTACACATTGTCTCTACTAAATTTAATCCATTTTTACCATATTAAAAAATGTAAGAATAATGTATTTATGACTAAGCTCATTTTTTATCTATAAAAATAATTGTAAATCAAAATTTTATTGTTGTTAGAGTTGTTAGTCATAATGTTTTTTTTCATTCTCAATTCTTATATGATTTACTACAGAGTCCAATAATAAAGAAAGCAAATTTGAAGATATTTACAGTCTTTCTTCAAAATTTGTGTCTTTAAGTTTATCCTTATACTTTTTTTTCAATGAACTGCATAGTAAGTAAAATATACCAAACAAAACAATTCAGTAACGGTTAATTAGAAACTTTAGTGTAATTTCAAGAAAATTTCTTAATGGCTGCACAAAAAGCACTTCTTTAACATAAGCACTATCACAAACACAAAATTTCAGTAAAAAAACAAAATCAAAGTTTGAAAAAAAAAGGGGGGAGGGAAAAGAAATAACTCCTCAATCAGAAATCCAGAATTTGAAGTCACCAAGAAAAAAAAACAAAACTTTTTTGCTGTAAAAAAAAAAAATGAAAACAAAGGCAAAGGCAAACAGTGTGCAAAACAGAAAATATAAAATCAACAACAAGGATGACATAGATGTTACTCACTAGTTCATCGGATCAGTCTGTTGTAGATATTTAAAAGAAAGCAAAGGTTTAGGAATATATCAAACTGCTATGAGCATCAAAGTTACATTCTAAAAGTCAAACCTAGTTATATCAAACTAATCTCTATTCACCAACTGAGACTTAAGTGTGCTTGGATCTTTACTACAGAGATTTCAAACATATAATGATAATATGCAAAAATGGTAATATTGTACCAATGAATGGAATGAAAGGTTAAATGGTGCTTAAAGTTAAAACAAAACTTTCTATCAAATTCACGTAGCCATTTATCAAAATAAATATTATTTTCTGGATTTAAAAAAAAAAAAAATTCTGTTTTAAATGAAATAAGCAAAACAACCATATACAAAGTTGCATTTGCGTTAAAGAGATCGATTCTAAATAAAACAGGTTGAAAGTTTTGTTTTTTTTTAAATGGATTGATTATAATAAATATGCCACAAAATATAACAAACAAAATATACTCAAGACTATATTGAATAACAAGCCCTAAATCAAAAATTAGAAACTTGTGGTGACAACCATTTTTTTTTTACATAGATATATATATAGTAATAAAAGAGTAAGTCAAAGACTTTACTGAATTCTGAATTCACAAGTCAGTTTAGTTCTTTGTTATCATTAAGTGTTAAGGACATTACTTTCAAAGTTGAATGTACATGCTACTAGTTAGTGTGATGTTCAATGGACTGATAAAATGTTTAGCTAGTGATATATTCAATTATGACATAAATATGATAAAATGTGCTACTTCTAGGACTGTTCAAAGCTCATCCTATTAACTTAGAAGATAGAATCTTATAAACATCAAAGATGAAAATTATTTATTAAATATGTTAATTAAAACTATGACATTTGTTATTAACACCACGGGATTCAAGAGGTAGAAAATTACATTTAAAAAATTTTTTTTTAATCTTTTGAAAGCCAGAAAAATAAAAATAACTTTGTTTCTAAATTCTTATAATTTTCTAAAAAATCTATGACATGATAGATATATTAGTAGCAAATAGACTAAATTTACAAAATCTTAAAAGTTTAGAAAACACAGAGAAGAAATCATTTTTTTAGTTGAACCACTAGAGTTACAGGAAAATTGTGACAGAAAACAAATATTAAAAAATATCTTTATTGCATAATGAGGGCTATGGAGAAAAAAAAAGGTTGTTAAGAATATACAAAATAAATACAGAAATATTTCTTTTCTAACAAACATATCACCTACCTCAACTGAGTAAACTCCAGTCTGCTGCTGAAGCAGATTCTTGAGGTCTGTAACAGAACTGTAATCATGGAGTCTGGCTATCTCTAATATAGTTATTCTTCTAAATGACATCCTATTGAACATGATAGGAAAAAGGTATATTTTTCATATTTTTATGAATACATTTAACACTACTTAATTATGAATCAATTAAATATTAATTTGGTAATTTAAAATCACCATGTTCACATATTTAATGAAAATATTTAAAATTCCAGTTTTTTTTTGTTTTTTTTTTCAATAATCTAAATAATCCAAGTTTGTAAAATATGTCTCTTTGTCTCCTGACCTTCCATTTAGTGGTATTCACAATCTTTCACTATTGTTCACAGCCATGTATTTTGCTATTAAAACAACTCAAACTAGTAGACTACTAGAATGATTTCACTAAAGGGGCTTGTACACATTAAAAGCATAACATGGCTAGACTATACAAAAATTTTGATATCTTGTTCTTATCTCATATGATACAGACGTTACTTCAAAAAAGAAGATGATTACGTCCTACGCGTCATGCATGTTAACTAATGCCCTAAACTCCGCCAAGTCACTGATTTTCCTGGCTAGTTCAGGCAACCCATTCCATGCTCTAATAGCGCTAGGGAAGAAGGAGCTTTTGTACAAATTTGTCCTAGCATATGGAACGAGGAATGTGCCTTTATCTTTGTGTCTTTCTGAGTATTTTATTAAATTCTGATGAAGACCAATGCGGACACCATAGAGGCAATGTTTATTATTATTCTGTAGATGTGCTGGTTGGGCATATGGGTGACAACTAACATACTTAAGCATGTTGTATGTAGGAGAACTAGATGCACATTGTGACGATCACACTTGCCGGGAATTATTTATCAAACTTGATAACTCAATGAAGTGAAGAAACATCTTTGTATTTTCTTCAAAACTTCTTTAATAATACTTCTTCAACTTTCACATAAAATTAACTTCTCAATTTAACAACAACTTGATTTGATACTTCATAAATAAAACTTAAAGATACATGAAACTTCACATAGTATAACTTCAACTAATAAAATGTTAATTAATGGACCCGCTAATATCACAAAACTTATAACCATTACTAATCGAGGACTAAGCGAGGACCCCGTCTAACTGACTTTCCCTTAATTTATACTTTTTTAAAACGTACATTCCAGAATCATGGAAACTTCTCCGATAATTATTTGAGTAACTTTGACCTTCTAGAAGCTGACGTGTGCTATTTTTTTCCCTTAACCCCTTTCTTTTGATTGGATACCTAAAATTAACTTGTTTACGCTGGACACTTGCACTGGTTTGTCCTCGCTTCTAGAAACTGGTCGAAATAGGTCACAGACTCGACTCATGACACACATATTACATGCTTCTAACAATATCACTGCACTAAGATCAAGCTTTGACACAGAAGGAATGCCTTTTATTAAGGGATGACAGTTCTAGCCAAGTTTAAAAATCTCAATGGAGTTCTTGTATTGACTTGCATAGTCTCCCAAAAACGCTACTGGAGATCAGCAAAGGCAACTTCTCCCCAAGTCCTGTCTAAAGTTCTGCAATCGCATCAACCATTACTAAAATTAGGTTGAATCATCTAGGTATAGCAGGTTTCTCGGCTGTTACTACATAAATATATGCTGTGGAAAGGCTACCACTCCAGATCACAGGTTCTCCCAGGACTTGTACTGAATGCATTGAATACTGGGCTCCCAGAACAAACCAGTTTCCACTTCCGTTGTTAGCCTATCTGTTTCCATATGGTACCATGTATATATATATATGTGTATATATATATATGTATACATGAGAATGAAGAAGAAGAAAAGTAAAAAAACTTTCTTTTTTCAACTGAATGCTATATATACCAAAAATCTTTCTGGTTAATATACACACTCTTTTAGATTATGCTCCAACTTTAGATTTAACAAGCTGTCATTTAGAACTGAATATCTTGTGACTGTCATAGACCAGAGTTTCTCAAACTAAGACAAAACAATATTTTTTTTATAGGTATATTATTTGCAGTGTGTGCTGCAATGACAGTGATTGATTTTTTTAACAAGAACATCCTTGCCAAAAAATTCTCAATATCATCTTCATGGGCAAAATTTTTTAGAAAAGTAAAATAAATATACAGTCTAGAGGCTAGTGATAGACTAATCTAGAGATATTATAATTAGCTCTTTATTATATATATATAGAATAATTTTGAATTTAAGTGTGACAATCACACTTGCCGGGGATTATATTATCAAACTTCTTAATTCAAACGAAATGAAGAAACAAACATCTCTGTATTATCTCCAAAATTTCTTTAATAATACTTCACCAACTTTCTTATAAAAATAACTTCTCTATTCAAATCTTAAAGATACACAAAACTTAACTTATAATACTTCAACTACTGTAACTTCAATTAAGGTAACGAGGACCATGGCTCTAAAATAACCACTACTATGCGAGGACCTACTACTCTATCAAACCATTCTAAGTGAGAACCACGTCCAACTGACTTTCCCCTAATTTATACCTTTCTTAATAGAACATTCCAGAATCATGGAAACTTCTCCCCTAATTATTTTAGTAACTTTGACCTTCTAGAAGCTGATGTATGCTATTTTTTCTCTTAAACTCTTTCTTTGATTTGATACCTAAAATTAACTTGTTTACGCTGGACACTAGCACTGGTTTGACCTCGCTTCTAGAACTTGGTCGAAATAGGTCACAAACTCGACTCGTGACAAAGATCATCACAGAACAATTGATTTTTTTTTTCTACAGAGTTTAATAATGATTATTAATGTACTTTATTATAGAAATCTAATCTAGATCTAGACTCAAGAGACAATAGACCAATAGAGATCTAGAATTCTATGTATATAATTTTATTTTCATCTATATATATTTATATAATATATTATTACTACTACTACTACTTGTAGTACTACTATATTACAGTGACCGGTCATTTCATCCCCAATTAAATATATTTTGTTATTCATTGTTTAATTGTGCTGTTATGGCTTTGATTTTAAGCCCTCATTTTATCTAATATATAAATATGATTATGTAGAATGCTTTTTGATATTTTTTACATGTTATTAATGCATTTATATATATATATATATATATATATATATATATATATATATATATATATAGTGTTTCCCCTTCCACTTTACATTCTTGATGAGAAATCTTATAATATAGTTGTAAATTTGGGTGTGTACTTAGCTATAGCGCTTCTACTGGGTGTGGGTGATGACAATAATATTATTCTGCGCATGACGTAATGATCAAAGGCCAAGGTGTGGTGGAAGTAGTGAAAATTTTTTGAGAGATGAGAACGATTAAAATAATTATGACCATGCCACTGATAACATCATCAAAGGCCAAGGTATGGTGGAAGTAGTGGAAATCATTTAAGAGATGAGAACGATTAGAATACTAATGATCATGCCCTGACGACCATCTTTCACTTTATTTTATTTTTCAATTGCTCTTTCTTGAAAATGGGTGCATCATTTTTAGCCTTGAAATATGGTTTTATTTTTTTCTAATAAAAGCTGACTTCAACCATCATGTCGCCTATATAAGTTTTGCTTTAATTTCTTTTAAACATTGAAGTTGTAAATTGTGTTATAGGCAAAGAGAATTACAAACATTGTTTAGCAATATGAATTGATGGATTGTCTTCTGTAATTACAATAGCCTAGGCCTATCTATCTCACTAAAGTACATGCAAATATAAAAATTATTTTACAAGACATCTATATCTATAAATGTTACATTTTTATAGTTTCTAGTAACATTTAATTTTATTCTTATCTAATGTGTTACACTTTTTGTCATGTAAATAAAATGAATATATTTAATATTGCTTATTTCATGATTTCTACGATTACTCTTTGTTACAAAAAATGATCAGATGATGAAATGACCAGGGGATGAAATGACTGGGGATGAAGTGACCAGGGATGAAATGACCGGGAACCTAGATTACTAGATCTATGATATATTGTTACCATATTCATATTGTATGAATATAATAATAATAATAATATAGACTTTATAGTCTCTATAATCTTCTTCTAGATATAGACTCTAGATCTAGATATTTAGAAGTAACTAGATTCTAGAGGGTTATTAACAGTGAAACAGTGCTTTTTTGTGACAGTAAGCACCAGTACGGCGTACTGGCACCTTTTTCAATCTGGGGAAAAAATATATACTTTTCTTGCATTTTAACCACGTTTATTATTAATTTATTAGTAGCTAAAAGTTTAAAATCCATCACTAAGTACCGGCACCTATTTCTTTGGTAATTCTGAAGGAGTTCACGGGTCAGGCATTTTGTTATTTGTTATGTTATTTTATGTTATTGTTTATGTTCCCAAGAAATCCCAAGATAGTGTCATAAAAAATACCAAGAATTAACATTACCACATTTTCAAAGCATTGCTATTTTCTTTTAATTTTGACTTGGTGTCAATACAATATGTTTCTTGTTATTCTGTCTTCTTTTTAATTGTTAATATTATATATATATATATCATTTATCTTTTATCAATTCTCTCTCTATATATGTATATATAAATATGTTGTCTATTCTGAATTTTTTTACCACTATTTTTCCTTTTTGTTTTTTTTTAGTATGATTGATGTGCTATTTCTTTGTGCTTTTACCTTCCTTTATCTATGTCTTTTGAAATGATCCATAATATCTAAATTTATAGATCTAAAAATTTTGATCTAGAACTATATATGTAAAGATCTAAAATAATATATGTTGTCCAAGTTAGTTTTGTTGTTTTCAACAAATGTTTGTATTTAAATTTTTTTTTAATGCAACCTAGTCTAGTCTGCGACACTGCTGACCACAAACTGTATCGACACTTGCCTTTCCTTTGGATACTTCAGCTGCGTGGAGGGGGGCGGGGGAACTGATGAATGGGCGACATTGTTCCGACCACAGCTAATGTCCAGGCATTCATCTGATTTTCCATGAGATGATCCATAGTCGCTTAATGACTGCCGCAAAGCGAGTATGGATCATCACATACATAGAGAGAGATGGGTGGTGAAGAGAGAGATGGATAGCTGAATACTGAAAGATCTTAATTATAACTACATTAAACAAAAGAAAAAAAAAGTCGTTTATTATGAACTATAAAATTTAAACTTTTATTACTTCATGTTCTCATATTAACAAGTTCAATTATCTGCTTTTTTTTTCTTATTATATATATATATACTTTTTAGAATTTTCATTGCTAGGTAAATAATTTGTAATGCCAGGGGCATAGCTAGGAATTTCCCATCGTTTGGGGGCCTGGGGTGCTTAACCTCTTTGGGAGACCCTGCATTTTGCATAATATTTAGTTTTTAATGTTAAAAACACTTATTTGGCACACCCCCCCCGATGTTGGGGCTCTGGGGATTTTCAAATTCTCCCCCTCCTCCTCCCCACACCCCAGCTTCGCCACTGTGTAAGACAACTAAACAATATAAATAACTATTAAATAAAACTATACATAGACATAGAGAATCTAAATTTAACTACATATTTTTATTTTCAATATATATCAGCACAGTTATTATCAAAAATTAATTGACCTTTAATTTTAATGACCTTGTCATATCAATATATTAATTAGTTCTAGCAGTTAGATTTTGAGTCTAATTAATAGACTTAGCCGACTTAGGACTAGATGATACCGGTGTATCTAGATCTAGCATATTTTTTTAGCTACTAAAATAAAAACAAAACAAAAACCCAAATCTGAGAGAAAACCCAAGATTTAAGATTACAGTCAAAGCAATAACAAAGATGGCTGACCTGTGAACTCAATCCGAATTACCATTTCTTAAAAAAAAAAATCACTGGTTATTAATATATTATAATATAAATATTAAATCAAGAGAGGAGTCTAGTGTAACTAAGTGTACTCACTTTGAAGTCTATGACACAGTTTGTGACTAATGAGTCTAATGACTTTTTATTTTAATTACTTTTAATTACCTAACCCTAATCAATTGTATTTATTGTAATCAATCATATATAATCCATGTATCATTGTATGATCAATCATTCAATGATCTAAGAATCTCAACTGAGACTTACTGAGAGTGTAAGTTGACTGAGGCTAGTGAAAGAGACTGAGTGATCAGTCCAGTGTAATGTTAAATGTAAACACTAAAACAGTTAAAAACAGTACTGTAAATTTTAAATAGTGTTAACTGTAAAGTAACAGTAACACTCAGCCTTCAGGCTTTTTAAAACTTTTTACACTCGACTCAACTCAGTCACGACTCAGTGAGTGTACCAGTACGGGTAAAAATCTAGATCTAGACTCATAAATTCTAGGTAGAATATAGTTAGATCTATACTTTATAAAGTACTAGATTTAGCTAGATCTATTCATTATATTAAGACTATTGTAGTGGTGTTTATTGCTCTAGATGATCTAGTAGATCCAAATGGTAAACATGATAGCGGAAATGCATTTTTTTTCCAGTACCATAAAAATGTGGAACATTTCATAAATGAAATCTTTGGTATATCCGGTGACACATCGGCTACGTCATGATTTGTTCTCAAGATTTATATCATTTATTATGGCCGGAAAATCTTAAATCTCCTTGTTTTTTTTTTTTATAACTTTCAATAAACGGGCCACGTTTTAACGATCCCCCTAACATTGTATAGCATTGTAGATTTGTAGGCCTAAAATTACAATGAAATAAAACGGCCGCTCTTTCTCTTTCCTCTCTTCTTCTTCTTCTCTCTCTGGAACCCTCTTTTTGTGTTTTTTTCCCTACGCATCGTAATGATATCTCCTCCATAGACTTTTGAAGTTACTCCTATGTAGCCTACGGCTTCAATCTATGACTTTTTTTTTCGGCGTCTCAATGGACATCAATCACCAATCGTAAACATTCAACATTTAGCCATGTGATTCTCTATCTCTTCTATACAAATTACGTAATACACATTGGCTATCACGTGACATTTTTCCCCCGTTGTTTTATCAATATTATCACGTGGCTAAATGTTGTTTGTTTACGATTGGTGAATGAGGTACATTCAATATCAAAATATTTAATATAGGCTACTTGATATCTAGGCCTATATGTTGCGTTTCGACAGGAACCCCCTACCCACCATGGTCGACTGGGTACCAAAATTACACATACATTTATATTTATGTCTATGGATATGCATCTATATATAGACCTACATATTGTTATTTGCGATCATAATAATTAAAGTTTGATAATGCAACGAAAACAACGTACACATGAGAACAAGAGTTTAAACAACATATTGCACTTCTACTTAGAGGCTATTAGAGCATGACAGAAAAACAAGTGACTTGACACTGACTTGGCACAATTTAAGTCAATGGCTAACATGCATGACTAAATGCAGGACGTAATCATCTTATTTTATTTTTGAAGTAACGTGTGTATTATATAAGATAAGATAGCAACTCTAAAATTGTAAAAAAAAAAAAAAAAAAATTATCGAATCTATTTTATAGAATCTATTGAAGTTGTAGCTACTAGCTAGCATCAAAATACAAGAATGGCACCAATAATTACCGTTTATCAAATGACGACATTCGTCAGACATAAACTATTACAAAATCTCACAATGTTAGCTCCGCAGAATGGGAAAGTAACTAAGTGGCAATTGAGATTTTAAAGATAATGATGTAATTTCAGAAGTTGACTGTAAAAGAAGCTCTAGCCAAGATGAAGGAAATGTTGCAATGAGTCAGTCAAATGATATAGACTTCAATATTTTAGGGGATTGTTCTTCTTGACATGTGCATATTTCACATGATTTGCGAAGGAAAATTACACCAGTTGTCGAAAGAATGATTCTATAAGAGCCTTATTAAATGGAATGAACTGGTCACTTAACAAAAATGTTTTATTGTTTTTGTTTCAACTATTTTCCTCCAATTCTATAGAAATGAACTAGAAATGTGTTGCTCATTTTAGTAGGTGGCGGAAATAAAGTCTAAAATTGGAATATTCAAAGACGTATGAAGACTATTCCTCTGTATTGGACAATAAAGGCATCCCGGCTACAAATACAACTCGTCTGGGATTTAATGTTGTATTCAAATTAATCCACATATTCATCTGACCTATTAATTTTATAATTGGGAACAACAATAGCCAGCAACCAAGATTTAGACACCGAGCTGACAAAAAGAATAGGAAAGACTCCTGCAGCAATTTAATGGCAAAACTCTTCAAGCGCGTGTGGGAATACCAAATTGACTACGGCAACCAAAATTCTAGTCTAGAATGCCTGCGTTCTGAGCACACTTCTTTGTGGCAGTGAGAGCTGGGCAACTTACATGTGTCAAGAAAAAAAAATATTCCGTTTACGCTGCCTGCGACGCATAATGTGCATCTCCTGGAGGGATCATGTCTCCAACCAGGACTTTCTGAAACGGGCCAATATGCACAGCATCTATGCTCTTCTTACACAGAGAAGACTTCGCTGGCTCGGTGTCCCTCGCACGCCAGATGGAAGAATCCCTAAAGACATCCTATACGCAGAACTTGCAGAGGGAGTCAGACCCAAGAGCCACCCAAGACTAACCAAAAGAGATGTCTGTAAGCGAGACATGAAATACTGGCATCGAACAAAGTATGTGGGAGGAGATAGCCCAAGACCGGAGAGCATGGAGACAGACTGTACGTGCTGATACGAACTTTGCCGAGGGTAAAAGAAACGAAGCTACATCAGCCAAGAGAAAGAAGAAGAAAGCTGCCCTGTCAGCTAGCCCTAGGACAGATGCATATACTTGCACGAACAGTGGCAAACTCTGGCGCTCCAGAATTGGCTAGATCACTCACATCAAATTTTGCCTCCGTTTCAGGACGAAACCAAAGCCAGTGACTCTTTTGGGCGCATTCATTGTCTTCCGAGACATGAGGAGCCAAACATATATATATATATATATATATATATATATATATATATATATTAATTACATTACTTTTTAATTTGTACTCCAAAATCAGTATAGGGGAAAGCAGGTTTGATTGATACCAGGGAGGGGTTAAAAAAAATAGGGGGGGATATCCCATTAGTTGAAAGTATATATATGTGTATAAGTATATAATGTAATAATTAGTAGGCCTAATAATATAATAATAATTATATATAGGCCTCATGGGCGTAGCCAGGATTTTTTTTCGGGGGGGGGGATTTTTTTCTCCACCCCCTTCGCAAAAAAATATTTATATGTATGTATGTGTGTGTGTGTACATAATCTTTATTACATTCCGACCCTTCATTCTTTCGGAAAGACGTTTATTGTGCCCTAGAATTTCTTCCTGGAATAAGTGGAAAAATTGTATACTCCCCGCCATTGCCAGAAAGGGGGTCTGGGGGAGCTCTAGGAGATCCCCCAACACGGGGCGGAGCCCCGCCGCCAAGCCACAAAATGCATATTTTGAGGTATCTACAGTGCATTTTCCTGCTATTAAAAAGTTTTATTTCAAAAACCTAATGTGCTATTCTTACTTACTTACGCCCTCCCGCGCTGTTCGGCGCTTTTGCCGTCAAGCTGGTTCCACAAAAATCTGTCACTGAAGCCTCTTCCCACCTGCTCTGAGGACCTCCATGAATGTGTGGCGCCAAGTTGTGCTTAATAGGATGTCATCGCAACTCTTATGCGTAATTCATTTTGTCGGAGAACATGTCCCGCAAACCTCATGCGACGCTTTGTCACAATCTTACTAAGGGGTCGACTCCCAGTTCGTCATAGGATTTCCTTGATTTAAACCCGATGTCTTTAACTGACTCCTAAAATATCTCTTAGCCATCTTTGTTGAGCCACATTTAGTGTTTTTCAATTTCGATGATGACTTTTCACTGCACTTTATTAATGGAGTCCCGCCACTGGTAGAAATGTGTAACCTTTCTTGAATACGCTCTTGGAATTAGGTGAATGTAGTTTGCTTCAGATTTTATATAGAAAATGGAAGTTTTATCGTCAAAATAATCTGTTGGGAGTTTAAAAATTAAAAAATCTCTGGAGTTTTTTTTTTATTCAAAACCCCATTTAGCTAGTGTCATAGAATTTGGTAACTGTAGTTTGCTTTAGAATAATATTGAAGATAGAGATTTTCCACTTCAAAACGCTCTATAAGGAGATTTTAAAATCAAAACCAACTGGAGGGGTTTTAAACTTTTAAAAAAGCCATCTGTAGGAGAGGGGTTTAAATTCAAAACCCCCATTTGGCTTAGCTACGCTCAAATAATTTTAGTGTGTAATTTGCTTTTTTTAAATATTGAAGTGGTATTTTTAAAGCATCAAGCCCCTCTGAAGTGTGGTTTAAACTCAAAACTCCTTTTGGCAACGCTCACAGCATTTTGAGTGCGTAATTTGCTTTTTTTTTTACATTGAAGATGTATTTTTAGCTTCAAACCCCGCTGGCGGGGGGGGGGGGGGGAGTTTAAACTCAAAACCCATTTAGCTACGCTCATAACATTTTGAGTGCGTAATTAGCTTTTTTTTTTTACATTGAACAGGTAATTTTTTTAGCTTCAAACCCTACTGAAGAGGGGGGGGGGGGGTTAAACTCAAAACCCCTTCAAAATTTTGAGTGTGTAATTTGCTTTTTTATATTGAATAGGGCGTTTATCGTAAATTTTGGAGAGGTTTTTAAAATTAAAATTTTCCTTAACTGTGCTCTTGGAATTTGGGGATTGTCGTATGCATTTTGGTTTTGTTTTATAGAAGAGGGGGATTTAACTGCTAAAACCCCTCGTAGGGGGTTTTAAACTCAGAACCCACTGGTAGGGGTTTTTAAATTCAAACCCCCTGGAGGGGGTTTTAAACTCAAAACCCCATGTTAGGGGGTTTTAAACTCAAAACCCCATGTTAGGGGGTTTTAAACTCAAAACCCCATGTTAGGGGGTTTTAAACTCAAAACCCCCAAGTAAGGGGTTTTAAACTCAAAAACCCTTGGCTGTGCAGGGGCAAGTGATGGTTTAGTATTAAAAAAAAATCAGTCACTAAATTCCGACCCCCCCCCCCCCGCAGGGGGGGATTTAATTTCGGGGGGGGGGGGGGGTTTGAACCCCCAAAACCCCACTGGCTACGCCCATAAATTAGGCCTAATAAGTAATGAGCATATATATAATTTTTCGGCTTAAAAATAATAATAGACTTAAATTATATAGATCTATAGTGAATAGAGTCCAGAACTAGATTACGTTTGCTAGGACAAATTTGTAGGCCTTAATTCCCTAGTGCTATTGGAGCATGGAATGGGTTGCCTAAGTCAGCCAGGAAAACCAGTGACTTGCCACACTTTAAATCATTGGTTAACATGCATGACTAGATGCATGACGCGTAGGACGTAAGCCACGTAATCATCTTCTTTTTTGAAGTAACGTCTGTATTAGGGTAAGATAAGATACGATAAGATTCTATATCTAGCTCAGTGCGCAAACTGTTCTTTAAAATATTTTCCCGGCAAATGTACGATTGATCTATAATCACAGGCCTAGAGTTGGGCGTCATGGATACACGATGGACGCCGTAAAATGGAACATAAGTTGTAGATATAGATCTAGATCTATATATATATGTACTTTATAATTTGCATAAAATATAGATTTAGAAACAGGTCTCTATTTCGAATGTAATGTATTTAAATACCTTGGTACTATCCTAGACAATAAACTAAATTTTGCTGCAAATAGTTGAAATACTCACTGCTTAAATCGGCCCAACAAAAAAGTGCAGCAAAGATTACGATTACTCACTGACAAAACTGTCCTCGTTTAATAAAATTTAATGTTAGTGAAAAGGCCTTGGTTATGTTTTATCACACCCACATTGGCCACATCTGCAATATTTTAACTTTCAATATCACTGCCTGATATAGCTATCTGAGCATTAAAAATAAAAACTCCATAGAATCCTAAATGCTGCTGGTAAAGTCATTTGCAAAAAAACAAACTCCATTTTTGGGCAGCTGTTTGAGACAAACATTAATAAAAAAAAAAGATTCTAGAAATAAAAAATCAACATTTTACCATCACAAAAAAGATACGAGACACCGATAGCAAAGACAAACAGACACAAACACTCTTTTGTTCCCCTGACAATCAAATTATGATTAAATAGAAACAATCTGATTTAAACTTTTCCCATGTAAATTATGAATGAGTCAGGTGTGAATGTACATTTAATTTTTTTAGTTACAATGTTTTGTTTGATGTAATGCACAAATTGTAAGACAAATTTCCTTACGGACAATAAAGATTATTATTATTAAATTATTATTATTAAATTCACATATATCTAAGGTATATAGATCTAGATTTATAGACCTACTATATAGACTAATATACTTTATATAGAAATTAGAATAGATCTAAACTATACTCTCACTCTTTAGTGATCTATAAAATTAAAAATACAATTATTCATCTAGATCTGGTAACAATATTGGAATGATAGTGAAGTGATATGAAATGCAAGTTTAAAGTTTTGAAAGAGAAAGTTGAATTTTTACCTTTCATTTGATTATTACATTTATTTTTACAAACTGATAAATTGGTGATGTGTTATGTTGTAATCTAGATTTTTATTTATAATAGGTCCATATATTATAGCAGGATTAGTTTTAAAATAGGTTTAATTATTTTAAAACACAAATTAGAAAACCAAAAAGATGACTATGACTGACCCCATTCCCACTCCTCCCCAAAAAAACAACAACACAAAAGCTCATATAGATCTAAATATATAAGGCCTACCAGTACACGTGTAAAATGTTGCTGAACTTTAGCTACTTACAAAGAACCTTAGGCTGTTGCTTAGTTTATATCAACGCCGTTTGCGCTGGCTTGGAAATGTTCGCAGGATGGAGGACAAGCGCATCCCAAAAGTCATCCTCTATGGACAACTCGGGACTGGCACAAGAAAAACTGGTCGCCCCCACCTCCATTACATAGATGTAATAAAACGGGAAGTCAAATCAGTAAACATCAATACTGACAATTGAGAAGATATAGCTCTAGACTGCACCAGATGGAGAGAGACAGTGACCAAGAAAGTTATGGACAGTGAAAGAACATGGGCCCTCATCTCAGGAAGAAAAAGTAAAATCTCAAAAAAATGGCCAGCTCCTCTACCACCGAAGCAAAAGCCACCTTAACCTGCGCAATTTGTGGACAGGAGTGTCTCTCCAAAATAGGGCTTCACAGCCACATGAGGAAGTGTGCTCTGAGATGAACCATAGTCGTTCTACGACTGAAGGTGGCCAATATATATAGTTTATATCATAGTGCAGAGAAGACCAGGAAGAGCTGGGAAACCATAAAAAAACTAGCGAGAGACAGTGGAGGGTGGCATGTTTTTGCCAAGGCCCTATGTTCCATGAGGAACTCAAAGGAGTGATGATGATGATATCATAGTGCACTGAAACATTTCACTTGTTGAGGTGTATTTAGATACATGGTGACAATTTCAATGGCTATATTCAATTCTACTGTACCATATCACCATTAGGTCCTCTAAACAGACTTTTAATCCAAATTTAAAAACAAGTTAAATATAAAAATATAACCTCACTTATATTGAAGGGAATTGCATCAGTTATTTTGAATCAATCATGCAATAATTTGAAATGATTGAAATTTAACTATATAACTTGCAATTTACATGTTATTCTCTAAAGAGATCTATACTCTACAAAGTTCTTTTGTTGTGATTTGAATTGAAACAATTAAAGGGCACATCTTGTGCCAGCTTTTTTTTTCTCTTCTTTGATTAAAATTTAACTTTCAATTATGGAAAATTATAATGATGTTTAAACTTTATTAGAGTTTTTATGTTTTGACTCCCTTTTTTCAACCCAAAAAAAAGCTTATATAAAAAAAAATGAATTAATGAAAACTAATAATTTAACTATTTGGTAAATTTTTGTATTGATTAATGTGTTGTAACCAACAACGAATAATTGTTCAAAGTTTCAACTTGATCCAAGTTTAAGAACTGGGAGAAATAACATATAAAAGATTTTGATCACACAGACAGAAATCAAAGCTAGACTGACAGGCAGACTTGAAATAAGCTGAGTAATAATATTTTTTATTTTCAATTATCTTATGTTACAATAGTTTATGTAAATTAATTCTTCCTTTGTTTTTTTAACATTTTAAAAAAATGTATGTAACAAAAGTCATTTCTGTGGATTTGTTTATAGTAATTTATCGTCAAGTAAAACTATTAAGTCTATGATGGAACAAGAAAGCAAACCTAAAAAAAAGAAACTTCAGATGGAAATAATGCAACTCAAGCGAGATGTGCATAAATATCATACTTTATACGAAAAGCAGAAGGTAAATGTAAAGATTAACAGAACAATCTTACTTTTAATTTGTTTTACATGTATTGGATGTTCCTTCAGAAGGGAAAATTACTTCATTCTAGCCCAAGCACTGCTCAGGATGGCAGGAATGAGAGGGCAGGATTCAGTTAATAAATAGAGCTGCATTCATTAACTTAGTTCTTTTTAATAATTATTTTTGCATAAAAAAAGTTATAGACTACAATTTTTCAGTTCTTATAGAATGCTTAATATTTATTGGTTATAAAGTCTAATTAGTGCGGAAAAAATATTAATATCATTAGATTAATTTACCTTTTTTTGAAGAATAAGACTATTGCAATAATAATCAATACGAACTAGACTTTAGTTCCTAATTTGTCTTAGTGTTTTATTATCTTCATTTGCTTTTTGTGTAAAAGTTTGGAATTGGATTCTTCACCTCGCTTTGAATGTTTTTTCTGTCAAACATATATTTTGGAAATAACTTTTTTAAGTTGCAATTATATTGTATTTGATAGCATTTTGATAGAGAATTTAAGCTGAAAGTATTAGAATTTAATTTAGCAGCTTAGTTACAATTTTCTTTCATGCCCAGGAATACTGTGAAGAGAAACTGCAAGAGCTAACAATCCTTGAAGCCAAACATAGAGAACTAGAACACAAATGCAGCATTCAAGAGAAAGAAATAGAACAGCTCTATCATGAACATGTGAATCTTGTCAAAGCCATTGAGGTAGATTTTATTTTACAAAATCAATAAATGACAAATGGAAATTAAAATATGTAGACTCTTAGTCAATGTTTAGTATACATACT
The DNA here is from genome assembly GCA_030265305.1 of Biomphalaria pfeifferi. Lineage (NCBI taxonomy): Eukaryota > Metazoa > Mollusca > Gastropoda > Planorbidae > Biomphalaria > Biomphalaria pfeifferi. Next base: position 2,628,593 of record JASAOG010000026.1, read on the forward strand.
ACTTCAAATTAATTTATTTAAATATATTAGTAGACATTGACTGGAGTTTTAATAATGATTTCACTTTGAAAAGTGATCTTATTATACTAAATTGTGCTTAACAAATTATTTTTTGTAATGTTGCAAAATCAAGGCTTTTTCTCATTCATTGTTGTAAGCATATTTTTGTTACAGATAAAGAATCAAGAATTGGAGGCTAGGAAATCAGAACTAAACTCTGTTACAAATAGCTATCAAGAACTTTCAAAAATTCTTCTTTTAGTTGACAAACATTTACAGTTCCTGGAAACTGAAAAACTAGTTGATTCTGGAGCTATGAATGTCACTGTAAAGGAGCCAAACGCTATAGATAAAGTGGGTGTAATTTGAAAGAAAAAATGATAAAAATAGAAATATTTCATAATAATATAAGAAATTAATAAATTATTTTGAGCATGGCTTGGATTATAGATTCTTTTTAGATTTTGTACAAAACTGGGCTATTTCTTATAGGTCTACAGTAATATGGGTAAAACAGTTTTGTATAGTTGTGTGATTTTACTAAAATTTTATCAAACTAATTAGGGTTAAGGAAATAACATCAATATTCTTACAATCAGCTAGCTGTCTTTTGCTAATGACCTATCTTTGAGCAATATTTTATCTGATTACAGAACAACTATAAATTAGGCTCAAAGTTTACAATGGAGCAGAACTGTAATTCGCAGGATAAAACTCTACTATCCATTGATGATTTCGTAGCTGCTCGAGAAACTTGTCAGACCCACACATCACTGACTTCATTAGATATTGAAAAAGAGAGACTTTCAAGGCTTTTGAAACACCCCCAGGTAGTATGATTTAGAACTGTTTTTTAGTATTCACTTATTAATCTTTATCATCAACAATAAGTGTAATATATGAAAGCCAATATTGGGATAATTATACAAAAATTAAGGTAGGTTTCTTTTTCTTTTTATAAAGTTCAAAAAACAACAGTTTAAAAAAAAATATCAGAAGAATATCTGGCATTAAGGGGAAATAAACAGACCTGATTTGTCTTACTCAGATTTTATTTACTTATTGTTCACAACATACATAACTTTACTAAATTAATTAGCCATGTAACTGTGAAATTTAGTAATACAAGGTATTATTTGAACTCTATTTTTTTAACATTTATTTACTTGGTTTATCTTATTGAACCCTTTTTTATGTGACTCTGGAGCACTATTCCATAGAAGAGATTTGTTTCCACATGTATTGCAGGTTAATGTGGCACTCACTTTGGTATAGGAGTTAGCCATTTTTTGTTTGGCACATTTTTCTTCCAGGACAGACTGCAATGCTTTTTTGCTATCCATAGTTTTCTTGGTCACCAACTTTCTCTACATTTAGCAGTCTAGAGATATGTCTTCCCAGTTGTCAGCATCAATCTCCACTACTTTGATGTCCCAGTTGAATACATCCACATATCTGAGGAGGGTCTAACCATTTTTATTGAGCCAGTCACGAGTTTACTTATAGGTTATGATTAACAATATCAATATTCATTCCATTCAGCATCTTATCTTATTTGATAGAGATTTAAGTCTACTAAGTCATTAGTTTTCCAGGCAAAGCAAGCTTTATTGGTACTTGAAAATAAATGCTTCTTTTATAAGTTAGTCACAGTGTAAGGAACAAGAAATGTGTTTCTATTTCTGTTTCTTTCTCTGTATTATTATTATTTTTTTTTTTAAGTTATGGTTTGCAAAAAGTAGAAACCTTATTCAAACTTACCTTGTGATCTATAGCGGCATACAATGTAAAGATCACTAGGATGTTTGTGGCCAGCACAATGATCAACTGTCTTGACTAACCCAGCTTGTGTCAATTATGTTAATTCTCAATTAGAGTTGGGTGGACTCAAGATTGTCTTAAGAATCCAGAAGTTCATAATCACAGTTTTCACCAGGATTCAAACTAAATACCCATTAGTTTGGAGGCCAAGCATTTTACAATTCGGCCACCACTGCTTCATATTTTATTGCTATTTGTTTTTTAATCTTCTGTCCTGGAAGATCAAGAAAGTTATTAACATTATTTTTAAAGTAATTCTTGTACGGCATAATGTTTTTGTTGAGCTCATTATTAAATGTGAATTTTGTTTTCTTTTCTTTTCAGATGGGTGGATCCAAAAATGAAATTCTCAATGTGGACAACAATAACATAAACAAAGATGCAGAACTTTTTCTAAAGAATTCTTCTGTTATTTGGTCAACTCTTGAAGGGACAAGTGCTAATAGTCAGTTTTCATAATTCTTTTCTGTAAATTATATGCTGAAACCAAACTGTTTTACTTAGAAAAAGTTTTATTTGTTTATGTTTCCTGATCTTTTCAATCTTCAGGTGTATCTACTAAAGATCTGATAGACAAATTCAAGGACAAGCTTAACTTTTGCCAGTTGAATTTAAAAAAAGACAAAGAAATCAACAAAGTTTGCAAAGAAGAACTCATGACATTAATAGAAAAGCTACAAAAGGAACTTGAAGTATCTCAGAAGAACCTTGAAACGATGAGATCTCAAGACCAAACTGTACAGGAACATTATCAGGGCTTGGAAAAGGAAATAGAAAAACTTCAGCAGGAGCTGAAAACCAAATCTAGTGACCTTGAAACACGAAATGTAGCTCTAAAAACAGTAATTTTTTTTTATTTGTTCTAAAAATGTATTTCTGTAATTGAAATCTAATAGTTAGTACACTTGTTATCTTTTTTTATTTTAAATATGCTGTTCTAAACATTTTTGAATATAATATCTGCATTACAAAAATAGTGAATATGAGTGGCTACCAGACAATATGGAGTGTAGATTAGTTTCTGTACCTATCTTTGAAAACATTTGTCAATGCATAGTGGTCTTGGCTGCTTAAATTTTATAAATAAGTTGTGACAATAGAAACTTACATATTTTACAGTTTGAATGCTAAATAACCTCTTATTAATTAACTTAACAATGCAATTTCAGTATCTTTATTTTAAAATTGTTCAATGGTCAGAATTGTCCTTTTTTATTTCTTTACTTCAGTTGGCTGTTGAAAACAAAAAATGGAGGGAGCTGAAAATTAAAAATGAGAAACAGATTAGACTCATGACAGAAAAGTTGAAGGTGCTGGAATATGTAAATAAGACAAGAAATGAAATGTTTGAACAGAAACTCAAACAGTTGTTGAAAACAAACTGCAGGACTCAAGCTAAAGTGCATTCAAAGCAAGTGCAAACAGATGATACTTTAGAAAGGTAGCTATTTTTAACTGATTCTTTTTATACAATGAACAATAATCTAGATAAATCTTTCAAGATTATTGTTCCTATTTGTTTTATAATAGCACAAGAAATAGTATGAAAATGGACTGGCTGTGTTGGGGCTAAATAGACTTTAGGACCAAATATATAACTGTTTATAATGAAATTGCAACAGTAGTATGTGATGACCACATAACACATTAGTTGGTCTGAGACTAGACTCCGCTGTTGACCAATCTCTAAGTAACAAACAGAGCAGGATGATCAAAGTATAATTCATAATATTCATTTATTCCATGGCTAAAAAGGAAAAATTGTAAAATTATGTTTTTAATTTTTGTTCAGGTTTGCTTACTTCAGTATTATTTTGTGTTGAGCTAATTTTATCATCTACAAACAAATCAGAAAATTTTGATGATTCGATTTGGTGATTGGTTGACAAAAATAAATATCCGAAAGTGTACAAACATATATATATGTAACAATAATAATGACATTCACTGTAGTGCCTACGTAATCTAGACTTAGATCTAACTTTAACCATAATACTAAAACTAAACTGAATCTTACTATGAAACCTCTCACAAACCATATGCTTAAATACACTTCATTTTAACCTTAGCTCGAAGCCTCAATCCAGAACCACACATCTTATAAAATATTTATAACTATAGGCCTATATATATATATATATATTACTCCCTCGAACTAAATTTCCTCTCCATTAATCAGATCCATCAATGATGCATCCAAGTATCAAATGGTATTGATAATACAAGACCTCCTGAAAAAAATGATTAAAAAGTCTGAAGATGTTATCAAATTGGAGTCCCTTTTGAAAAAGAAAAGTTTAATTGTGGAGAATATAGTTCTTGACTTTGTTCACAAATCCAACATTGACAGAAAAAGAAACAATTGTGATGAGGATCAAACAAAAGCCAATTACAAGGTACTAAAGTTTTTAAATTGACTTACTTGTTATGTATGCTATCTTTTATCTTTAACATATTGAGAGGTGATGATAGATATACTGTTAATTATAATTGGATACTCTTAGAAGGATAAAAACCAAAAGAAATGATAGAGAATAAATGCCATCATCATTATGATATAGTGCACAAACATTTGCCATTTCCTTTTGATCCTTTTTCAAACTTGTGTTGACATTGCTACCTTTCTTATCTTATAAAATACAGACGTTACTTCAAAAAAGAATACAATTCACTTCTTATGATATAATTATTGTTGATCCCAATACTTAGATTTTTATCATTTGTTTTTAGGATGCCAAAGACCTTGAATCTCACTTTTCATATTAGCCACTGGCTTTGTTTTTAATGTGGCATAACTTAAAAGTCTCAATACCCAAGTTGCTTCCCTTAGAAAGAAAAAAAACTGATTGAAGAATATAAAAGGAAGAGACAGTAGAAAAGCCTTTCTCACATCTCCCAATGCTTGTCATATGGAATACATATTCACACAAAACAGTAAATTAACACTTTGAATTATTATTTTTGCCTAGTTAATTAAATATATTACATTATTGAAAAATAATATGCTGTAATCTTTAAATTGGCAAGAGCCTATCTGTTAGTGTTATAGTAAATAAAATCAACTAATAATTGGATTTACTCTTAATATAAAAAAAATCAACCTAGATTAGCTGCTTGTGTATATTTTTTAAACGTCATTTTTAGATTATTATTTCATCTTGGTTACTTTGATACATCTTTCCTCATTTAGTATTAGGCCTATATTCAATCAAACTATCTATTATCAATTGAATAGTGTATTTTTTTTGAGGGACTGGTTTTGTAGTGCAGAAGAACAAACCAAAAGCATCTAAAGAAAGATTGAAATTCAAATAATTAATTTCTGAAAAGAGAACACAAAATGAAGCTTTATTTTTATCTATAATAAATAGCACATCTGGTCATTCACACTATATTCTTGTATTTATGCTGTACCTGTGAAAAAATTGAGAGAACAATTATTTATCATTATAGTTTTTAATTTAAAAAAAAGTAACTCAGAATATATGATATTTGTTTATTTTTTGTGTGTGCATAATTTTAAAGTGGATAAAGAATTAAAATAATTTTGTTTGTTTTTAAGACAACTTTGTCTTCACCTTCCAAACATCATCAACAAGATACAGAAAGCAGTAGTGAAGATGATTCCACACTTGAAGACATGTCTGAGACTTCTCAAGAGCCAGAAGAAATGACAAAAAAAGTGAACTCACTCATAAAGCTTCAGTTTGATCCCAAAAATAAACCGGATAAAGTTCAAAACTATGAATGCCAGCAACAGAGCAATAATAGTTACAACAAATGCATGGAAACAGATAGGCTTTACTGTGGTAAAAGACAGGATTATAGACAGTATGTTGGCCGAGATGAAAAACACAATAAATTATCACAGGCTGATTTAGGATCCTGTACAAATCTTTCATTTGAAATGTCAATGCAGAAAAATATGACCAGAAAATATCCATGTCAAATGCAAAACGAATCATACAGAAAAGACTCAGCGAAAAAATTAAATACACAATCTTTGAGTCAAGTAAGAGAAGAGTTGCACCGTGAGCCAAAGAAAAAAAACATAAAACCAAATTTTTCATTACTGCACGAGTCTGACAGTTCAACTTATGCTGGAAATAGGAATACAAGGAAATCTTCTAAGCTGGTGTTACAGGAAGTAACAACTTCATCAGAGAATGACCAGTCTGACACGACTGAGGATTTCGATGAAAGCAGTGAATTGGAGTGTGACACATCAGATATAAGGCTTAGCTCTGAAATGAAAAACTTCTTGAAGCAACAGAATCTGGAGCTAGACAGGTGATGATTTAACTTCTACTTTAAACTTATTACACACATTGGTTGGAGGCACCATGACAAAAGGGTAAAACGCTTGGCTTCCATACTGGGGGTCCCGGAATTTGAATCCTAGTGAAGACTGGGATTTCTAATTTAGAGTCCACCCAGCTCTAATGGGTACCTGACCTGAAAAGTAAAGGAGGTTGGTCATTGTGCTGGCCACATGACACCCTTGTTAACCATAGGCCACAGAAACAGATGACCTTTACATCATCTGCCCTATAGATCACTGGGTCTGAAAGGGGATCTTTACTTTTTTAAACGCGTTGGCTTAAAGGTTATTCTTTAGGTTTGAAACCAAACATACATTATCCAGACATTGTTTGTTTTAACAAATGCTTCACTTTTCCTCATTCTTATGTGACATAACATTTGCTGGGAAAAGTAAAGGAAGAAAGTTGAAATCCTGGTCAGATGATGCCTTTTATAACAGGTTTTTTTTTTTACTGTCTGTATGATAGTTTTAAATTTTTAAAATCTATTTACTTTGTTACAATTTTGTAAAAAACATAAATTTCATAATGTGTTTTAGCAGTTAAAAATATTTAAGATTATCTTTGCTGGAATTAAAACTTTACAAGCTTTCATAATATTAATGCCAAATCTAGCATTTTTAATTGCACTTTTTACAAATGTAAAACATATCAGAGCATAAAACTTGTAATATTTGTAGAAAACACTGCTTTCCAACTTTTTATGATTAGAAATTGTATAAAAATTGAAGCCAACTGCAAATGCAATACATAATGCAATGTCACCATATATTTTCACAAAAAAAACTTTGTAATGCTATTGATGAGATAGGAACCTCTGTTCTAAAAATTCAATAATATAGAAAATGTTGCATGTTAAAAAAGAAAACTATATGGAGAGCTCTCTGATTTGGAAACCACTGCAAAGTTCATCTCATATATTGGTCTAGTCATCTGAACACTCCAACATAATAAAATGACAATGGGGAAGAAAGAAGAAAAAAAAAAAAAGAAAGCTTTATACTTTTAGCATATTTTGGAACCTTTAAATTGTACTGTTTAGTTAAAAACCTCCTGTTTTATTTATTTATTTATTTCAATATATTTTCAGATCTCAACAAAACAATTCATCAAATATATTCAAAAATGCCGAATTTTATGTCATACTGAAAGGTCAAAGGAAAAAATCCAGCTGAAACCTCATTTCATATCAATCTCAAATTTTGGTATTGATATTTGATATAACCTTTACAATACATTTATTTACACACTACTTCATAGAACTTTGTAAATCTTTGAACTTCAAATTTCGTTTTAAAAAGTAACTTAACCATGTGTGAGCTGTTCCCAAACAGCTTTGGCCTATTAATTTTTACAAAGCTTATATCAATTCACTTTGTCTGTCTGGAATTAAGTTTGTACACGTTATTTCTCCTAATTGAAATTTCGCACAATTATTTCTTTTACCTGACAACACAAGAATCCATTTTTTTAACTATTGAAAAACTATTGGTTACTTAACTATTGATAATAAATTATTTTTTTTGTTATCTCGAACAAGAAATTGTAATTGACTGAAGTTGTGGATTAAGCTGAATTAGTCCCTCTTAGATGTCGTCGAACACAAGCCTGAAAAATAGGAAGAGACTTTAGGTGGCCTCCTTCAGTCGTAGAACGACTATGGCTCATCTTGAACACTTTTTCATGTGGCTGTGGAGCCCTATATTGAAGAGACACTCCCGTCCACGAATATTGCAGGTTAAGGTGGCTTTTGCTTCGGTGGTAGAGGAGCTGGCCGTTTTTTGTATTGCACGTTTTTCTTCCAGAGCTGAGGCCCATGTTGTTTCGCTATCCATAGCTTTCTTGGTCACTGTCTTTCGGTCTAGAGCTATGTCTTCCCAATTGTCAGTATTAATTTTTTTATTACATCTATGTAACGGAGGTGGGGGCGACCAACTTTTCTTGAGCCAGTCGCGAGTTGTCCGTAGAGGATGACTCTCGGGATGTGATTGTCCTCCATCCGGCAAACATGTCCAAGCTAGCGCAAGCGGCGTTGTCTGAGTATTGTAAAGATGCTGGAAATACCTTTTAGCGCAAGGATCTCAGCATTGCACGCTCTTTCTTTCCATGTGACATTCAAGATCCTTCGAAGACATCGCAAATGGAATGAGTTTAGTTTTCTCTCTTGCTTTGCATAGGTGGTCCATGATTTACTGACATATAGTAGCGTACTCATAACGCATGCCTTGTAGACTTCCATTTTGGTCACTGTATTGAGCTGTGATGATCACACTTGCCGGGGATTATATTATCAATACTTGACAATTCAATGAAATAAAGAAAGAAACATCTCTCTGTATTTTCTTCTTTAATAACTTCTTCAACTTTCACATCAAATTAACTTCTTAATTCAATAACAACTTGACTTGATACTTCATAAATAAAACTTAAATGATACATGTAACTTCACTTAGTATAACTTCAACTTCAACTACTAAAACTTTACTTAATGGACCCGCTAATATCATAAAACTTATTACTAATTGAGGACTGAGCGTGGACCAACGCTCTACAAGAACTACCTCTATGCGAGGACCCCGTCTAACTCACTTTCCCTTAATTTGTACTTTCTTTGATCGTACGTTCCAGAATCACGGAACCTTCTCAGATAATTATTTTAGTAACTTTGACCTTCTAGAAGCTGACGTGTGCTATTTTTTTCCCTTAACCTCTTTCTTCGATTGGATATCTAAAATTAACTTGTTTGCGCTGGACACTTGCACTGGTTTGAACTCGAGCTTCTAGAAACTGGTCGAAATAGGTCACAGACTCGACTCGTGACATTACCCCCTTGCCTTTTTAGCATTGCGTATGCAATATAAAATGCTTAAAATAACAATTTAACATATGCCTAAAACATTGATAAAATTGCATATAAAAGCAAGTAGTATAGCATATGCCTAAAACACTGATATAATTGCTCTATTGAATGTACAAAACTCATAACTAAAAAATAAAAAAAATGTTTCATTATGTAAACATATAAAACAAATTCAAAATGTTGTACTCATTCAGCATATATAATAAATATATAATATACATCTTAAGCCTATACATTTATTGTTAATAATCGATATATTAATATGAACATTTCCCAACTTGTGTAACTAAAATATGACAAAAACAACTGAATAATACATCATATCTCCTTTGCTACTTGTGTTTATAGAGTATCTGAATATTGAAATGTCTTTAAACACATATAATAAAAAATGAATAAATTTTGTGTTTCTGACTTAAAACAAAATATACTTAAACAATAAACAACATTTTGTATAGTATCTAAATACATCTAGACAAAGTATCAGCAAAAACATTCAATTTTCCTGGAACAGTCTTTACATCAAACTGATAGTCCATTAACTGCAAACTCCATCGTGTCAGACGACTATTTGACATTTTTTTAGAGTTGAGAAATGCCAGTGGTGCATGATCTGTCTGTAAAGTAAAGGGTGCTCCTAACAGATACTTGCTAAATTTTGAAATAGCCCAGACAATCGCCAGGCACTCTCACTCAGTGGTCGAGTATCTGGTCTCTGCTGAAGATAGTTTTCTGTTTATAAAAAATACAGGATGTAGAATGCCTTCACATTCTTGCATCAGACATGCTGCTATGGCTGACGAGGAAGCATCTGTAGCAAGATAAAACCGCTTCTTCTTGTCTGGTAATTTCAAAATGGATTCTTGTGCAAAAGCATACTTAATTTTCTTTATGGTCTCTTCTAATTCTGACGACCATGGAATCGTGTTAGTAAGAAGTGTTGTAAGTGATGCGTTATTTGGAATAAAGCATCAGTAAAAATTACAAAGTCCTAATATACTTCTAACCTGCTTTTTTGTTTGAGGTATTTTAATGTCCAAAATTCGCTTTATAATATTGTCCTGTGTTTTCAGTGAATTGTGTCCAACTTTATAACCTAAAAATGTAACTTCTGATTTTGCTAATTCAACTTTGCTTGGTTTTACAGTAAATCCATTGTCTTTCAACTGTTGGAAGATTTCTTTGAGTCCTTTAATATGATCGTCCCATGTATTATGAAACACACATATGTCATCAATATAGGACATTGTGTCTTTTCTTTGTCCGAACATCCTATGAATCGCTCGATTAAAAGTACTGCTAGCATTTACTAAACCGAACGGCATGTAATTATATTGAAAAAGGCCAAAGGCGGTAGTAAAAGCAGTGTATTGTTTTGAATCCTGTGTCATAGGTATTTGATAATATCCTCTTGTCAAATCGAGTTTTGTAAAATACTTAGCTCCAGAAAACTGTGACATTAAATCCTCTGGATTAGGCATTGGATAAGAATCAATGCATGTTATTTTATTCAACTGTCGAAAGTCTACACACATTCTTGGCGATGATGACTGTGGACGTTTTACTAGCACTATTGCAGCAGCATAAGGTGAATTCGAGTGTTCAATTATGCCTTGTTCTAAAAGATCATTGATTTCTTTCTGAAGGAAATCTCTATAGTGAATAGATAGTGAATATGGACGTGACTTGGTAGGTTTGTCACTTGTCAATTTGATTTCATGATTTATAATGGTTGTTTTACCTGGAACATCTGTAAATATATGAAGAATATTCTTGGAGTAGATTCGTTATATCCTTTTTTCTCTGTGATGATAAATTGTCCAGTTTGACATCTTGCCAGGTTTCAGTCTGTCTAGAAGTTGTAGTTGGTACAACTAATTCATCCATATCCTCATTTTCTTCTTGAATAATCGCTAAGAATGAAATATGTTTTTCAAGTTCTTCGTCTTCTTCTTCTGTATCAGTAGCTTCATTGTATTTTTGTAGCATGTTGATATGAAACACTTTGTTTCTGTTATTGATATAGATTTCATAATCTACATCTGTGACTTTTCTTAAAATAGTAAATGGACCCTGCTATTTAATAAAGAACTTATTTTTCTTATCAGGTAATAATAATTTAACTTTGTCTCCTGGTTCAAAGTACCTAAGTTTTCTATTTACATTTATTCTTCTATGACTTTCAGCGTTAGCTTTGGCTGTTGCTTCCTTAGCTTTTTCACATGCATTTATTATTGTATTTCTTGTATTGAGAACATGCTGAAATGCAGTTTTCTTAACTGATGCATCATGGTTTAACTTTAGTAGTGATTCTTTAAAAGTAGTTATAGGACCTCTTGGATTAGCTCCATATAACATTTCAAAAGGAGAAAATCCAGTGGTGTCTTGGATACTTTCTCTATAAGCAAATAATGCAGAGATCCCAATTCTGCGGATTATCATTTGCTATTTTTGATATAATTTGTTTCAATGTTTTGTTAAATCGTTCACAAAGCCCGTTGCTTTGAGAATGGTATGGTGTAGTAAACTTCATCTTGATGTTGTACATCTCCATGAATGTCTTAGTTATATATCTGCTGTAAACTGACTTCCTCGGTCGGAAAGTATAACTTCAGGCAACCCTGTCCTTGAAAAATTTTAGATAAAGCTCTGGTAATATCAATTGCAGAAATATTGACTAACGGAATAGCTTCTGGCCATCTAGTACATGTGTCTACTAAAGTTAAAACATATTTGTGATTTCTGTTGGATTCAATTGGCATGGGACCAATTAAGTCAACTGCTACTTTTTGAAATGGTTTCTCAGTCAATTCCATAGTCTGCAATGGCGCTTGTATTTTGTTACCTTTTGGACTTTTCATTTGACAAATATGACAGGTACTAATGTGCTTCTTTACATCTTTAGTAATACCTGGCCAGTAAAAATCTTGAAGTATTCTTTTCTTGGTCTTGGTAACTCCCATATGTCCAGCAAACGGTACATCGTGGCTTGTATCAATAATGGTCTTTCTGTATACTTTTGGAACTACAATTTGTTCAACAGTTTTATTTTTGTATTAACTTTTCTTCATAAGTATTCCTTCTTTAAAATAAGGATCATTATTTTCTTGCTGATTGATGTTCGATTGAGCCTTTTTGAACATTTTAAATAATGTTTCATCATTTTTCTGGTCAACTTTAAATTCTTCACTATGAAATTTTTCAAGTTCATTTGTCTTTAGATGCAAATGGTTTTGCCTGCTTATCATTTTCATTTTCTTGAACAACTTTATCATAATTCTTGTGTTCAATATGTTTAGTTTCAAGTCTTTCCTTTTCTTTTTGCATTGACCTTGTGACTACTACATTGCATTCTTGACTCATTTTTATTGTATTGTTCCATTCAATAAGATCTTGTGTAGTACAGTCACGCACTCCCTGTATATTACCAACTATGAGATCAACAGGTAGATTTTGAGCTACTAAAGCTTATACATGTCCACTGAAAAATGGAGTCGTAATATGTATCAAAGCTTCTGGTAGTTTACTTACAGTACCGTTGAAAGCAGTGGCTTCGATTTCATTGCCTGTATATTGATTTGATCTCACAAAATTTGCACGTATAACAACTGAAGTGCTACCTGTGTCTCGTAACACCTGTACTCTTTGAGAACCGACTAATCCAGGATAAAACTGAAGTCCTTGTGATTTAGTGATAACAGTCATTGTTGAGTGATGTGCCTTCGAGTTTTTTTGTAAAAACCTGTTTCTTATTTCCATATGTTGAATTCTTTACATTTAATGATCTGTTTTGCGAATATACTTGGTCACTAGATCTGTCACTGATACTATTATGTTTCTTTCTGCAATCCTTTGCTAAATGTCCTTTCATGTGACAAAAACTGCACTCTATGACCTTCACTCTACACTGTGAGGCGAAATGACCTCTGTATTGCATTTTTAACATATTAAAGTTTTGTCGGTCTGAAAAGATGGCAATGCTCTGTTGCCTCTTGAAAAGAAAATAAAGTTTCATCAGTTGCTGATCTGATAAGCTTACTTGGATAAGCAGTTTGGCGCATTGGGCAGCAAGCTGTCTCCACAAAGATCTGTCACTGGCAATGTCTAAAGCCTCTTCCCACCTGATGTCCGCTGCCAATACGAGGAAAGCACAAACAGGGACGTCCTTGTATAACATAGCGTCACACTTTCATGGAGGATCTCATTGGAAAGCTATTATCAACAAATAAATCTGATTTTAAAAGACTTCAAAGTTATTGCATTGGTTAGTAAGTTGTACATTACTGACATTCCTTCATCAATATTTTATTTTGTATCGCTAATCAATACTTCAACGCCAAAAGAAACTGGTACACAACTTCATAGACTTCATAAAAAGCTTTTGACCGGGTTTGGCATGTGGCAAGTGATGAAGGAGCTCAACATAGATAAAAACATTATTGATGTTATCAAAGCCCTAAATCAAAATGCGAATATCTAAGCAGGCCTAATTCTGAACAACCAAATCGGAGAAAATTTTACGAGTACAGCAAGGATGCATTATCTCTCCAGCTCTTTTATATAAAGATGGAAACTCTTGAAGGATTTTCTTCTAGCTTGACCATAAATGAGCGCCAATTTCGAATCTTAGGTTTCCAGATGATATAGACCTCATTGGAGAAAAGGCAGATCAGTTACAACATCTTACTTCCAAATTGGATGCAGCAGCTAGAGCAGTTGGCACGGAAATCAGTGACGAAAAGAGCAAAATACCTGTTTGTGATGGAAATAGTACGAGATGTTGCATACTATTGAATGGCCACACATTAGAAGAAGACACATTTAAATACACAGGGTTAATCATAACAAGGGGTGAAGGACCAATAAAAGAGATAAAAACCTGTTTGAGCTTGGCATCCTCTGCCATGAGCAAACTGCAGAAAATCTGGAACTGTAACATCAGCTTCGCAGTAAAATTAAAACTGTATTCTTCTTTATCGGTCTCTGTACCCTTATATGGCTGTGAAAGTTGGACACTGAAAGCTGAAGCTGAAAAAAAGAATTCAAGCTTTTAAGAGTAAAAGCTACAGAAAAATGCTGGGTATCAGATACACAGTGGTGCGAATGACAACTTTGTCATCCAGGGAGCTGAGGGCTTTGCACTGGGGTCTTATGCCTCCTTATAGGCCTTGCTTTTCTTCTCTGGCGTTTTTCTTCTGCCAGCTTTGTTCCCTTTTCCTCAGCAACCTGTGCGCCAGTTTTCACAGAGCGACGCCATGATGCTCTGTCATGTGCCTCTGTCTGCCAGGTGGCTGGGTCTATGCTGAACGTTTGAATCAGATACAAGGAAAAGACAAATGAGTTTGTATTTTTACAAGTAGTTGGCAAAAAGGAAGAACTCCTCAATACCGTGAAGAGACGAAAGCTGAACTGGTTTGGTCCTATTGTTAGACATGACTCAATACCAAAAGTCATTCTTCAAGGCACAGTGGAGGGAGTACGAAGATATGCTGGCTGGATAACATAAAAGAAAAAATGGACGGCCTCTCTCTTAATATTCTGGTAAGAAGAGCTGCTGACCGGGGAAAGTGAGGAGATTTGGTTACGCGAACTTTTACAGCACCCCTACGACCCCAAAACACCGGATACACCAAAAAGCTTGCTATTTATGGATTTGCCTCCATGTATGAAAATCGCCCATTTTGTCTTCATTATATTTCTTACATTCAATATGTTACAAAACCATTAGTTGCTCGATGCCCGGCAGCTGTAGCTAAAATTATAACAAAACCCTTAATATAATTTATGCTTGGTAACTTACAGCTACCACATAGCTTAGTGTAAAACAGTTCACACACCAGTTCCAGATTTTACTAAGTTGAGGCCCTATACCTAATTTTGTGGATGTCCTCTACCTTCTTTAAGCTTCAATATAAATGTTCTTAAAGATATTAAGAATATAAAGCGCTTCAAGGGAAAAAAATTGAGTACTTGTAAATTTAGTCTGATTCCCCCTTTTTTTTTATATTGAATATCCATTTTTGTTAAAAATGTATTTATTTTTTAAATGCGGAGGCCTTCCTTTAAGAGTGAGTCCTTGTACGGCTGCATATTCGTAAATCCGGCCTTGTCACACACATATATACAAAGAGTTACGTGAAAGCTACAAATGATCTTCCTAGTCTTTCAGCGGCACCGATGCATGACGTTCACTGTGGCACATGAAGACCAGGTATTGATCTTATTTATAGTAAGACTTACTGCTGCAGCGTTGCCCTCAAGATGCAGCCATTCAGGGATCAGAGAGATCAATAAATATCAATAGTTTGTCTATGATTGAATAGCCAGATAATAGTAAAAAAAAAAGGTTCTTGTTTCCGCGCAACAACGCGCACACACTCTTGGAACTGCAATCGTTTAGTATATGGTGAGTATATATAACAGCGTTTCTCAACACGTGGGGCACAACCCAATCCCCTGCTGCAAGGCGGTCATTTTTTTTTCATGGATACACAATTCTGTTGTATTTGAATTGTCGTCATAGATCCATATTCAAAAATGGATCAAGGAAAAGGATCATTATTACCGAATTTTAAATAATTAATTACTAATTTATTGAATTAGCGAAAAAAAAAAGCAACGTCTAATTATGACCAAAGGCTGCTGCCTATTTGGACTAGCCAAGCCATTGGACTCGAGACAAAAATACGCCTTCTCAACACAATCGTCATTCCAACTGCTACATATGCATGTGAGACCTGGAAGTCATCTGTCAAAATTGAGAAAAGACTAAATGTTTCTCAACAAAAATGGCTGAGACGGATTTTGGGAGTCAGTTACACAGATCGGGTCTCAAACAAGGAAATCCTATCCCAACTGGGAGTCGAACACTTAGTGGGGTTGTGACAGAGTGTCACATGAGGTTTGCGGGACATGTTCTACGACAAAATGAATTACGCACACCAAGAGTTGCGATAACATGGAAGCCAATACGAGGAAAGTGCAAACAGGGACGTCCTCGTATTACTTGGCGACACACCTTCTTGGAGGACCTCAGAACAGTGGACACCAGGTGGGAGGAGGCTTCAGACATTGTCAATGACAGATCTTTATGTAGACAGCTTGCAGCCCAATGCGCCGAACGGCGCGGAAAGACCTAATTCTAAGTAAGATATTATGACAATAAATACCGCTCTAAAGAAAGAGTCGGCAACAAGACTGCCAAAAAAAACGTCATCTTTGAGGAGTCATTTTAATATGACTTCACAAATGCTATCCCGCCCGTCTTTTTAACCTAAAATGGTCAAATTTTCACTCAAGCACCTCACCATCGTTCAGTTTACACCTTCTTCATGACTTAAGTAGGCCCAAGACGTGTGGGTAAAATGGTTGACCTTACGATCAAGCACATTACAGACGTCTTAGCATTGGTTTCGCAGACCTCTCTTGATTTTACCCGCGCGTTTCTTTTGCTCTGTAAAAATGTGTGCGATGTATCCCTCAGAAGTAGGCCTAGCTTACACCACCCTTTCAAATTTCCAACAGGATTGCAAGTCTAGGACATATATTTTTTTTTTAATAATTTTTGTCTTTTGAAGCACCACAAGCACAAGTTTTGAGGAAGTCAACCGCGACGTCCTTGATAACGCCTAAACTAACGTATACTTTTGCTCCAATGCGGAAACGCGATATAGTTATCAATGGGCTTTACGCGGTGTTAATATTGTAAGAGCTTTGTTCGGTCTTTTTTAGTTGAAAAGTGTAGCTTGGCGTCATAAAAAATTGTTCCGACAAATGAAACAAGGAAACAAATAAAAAGATATTAAATTCAACTTTTTGTGTTATAAATTTATGGGGAAAGTGTCAAAGGTTTTGCCCACAGACCTATATAGATTACACCAGTCTGCGGTGTTGCCAACATAGAGGATTTTCTCAATAAATTCTAAACAGTTATATTCCTTCTGTTTAGTTTTCGATTCCGCTTTCTATTATTTAAGCTATAAATACAGTTGCATAGAAAAAGAATTGATGCAACACGGAGAAATGGGGGATGGGCGGTAGCCTAAAGAAAAACGACTTTGAAATAAATAGATAAACTAGACAATGTCAAGGGCGCTATATTGAAAGATGACTGCCAACTAAATAATAGATATTAATTTGTTCTACAAGTTATAAGGACTTAAAAATTCTGTATTAGGCCTAAAATGCTAAAAAGTACGCGCTGATCATCGTAGGTCTCTGCCGTCTAAAATACAAATCTTATCATCACTTCCTATATTTTGAACACCAGAAACACACACACACACACACACAAGCTTATCGTTATTATCGTTATCCACCATTAATTCAAATCCCTAATAATGTTATTTTTAAAAAGAATTCAGAAACAAAGTTAAGTCAAAATGCAAATTATAACGAAACAAACCACTAGAATAGGTGATTGAGAGAGTGAGAAGGTAGAATTGTTCCGTTGTTGTCACTTCCCCCACTAAGTGTGTGCCACATTTTCTTTCAAATCGAATTACATAATCTAGAAATGTTAAAATATAGTCCTGTTCCATTTACTGACAAAATATTAATTTATGTTTTTACCGAAATGAACACTAACACACACAAACACACACACGCACATGACATATCTTTAAATTCACTACTTTACAGACGTTATTTCCTCTTGTATAAATAAAATAGAAATATGGCCGGTTTTATGTCATTGGAGGCATCTGATTATTTTGTGGTCTACTACTACCATTCAAAAACTTTCATAAAATGCACTTTTAATAACTAAATTGGATATTTTCATACATAGGAAAATAAATATATTTATAGGAAAACCTATAATTAGCACGCTTTTTGGTGTATCCGGTGTACTAAACAAATGAACTGTTGATAATCCATTTTTAAAAAATTACATTTTTACATATATCTCTATGTTTTTAGCACTGCAGAAGCATAATTATTAAGCTCTCCTCTTTGTAACGTTTTTTGGCAAATTTAAATTTAGCGTCTTAAACATTGTTTAGTTTATCGTGAAAATCTCCACTATTATCCCTTTTTCTAAATTTCAAAATACCATTTAAAATGTGTATTAAAAATATTGATCATACAATCACCTGTTATATGGATTATTCTTAAGAGCCAGTTTGCATTATTTGAACTATAAATACAGATGCATAGAGAAATAATTGAAGACGTCAATATTAAGACAACGTAAGCATTGCAGTGCTGTAAGAGTGGCTTGAAAATGTATTCTTTTAGAAAACTCAAAGGATGTATATTTTTTTTTAAGTTTGTCTATTTTTAGTTTGTCTGTTTGTGGAGTCCCCTACTATGGGGATGTGGCCCTGCTCAGATACACAGAATGTGCTGACATAAATATAAATATAATAACCAGAGACCAGAGATTACAGTTTGATATCAATAGGTGAATCAGACATGGATGTTATGGACACATAAAGCTTAGATTTAAAAACAAATAAATAAATAATTGTCATGCCGGATGACGTATAAAATCTCAGAGCATAATTCGTATTATAATAATATATTTTTTGGGAATAAATCAAAAGCATTCATTTATGGTCTACAAGGAACCCAACTGTATGCATATCCATGAATGTAAAAAAACATGTAAAAATCAATATGTCTAGTCATGTTATGTCTTCAGCTTCTACGGCTGGAGTGGTTCAAATGAACAAAAGAGCTGTTTTTTTTTTCTTTATATTATTGATAAAGTAAATTTAGACACTTATTGATTGAGATCAAGTCTGTTCAATACCATTACAATTCTTGCTAGCAGCCAGAGACACAGAACAGCCAGAGACACAGAGCAGCAGTTCCACGTGTTTGTTTTATTGAATAAGTTTTCTTACAATACAGAGTCTGAAGGTATGCACATGTTTCATGAACTAAAATATGGAGAAAAAGTGTGGCTTTTCGGCAAGTATTAGAACGTTAATCCCGCATTCGGGCATCTTATATAAGAACACACAGACACACACACAGACACACACATACATACATACATATATATATATTTATATAATTATATATAGCCTACACACAATTAAAGTAGTATTCACCCAACTCTGTCTACGCTTCTTTATAGCAACGATTGAATTGATAGGTATCAATAGGATCAAATAGATTCATCACCCTCCCCAGAGAATGTTACATTTAATCTATAACAATATTTCTAAAAGGACCCACCTTCGGTGGACGAAAAAATAAAAAAATTATACCTGGTATTATTTACCAGGCGCATACAACAATTTGGTCATTTTATACGATTGAAATCACAGCGGTTAAATTTACCCCAAAAAAATTTGAGATATGGTTCAAATTGTAGATCATCACTTAACTGGCAGCCGTGAACTTCAATTTAGCATCCTTGACATTGTTTAGTTAATCGTGAAAATCTCCAAAAGCATGACTGATGAGACCGACTCCAAGTATTACATTTTTTTAAAATAGAGAACAATATCAACCTCCATCAAAAGGATCTTTAGTACTAAGAATAGATAATAGTTTATCACTTTTAGTTTTAATAAATCAATTGGTAAACAAAGGAGCTGAATAAAACGTGTACTGTTTAAACCTTGAGGAAGAAGTCTTCTATTGTGTTTCATATTTATATTTATCCACGCGTGAAGCTAAGTATTCAAGTCTATTAGCAAAGGTAATGTCTTGTTTCTAAGTCGCTCTGATCACACATTTATCCAAACAAGTCGCGGGTTCCTCTATAGCATGGATATATGTCAACTATAGTGAATCCGGCGACAAAAATACTTTCTACGAAATATATTTCACGATATTAAAGTTAGCATGGCATATCTTCTAACTCTATGAACTCTTGAACGCCAGACCTTACCTAATTTAATTGTTAAATACTATGCATATTTAAAAGTATTTATTCTACGAGAATAGTAGGCCATGGTTGCTAATATGGTATTTATTAAATCTGCACTGGATGTGGCATAAAGGTAGACCCATAGACTTATATATACTATATCTAGACTGGACATGGAGACTTTTTAATTAACACTACAAAAAATGTGAACATTTTTTAGAAAAGTTGGATCAAGGCGTTGTTTTGTAAAGTAGTTAAAAGAAGTAAAGGCTATTTTTTTTTCAATCCTAACCTATGTAACACATAATTTAATTTTTAGATCTAGATCTAGTAAATGAACATCAAAAATAAGAGTACTCTCGTCTCATAATTATTATTTTGCAATTATTAGATACATAATCTTCTTTATCAAAAGACTGAATGCAACACTAAATTGTGTTGTTGTTTTTTTTGTATTTTTGATAATCAATCGCTTGATCAAAAAATAAAATTATATGTTACATAGGTTAGGGTTGAAAAAAACAACAACTTTATTTCTTTTAACTACTTTACAAAACAACGCCTTGATCCAACTTTCTAAAAAATGTTCACGATCGATCAGTCGCGGATAAGAATCTATTTCCGGTTTCAAGTCTAGTAGTGTATATACATATAAAATTCTAAGGGTAGACAACAGAATTGCGCAACCGAATGAAATATTGTGCACCTTAATCTGCGAACTCAAAGACAAGCCTTATAGTGTTGATTGTTTTATATATCTTTCAGCAGACTAGTAATTTGTGACATGTCCAACTTAATTATGCTGAATGGAATTTCTATCCTTCTCTTTCTCATAGTATATATTCATTACTTTGTAACCATTGAACAGTGCACATAAAATACAAAAAAAAAATAAAAAAAATGGCGTAGGTCGAGAAACTCTTGTTCATTGTTCTTGTTTGAACTAGTCTCCTTTTAACTTCTGACCGAGAGTAATTGATTTTTTCCACAAGAGAGTCTTACTTCTCTATGCAGAATCGACGTTTTTATTTATTTGATTTTGTTGCATGTAACTATCGTTGTTATCTTTCCCTCTTCTTCTTTTTTTTCTATAAAAATAAAGTAAATCAAGAAAACAACATTCTACACGTGTTAATGAGTGTCATTGCGATTTCGACAAATTGTCTTACGACTTAATAATTAAAAAGTAAGAAACTATTCTCATAACTTCATACTAAAGGTTATTTTGAGTAATCTGATCTTTTAGGGAGTGCATTTACGCTAGACGAACTCAGGACTGCCCTGGACTCGACAAAGAACAATAAATCACACGGTCCAGATGGCTTAACCTTTGAACTCTATAAAACCTTCTTTCCCCTGCTGGGTCCTCTCTTACTGCGACTATATAGCGACGCCATTAAACTGGGACAATTTCCCCCAAATTTTAACGAAGCATACATCACACTTTTACCCAAGAAATCTGAAAATAACACTTCACCTAGCGACTATAGGCCCATTTCACTTCTCAATACAGACTATAAACTTCTCACAAAATGATTTTCCTAAGAATGAAACCACTCATAAACCAACTTTTAGGATATGACCAGTACTGTTGTATCCCTGACAGAAACAAGGACGGCATGACGCATTTTTTACGGGATTTTATTATGTACAGTAAGGATAAAAACCTCAATGTGTCTCTTTTATCTGTAGGTCAAGAAAAAGCCTTTGACCGTGTAAGCCATAGCTTCTTGTTCAATGTGCTTGAGAAATGTAAAATAAGTTATCTGTTAATCAGATATATAAAGCTTGTCTATACAAATGCAACAAGTAGATTGATAATTAATCATTTTCTCAGTAGGAGTATCCTCATACAAAGGTCTGTCAGACAGGGCTGTCCCTTATTCCCCTTCTTGTATATCCTTTGCTTGGAACCCTTCTTGAAATCTGTAAGATCTGACCCCTCTAATATTGGGATAAATATACCGGGTCGTTCTTTCTCAACCATCAAAGTCAAAACCTATGCGGATGATACAACCTTTTTTCCATCTTCAGAGCAAGATATTGAGAATATACTAAATAAATGTACACTTTTCGAAGAAGCTAGTGGTTCAAAAATAAATATAAATAAATCCTCTGTAATGGGACTAGGGAAATGGAAATTCAAAGAGAATTGCGCTTTCAAAATTGTAGATAAAATCAAGATTTGTGGTATTGTCTATACCTGTAATCCTTTGTACTATTGTAAAGACCAGTGGGAGAATATTTTTGTCAAAGCCTCAAACTTGAAGCACACAGGTTCTACAATATTTGGTAGAGCTGTATTGATAAATAGTTTGGTCATTCCAAAGATTGTCTATTTAGCTAACATTACAGAGCCACCTCCTAAATTCATAAACAAGCTGAACAAGTTAATTAGAAGCTTTATATTAAAAACACTATTAGGAGCATTAAGCAAACTACACTCATTCAAAACAAAGAGGATGGGGGGATAAACTTGCAAGATGTTAAAACAAAAATACATTCGCTAAGGCTAAAATTTGTAGATCAAGTAGTTAGAAACCCAACAAACTTTCCCTTGACAATTTACTATTATGGTTTAAGATTAAGTAGTCTTCTTCCAATACACAAT
Organism: Biomphalaria pfeifferi; assembly: GCA_030265305.1. Taxonomy (NCBI): domain Eukaryota; kingdom Metazoa; phylum Mollusca; class Gastropoda; family Planorbidae; genus Biomphalaria; species Biomphalaria pfeifferi. Next base: position 2,651,032 of record JASAOG010000026.1, read on the forward strand.
GATACTCCTCACTATTTTGGTACAGTCACTCATCCATTTTACAGATCTATTTCAAGAATTTTACCTGGTAATGAACATTTAATACACAACAAAACCAAAGAATCATACACAACACTTAAAAAGCTGTTACATGAAAGCCTAGTGAATAGGATTAAGTGGGGGAGAGTTCTTGGGGTGATAGAATTCAAGGACACATTCATAAACCTACACAGCAAACATATCCCACCAAAAGCTAGAGAGATAGGTTATAGACTTATCTTTGGGATGACCCCTATGGTTAGAAAACGAGCAAATGACCGTGAATGTATATTATGCCATCTTGAAAATGCTGATAATGAGAAACATATGTATTTGGAATGTCCATTATTCCTTCAAGTTAGAAGTACTGTAAGGGACTTATTAGAAGCAAACTGTGGCAACTATGTAAATGTTAACTTGTCTATTGTTTTAAACAAGCTGCCAAAACTAAAAAATAAAATGATACATAACTTTAACTTAATTATTGTTTCCAAATACAGGAATCTTGTTTGGGCTAGCTGGCTCAAAGCTCTACATAATAATAAGGTGTTTGATCCTAATCACTTAGAATTGACATTTAGAAAAATAATGGATTTTAGGGTAGAGAATTATCTAGTTTGATTTTCATATACTTGTACATTTATGCTCAGGTAGTTTTCCAGAAATGGGGTGTTGGGGGTCAGGGATATTTGATATTGTGTTGATTGTACATATTTAAAAAAAAAAAAGCCCACAAAAGAGGCAAGATGGCCCATTAAAGAGGCACATTGAGCCCAAAAAAAGCAAAAAAAAAATTAATTAATTATTAGACCTTCTGAATTTTTAACATCGGATAGGCCTACATCAAAATGCTTTCTATTTATAGATTAGCCTCCATTTTATGATAATCTCTTGTAAGGAATCAACCATAGACTTATATATACTACTCCAGACTGGACATATAGACTTTTTTAAAACTATAAAATATGTCGTGAAAAATTTTTAGAAAGTTGGATGAAGGCGTTGTTTTGTAAAGTAGTTAAAAGAAGTAAAGTTTTTTTTCAACCCTAACCTATGTAACATATTGTAATAACTTAAGTGAGGCAACTCAACGAGACATAGACGTTTATTTACACGACATCACAGGTACACAAAAAAACATCTATCTTAGGCACAATCTCTCCATATTGGCTCTCTACTTGGGCGGAAATCGTTCTCTTCTTCCTAATGTTGACATCCTTCTCAGTCTATTCTATAACAGTGCGCACCTTCTGCACTAGCTTAGATGGCAGTGCGCATGGCAAAGTTATGACAATATAATTTAATATCTAGATCTAGTAATTGAACATCAAAAAAAAAAAAAGAGTACTCTCGTCTCATAATTATTATTTTACAATTTTTAGATACATAATCTAGAAAGATCTATGTAATCAATCTATTTAAATGTACATAAGATGATTAAAATCAACATGAATTATTTCGATCTAGGATTTTTAAACATTATCTCAATGGAAACAAACAGGAAATGGCTTTGTTTCATATATTTGAGTGAATATCCGAGAAATGGTTTTGCATTATTTCTAAACTTTGAAAACTAAAGATCATTACTTTTCTAGGATAGAAAAGATTTATTGGGCGCTTAAAAAAGAGTTTACGTACATAAAAATCTATCTATATATATTGGTCTATGAATCGATCAGTCGCGGATAAGAATTTATTTCCGGTTTCCAGTCAAGTATACTTTATAAGTCTATGGAATCAACCTTAATGTGAAAAATATATTTTAAAATAAGCATCTTGAGCATAACGTTACTTTATTTTAAAACTAAAATGTATATGTATGCGTACAAATCCAATTTTATCTTTCTTTACATAGTCCTTACAATCTCATTCAGACAAAGTTTTTTTTTTAAATAACTAGATCTTGACCTATTATACGGTAAGGGCAAAGTGGTAATAATAGTGTCATATTTCATGCACTAAATTAGCCCCACAGATACATATCAGCTTTAAAGGACCTTAGCCTTACCTTTCCATTTCGTTATTTACTTCATGCAGGACGATTGATTGGTGGCTATGACTGGCGTGAAATACATGTTGCTGGCGTTAGAAGTCGATTCACAGCGAGGGACATTCAAAGTTCAATTTGAACCAACAAGTGCTTATATCTTTACGTGGTAGATAGACACGGGTGCGAACATCTTTTTTTGATGGACAGACTAAGGCAAGTAATATATGTATACTGACTATCTATCTATCTATCTATCTATCTAATCTATCTATCTATCTATCTATCTATCTATCTATCTATCTATCTATCTAAACTAATCTAATCTAATCTAATCTAGTCTAGTCTAGTCTAGTCTAGTCTAGTCTAATCTAATCTTATCTAATCTTATCTTATCTAAATCTTTTCTAATCTTATCTAATCTTATCTAATCTTATCTAATCTTATCTAATCTTATCTAATCTTATCTAATCTTATCTAATCTAATCTTATCTAATCTTATCTAATCTTATCTAATCTTATCTTATCTAATCTAATCTTATCTAATCTAATCTAATCTAATCTAATCTAATCTTATCTTATCTAATCTTATCTAATCTAATCTTATCTAATCCAATCTTATCTAATCTAATCTTATCTAATCTAATCTTATCTAATCTAATCTTATCTAATCGAATCTTATCTAATCTTATCTAATCTTATCTAATCTTATCTAATCTAATCTAATCTTATCTTATCTAATCTTATCTAATCTTATCTAATCTTATCTAATCTTATCTAATCTAATCTAATCTTATAATCTTATCTAATCTTATCTAATCTTATCTATCTAAACTAATCTAATCTAGTCTAGTCTAGTCTAGTCTAGTCTAGTCTAATCTAATCTTATCTTATCTAATCTTATCTTATCTAATCTTATCTAATCTTATCTAATCTTATCTAATCTTATCTAATCTTATCTTATCTTATCTTATCTAATCTAATCTAATCTTATCTAATCTTATCTAAACTTATCTTATCTTATCTAATCTTATCTAATCTTATCTAATCTTATCTAATCTTATCTAATCTTATCTTATCTTATCTTATCTAATCTTATCTAATCTAATCTTGTAGTTAGTGTTTTGTTTTTACAGAAAAAAACAATTAAGTGCTAGACAAAAGTGTTAGAATCAAAAATGGAATGTTTTAAGTAAACATTTTAAAAATATTTTTTTTCAATTACACCATATTTTTTGTTGTTAAAAATTCAATCTAGACTTACGTTTGTAGTTTATTAAGAACTAGACCCAGTAACCGGTTTTAAATGTGCAAAAAATGTACAAACAGCAGACTCAACATTTAACATAGTGTAATCCAACTTTCAACATAGCGTTATTGTCTATGCATTATCTAAGTTGTAAATATTAGGTTTTTGGATAAGTGTAGCCTACATATCAAAATTTAGGAAGTGTAACATAATTTATATACTTTATTATTGACTTGTATAGGCCTTCATGTTACAAAGGTAAGATTTTTACAAACTTCAATATAGAATGGCCGATAACTCTTTTTTAGGAAACACATTTTGCTAGTAGGATTTATGCATTACCTCTGTAGGTCCCTATAAAGATCCACTAGTAAATTATGTCTGATTTGGGTCCGTTTTTTTTATTGTAATGATACAGAAAACATTTGTTATCTCAAAAATCTTTCGCTTTGTCTTATTTCTCTGTCCTAGACATACTGGATATTACAAAGTGGAATTTCTTGGTACACTTCAAATTTAGTGAACACCTTACTTTATAAATTCTGTTGTTGGGTCATCTCACTCTAAATGGTGGTCTCATGGTCTTCCTACACACATTCATGTCATAGAATAAAAGTTTCTTTCTCAGACCTTGCGATTTATTGGGCAGATAATGTAAAGGCCATCTGTTTATGTGACTGTGACCTAAAATTAGGATAGGTCATAAGACCAGTGACCTGTACTGCACCGGCAAGTTAGTCCAGCGGTACTTTGTGGTCCCAATTATATTATCTAGGCTAATAACTATAGCCTCTAGATGTATAAAACTACCGAGACCAACAATTTCATAATTCTGAGATTTCAGTTGAAACAAAATAAAAGAAGTTTATATACAAACAAAAGAAAAAGATCATGAAAAATATAAATGGCCATAAAGGCTCACCAAAGAAAATGACATAATGCAACAAAGCAAAGTAGCAAGACAGTTTCCGGTCAATATAATGAAAGGACCACCATCACAGAGGCACAATAATGTCTTTTGCCGAAAAACCAAAAAGATGGTTTACAATAATATCATACATGCATTAACAATGAAATGACGTCATTCATGAGACACACTACTGTCTCGTATCTAAACAAAAGATGTCTTTAAAAAAAAAAGACATACAGAAGAGGATAAAAGACTAAGTAGACCTATACTATTTACATAAATAAACTTAGTACTAACAAATCGATAAAGTCTACTTAGCTCATTATCGAAATACTCTTCCCACAACAGTGACACACTCCTCTTGAGTAACACAACAATAGTACAACACAAGTATTAGTCAAACATTATATAGATTTAGTTCAAGCTACACTGGTCAGTTGAAAGACTCAAGAGAGAGTGGCCATTGTAAACAGTTGACAGGGACTTAAATCAAGTAATAAAGGGGGCTAACTCAAAAAAAAATAAAGGTAGCCACACTTATTGTCCCTCTTGTCACAGTGACCCACTGTTATGTAGCTAGCACATCACAGTCTTCACCAGGAGTCGAAACCGGGACCCTGGTTGAGAAGCCAAGCCACCGCGCCTCCTTGTCATCAAATTTTAAGAAAATAAAAAGTGGGCTAAGAGCAAAGCTAATTCAATACTGTAATAGCCCAATCTACCCGTGCTTTTCAAAGCAAAGTTCATAGAAAATGAAACTTCTTTTTAGACCATAAATCTAATGGCTACATCAAAACACACACACACACTCTCTCTCTCTCTCTCTCTCTCTCTCTCTCTCTCTCTCTCTCAGATTTACAAAGTTCTTAACGCAGATTTACTAAGCTCAAAAACGCAGATTTACTATGATCCGAAAACTAACTCTTTTATGATTTTGATGTGTCTGAACAGTGTGAAAGAAGGCGTTTAAAAAGAAAAACGTGGGAGGTGTGTTGCTATTTCAAAATTAGAAATCTTCTCCCTGGGAACTTGAGGAGAAAACAACATTGAGGAACACAAGGTTAAGATTTCATTGGCATGTTTGCACGGACTTATTTAGCATTTATGTCAACTTTGCTTGTAAGGTGGGACCAAAAAAAAACTAGACCAGATAACCTATATCGAAGTAGTTTTACTGCTATTTTTGTATACTGTTAAATCTCTGGTTATCCAGTAATTTTTTATCCAATCATTGGGAAAGCACTTTTTATTTCATTAACAAATTAATAGGAATAAATTCTGTAGTGTATAGTTTTACAGTATAAAATGTTAGCTGTAGTGTATAGCTTTACAGAATAAATGTTTGCTGTTACGAATGGTTTTACAGTATACAATGTTAGTTGTAGTGTATAGTTTTACATTCACGGCTGGGAAGCACTTCTCATGGCGTGAAGCTGTGATTCTCGAAGTCTCAACTCAAGATTCGAAGCAAGGAGAGTGGCTAGATCGAAAGATCGCCGAACCAACAAAAAGCTGAGAGAAGAAGCAGGCCTATCAGCGACTGACAAAACCCACCCATGCCACGTATATGGCCGGCTTTTTAAAGCGACGATTGGACTTTACAGTCATCTTCGAGTCCAGGTGAAATGAGAAATGTGTTCATCTTCGATCACGAAGGAGGAGCTATCTATCAGTTTTACAGTATACAATGTTAGTTGTAGTGTATAGCTTTGCAGTATAAAATGTTTTCTGTTGTATATGATTTAACAGTATACAATGTTAGCTGTAGTGTATAGATTTACAGTATACAAATGTTTGCTGTGATGTATAGCTTTACAGTATGAAGTGCATTTGGTAGTGAATGGTTTACTTTAAGCAGTGCATTGCGATAAGATGAAAATACCTAAGAAAACTTATTTAAATTATTCTATGAATAAAAATTGCTTTTAAAACAAAGTTTTCATACAATAATAATAGGTTACAAAGATAGTTTGTTTAGAAACACAAAAACACTATCTCATCTCCCCCTTCCCCACGAATTCTATTCAGGCAGGTAAAAAGGCAACTTTTTAGCAAGAATATCAGAAGATATGAACCAAAAACTATCAACAACCACAACCCTATCTCCGACAATACAAAAAGAAGTACGTGTACCTATGGATAGTTTTGCCGATACTATTATATTTTTTAGCCGTCTGATGACATGATTCCACGTAATACGGAGATACGAGCATATATTAATCTTATTGATTTTACATTCATTTTTATATATTGAATGAAATGGCGATTGAGAAGATATGGATCAATGTGAATGTGGCTTATCTTATGTTATGGAATGATTGTCCAATTTTCTTAAGGGCCAATTTCTCATTCAAGGCCTCAAAGAAGAAACTTTTCCCATTGGTTATATTCGACTTTTATACATACTAAATACATCCTTTCACTTTTAAAATAATAAAAGTAAACATTTATTAAAAAATAAGTAGCTTATATAACAGAACACACCAAAATTTGTAATATAAAATAGTGCATTTTTATGAAAAAAAAATATGCTTGCATATTTACTTTTAAAAAAATAAATGATTCACTTTCAGAAATGAACAAAATGTTGCATCAAAACGTTAGAAAGCTTTAAAATGTCATAATGTCGGATTTTCAATCTCTTTTTTAGTTTCTGTGATCTAAATGGAAATGACCTTTGCGGAAGGGAGGGCGGACAGACACAACACACAAAACTAATAGCGGCTTTCCCCTTTCGGGTGCAGCTAAAAACGAAACTGTCCATGTAGTGACGTTCCTGGACCGAACAGGCTAGATACGAGAGTGAGGAAATGTCAGAATAAGCTAATTTTAAAAGGATTATCGTTCGGTGCACATTTTTACAGTTGTGTACCGATCAACGAATGTATGTAGGCTAACCAGTTCTTTTTATTATATTATAACAATGAAGATTTAACCAGTGATAGATTTTATTGGGGAAAATTTATTTTGGGAAGGGATGATTGACCTGTTTTGGGGCAACCATAATGTTATGTACCCAATACAAGCGACAGAAAGTGATAAACATGGAGTGTTCTACATATTAAAAACAATACAAAGTACCTTGGAATCTTTGTGCTGCTATCATTATATGTTACATGCCATGTTTACTATTAATTTGTTTCAGCGCTTAAAGGTGAGATAATGGCGTAAGATTTAATGTAAAAACACATTTCGGACACTCATTTGGGGAAAATCCTCAAGTGGGGTCCCGGGGGGGGGGAGATTTTCAAATTTGGATCCCCTACCCCCACTCTAGCTATTCACTGCATGCAACGCAGCGAAATTTGGGAGTGACAGATAGCGCGTCTGAATGTCCTTGGTCTACAAAGAACCCCGTTTTTAATCCCCTATATCTTTAGGAGATTGCCAACTTTAATATATTTCGAGTTTAATTGAAAACCTTTTTTTCTTCTGACACCATTTAGAATATTTGTATTACACAAATAACAAAATAGTGTTTAAGGGGGAAGACATATTAGGAACTCTATTTATTACGTAAACACAAGGGGTGTTGCACTGACGCGCTAGTGTGCAAATGTACATATAATACCAATATGTTACATCGTCATCTCTATTGCAAACTATGGTGGTGAACGTTGTCAAAAGCGTTGGAAAAATCTAATAAGATAGCATCTATATTTGCTCACTATTATCTAAACCTTTTGAAAAATCATCAATTAGTCCTATTAGTTGTGTTTCACATGATCTATATTTGCTAAAGCCATGTTGGTATGGAGTAAGGACATTATGTTTGTCTAGGTGGTTTATGATGTTGCTACATATTATGTGTTCTAGGATTTTACATACGATATTGGTAAGTGATACTGGTTTGTAGTTTCCTGGCTCAGATTTTTCTCCTTTTTTAAATAGGGTGGTAACATTAGCTACTTTCCAGTCCCTTGGTACTCTGCCCTGGTTAAGTGATGCCTGAGAAAGTTATTTAAACACTGGTGCTAGCTTTTTTGAGTAATCTAGCTGAAATACCATCAGGTCCAGATGCTTTATTTGATTTAATGTTTGCTAATAGTTTTTCGATCCCCTTTTCTTGTACTTCTATATGTGAGCAGGTCAGGCAGGCGCGAGTGGGAGAGACCTATTCTCTGCTCAACATTAAATTTTATTACAGTAGGCAGATATTTGCGATACTGGGTGGGCTCAATCTGTGCACCTCGGTATGGTGACCAAGGGGCTAGAGTCGCCTAAGTAACCAGACATACTAGCTATACTAACCTAAACTAAATGAAAGCAAGATAACGAAACTTTAGTTTAGGATAAATAAACAAAACGAAACTTTATTGACATAAAAATAAATGAATCAATAATAAAATATAATATATATACACTAACTTGACTAACCACTACTACTGTACCCATCAACTAAATAAAAAACAACTATCTAACAAAAACTGATCAAAACAACTATCAAACACAATTTGATCAAAACAACTATCTAACTAAAGAGAACTAAATCACTAGAAGACAACTACTATACTAGACCTAGATCTGCACAAACACACTACAATAAACTAGTCTAGATCTACAATATCCTACTACTATAACCAACTCATAACTAAAACATCTTAGTCTTAGTACCTTACTATTAGCATTCACTAAGAACAGAAACAGACTATTCTATAACTAAGTTTACTAAGCCACTCAGGCTACACTACAAAAAAACAACAAAAAACACTAGATTCTAGATCTACAGCAAGAGGTTACAGCAGAGTAATAGCAGTTATAATCAGCAGTTAAAACAGCAGCGTAATTGCAGCAGCTAAAAGCAGTTTAAAACAGCATCGTAATTGCAGCAGCTAAAAGCAGTTTAAAACAGCAGTCACAATACCCTGCAATACATAAAATCATATATTCTATTAGATCTAGTAAACTCAAAGCAGGACTGATGGACGCCGCCATCTTAAAATCACAAACTAACGCAAACATCCTAAACAAATACTTTGCATCAGCATTCTCAGCCCCAGGAGACAAAGACATATTTCTTAATTTGAACCAAGTAGACAACATAGAAGATTTAGTAGTACAAGAAAATGGAATTCAAAAACTATTATCCAACACCAAACCAAATAAAGCATCTGGACCTGATGGTATTCCAGCTAGATTACTCAAAGAACTAAGCAATGAGCTAGCCCCAGTGTTCAAAATACTCTTTCAGGCATCGCTTAACCAGGGCAGAGTACCAAAGGACTGGAAAGAAGCTAATGTCATCACCCCCCTATTTAAAAAAGGAGAAAAATCTGATCCAGGAAACTACAGACCAGTATCACTTACCAGCATCACATGTAAAATCCTAGAACACATAATATGTAGCAACATCATAAACCACTTAGACAAACATAATGTTATCACCCCATACCAACATGGCTTTTGGAAATATAGATCATGTGAAACACAACTAATAGGACTAATTGATGATTTTTCAAAAGGTTTAGATAATAGTGAACAAATAGATGCTATTTTACTAGATTTTTCCAACGCTTTTGACAAAGTTCACCACCATAGTTTGCAATAGAGATGACGATGTAACATATTGGTATTACATGTACAATTAAAATATTTCGGCATTAATGGTCCACTGCATCAGTGGATTAAAGATTTTCTGATAGGGAGAGAACAAACTGTAATAATAAATGGCTCTAAATCAACACCAATAACAGTAAACTCAGGTGTACCTCAAGTAACAGTCTTGGTTCCACTACTATTTTTAATTTACATAAATGATTTACCAAATTGCATTAGTTCAGGAACAAAAGTCAGATTATTTGCAGATGATTGCATAATATATAGAACAATAAAAACAACACAAGACACAGATATTTTACAAATAGAATTAGATGAATTACAGAAATGGGAATCAAATTGGAGCATGTCTTTCCACCCAGAAAAATGTCAGTTGTTAAGAGTAACAAAAAAACTAAAACAAATTAATTCCACTTATCTTATTCATGGCAAACCAGTAACACAGACTAAAAACGCAAAATACCTAGGTGTTATAATAAATGAAAAACTGTCATGAAATCCACATATTGATGAAACTACAAAAAAATCCAGCATAGCATTAGGGTTTATTAAAAGAAATTTCTATAAATCAAATAAGAACATAAAACTAAAATGTTATTTAACCTTGGTTAGGCCAATAATAGAATAGGCATCCACCGTTTGGGACCCCTCAACTCAAGAAAACATTAAGAAACTGGAACAAACACAAAATAGAGCAGTGAGATTCATAACAAACGAATATTCACATTTGACTAGAGTAACACCATTAGTAAACTCACTAAATTTAGAAAGCCTTCAGGACAGAAGACTCAAAAGTAAAGTAGCAATTATACATAAAACACTGAACCATAATCTTCAAATACAAAACAAAATTTAATAAAATACTCTGAAAGACACAAAAATAAAGGCACATTCCTTGTCCCCTATGCTAGGACAAATTTGTACAAATACTCCTTCTTCCCTAGTGCTATTAGAGCATGGAATGGGTTGCCTGAGCTAGCCAGAAAAACCAGTGACTTGGCAGAATTTAAGTCATTGGTTAATATGCATGACTAAATGCATGACGCGTAGGACGTAATCATCTTCTTTTTTGAAGTAACGTCTGTATTATATAAGATAAGATAAGAAGCCATGCTCCAAACATAAACTGCCAACTAGAAAATAAAACTAAATTAAAAATATATCTAGCATATTTACACACAGTGTGCCATAGATCTAGTAAAAGAAAATATTAAATAGTTACAAACTTACAGGACGTCCCAGGTACAGAATAATAATAATTAGACGACAGACCACAAAGATCTTCAGCTGTCACACAGACAGATATGGTACTGACCACTGGTCAAATGTACACTCAACTGTTTTAAGACAGCATGTAGTACTTCACTTTTATACTATCCCGCACTAGCCTATATAAATTTGCGGAAGTACAATTATAAAATCTGACACTAACCTATAAAAAAAAAATATATAAAAATAGATCTCACCTATACAACAAAAATACATATAAAACTACTTCAGGGAGCGCAAGCTCACATATATCTCCTATGTTGTATACTTGGTTCAAATTAAGTAATATCTTTAGTCAATTACAACACAATAGAAACTTTAAAAACATGTTTTTATTTATAAATCGCTAAAATGTCCTCAATGGACACTAAAATTTATTTTTTCAAAGCTTATATTTATTCACTCTGTCTGATTGTCTGTCTGGTAAAAAGTATATACACGTTAATTCTCCCACATTCATTCTTGGATCAAGCTGAAACTTCGCAAAATTATTAACTGACATAGACAAGACATGAATAAATAAAAGAAAGGTAACTTAATGACTGGTAGTTCATAATTTTGTTTAAAAGCATCAAGGGAAACCTCTGCATTCACAGATATGGTTAAATTTGTTGGGTTTAGTCTCCTTAAATATTTGTTAATGCTATTTCTCCCTCACGCATTCTCCGATCAAGCTGATACTTTAAAAATATTTTTTGTACCTAACAAAACATGAATCAATAAACAAAAAAACGCAATTAGTCCATTAATTTTTGGTATTTAATTATTTTGTTTTATATCGAATTAGGGAAATAACTTGTACATTATTGGTATAGTTTTAAGGACGGAGCCCTTCCCCTTTTAAATAAGCTTTCTTTTTTTTTTTTTTTAAAGTTTTTTTAAAATATTTGTCTTGTTTATTTCTCTACAACGAATCTCAATCTTAGCCACGCTAAGACAAAAATTACTATATTGGCACATGCAACAATAATAATTATTATTGTTTTATTTCAGATCAGTAAAATATGTTTGCTCAGATTATATTTTTGCAGTTTGGTACAACACTCCACCACCTTCTTGTCCAAGACGTCTCTTTGAAGTACCATGTTTGTCCTGCTTAGCCAGAAGAAGCGTTTGCGTAGCTATAGCAGCTTTTGTTCTGACTTACTTTTTTATCATGGACATTTTACTGTTCAAACGTTTCGCTCAAATCCAGCTTTCTCAAGATTCCTCGGTAGGGCGAGAAGACGAGGATTACTCTCCATTAACACATCTTTCGGTCAAAGGGCTCCTCAACGACCACACTAGCCAGTTCATCATCGTTCCCAGCACGGAGTACTTCGACTCCATCCTGGGCTTTAGCAGCAGATTACGATTTATCACGCCCGACGTGATCTCCTATAGCCATCTTCTGTGCGGGTTTATCGCCGGGAAGTTCTTAGCCTCGAACCACCTGCTGGACAGGCGGATAGGTGTAATGTTGTATGAGTTTCGTACGTGGCTGGACTCCCTGGATGGCACGGTGTATCGAGCACAGGCAGGGTTGAGGCTCAAGTACCACTCCAATCACTCTTCATCTGGGTACTTCATCGACTCCATCTTTGACTCCTTCGGCGGATTCTTTCTCTGCTTAGGCATATTCTACTACCTAAAGAAAAGATTTGTGGTTGGTCAAGGCAAACTGCAAGCCAACGGGTATAAACTTCACTCCAATATCCCCGTTGCGGTGGAGACACTGGACAATGATCATACCACGACTGAAAGCTGCAGTAAGCGATATTTGCTGTGGAAAACGTTCTTGTTCGGATTAAGCCTGGCAGTCGCTGGCAAATGTTGGGATTTAGCTGTAGACGATTTCACAAACGTTTACGAATATCAGTTTAAGAAAGAATCATCATTTTCGGTAAGACCTTAACACCTCAATGCTTTAAATAGTTTCAACTTAACTTATCTACTCTTACATCTAGGTACGGGTTGGAGCCCTCCATGTGACCATCATTGGACTATATTGGTAAAAATTCATTAAAGTGTTCTTTATCTTTAAATTATTTTGTCTTTTATGCCTAGCTTTTTGTCTGTTTGTTTGTTTTCAAATTGTCAAATCTTTTGTTTTATTATTTGAAATGGCAAGTTAGTGTTTTACCTTTTATTTAAAAATAGAAATAAATGCCGATCTAGAGACGTGTTATTAGTGTTCATTTCAAAGTTCAGGTCAGAGTTAGGCTACTTTCAAGAATAGACATACTTTGAAGGTAGGTTGCTATTTGTAGGTAACAATAAAGCTAGCTAACTGTATTAAGGAAGGTACCAGTTAGAATTAATTATCCTACCAAACTTATTTAGGCTACTTTTAACTCTCGGGTAATGTTTCATATGTTTTCATAGCATATGTTTTTTTTTAACACCGCTATATAAATTATTATTATTATTTTTGTTATTATCATTAAGGTAGCAATTAGTATTAGATAAAGACAGGCGCAGAAGACGAAGAGAAAAAAAAAACAGACCGCCGGCGGACAACGGCTTTGTCTACATGAGTTTAGGAAAACTATATAGATTAGGTCGCAACTGGGTTTGCGTAGTCATGTGAAGCATAGCGCTCGCCCTTAAACTTCAAAATAGAAGACATTATCATTATTGTAGTATTAGATTATCAGTTAGTATTAGTCTACTAGATGAAAGAACTATGTCAACTGTATTGAGGTTCCCATCTTCAAACTGCCTACGGTTCGATAATTTTATTGAAGATTTTCCTCTATATCAGAAAAACTACAAATAATAATAATAATAATATTTATTATCCATAAGGAAATTTGTCTTCCAATTTCTACACTACACCAAACAAAACATTCTAACAGTAGAAAACCAAAATGTACATTCACACCAGACTTGTTTATAATTTACATGCGAAAAGTTTATATCAGACTGTTTCTATTTAATGATTTGATTGCCAGGGGAACAAAAGAGTGTTAGTGTCTGTTTGTCTTTGCTATCGGTGTCTTGTATCTCTTTTGTGATGGTAACATCACAAAATCCTGACACAAATGATGATTTTTTTATTTCTAGAATCTTTTAATAGCTAGCCTTTTGGTGCATACGGCGAATGAAATAAGGAGCGTGTTGATAAGCTATATTTGTATTTTTCAGTTTAGCGTTAGGTCTGCGCTAATGTATGAAATAAAGCGTTCCTTTACAATATACCAATCGAAAAAGGCTAATATTTACTGGTGCTGATTCAGTGATAAGGAGCGTTTGTTGTTGAATTGAGTTTGCAATATTTCAAAGCCAGCAGATGCGTAATCTAATAATTACAACATTGGATAAACACAAAGGATCTCCCCTTCTCTCAAGTTTGTTGTTCAAATTTTTATTTTTTTAAAACTCTTCCTTATTACATAGCTTTTACAAAGCGTATATCAACTCTGTCAGGTAAAAAGTTTGTACACGTTATTTCTCCCGTAACCAATCTCCGATCAGCTGAAATTTTGCACAATTATTTCTTTTACCTGACAACACAATAATCAGTTTTTTTTTTAAATTAACCAATAAGTTTATTAACTATCGGTAATTAATTCAGGACTTTTTAAAAAATACATTTAAAAACGATCCCCCAGATACCCCGTTCTTTCTACCCCACCCATTTCCAACTGGTCCAGACTAGTGATAAGATCATAGCGTATTGAGAAAGCTAAAAGCATGAAACTGCGCTCAACAAAAGAAATTTCTAAAAATATTTCTAATCGCACAGATTTAATATTGGTGGTCTAGACCTATTACAAATTTAATTACATGACCTATCCAAACTAATTGATATACTAAATATAAGCTTTGCATGTTTTTTAAAGTATTTTTTTTTATTATGCTTGTCCCATTGTTGTCACTGATTTTTAAACGAGAGTCGTTTTGTTTTCTTGAGACTCATGCCAACCTTGATCTTAAAATAGATCTTTTCCCATAAATGTGCAATATGTTTCAAAGTCATTTTCAAAGCTATTTTTTTCCTCATGACGAGGCTTGAATTCTCACAGATTTATTGTATTAATGAATCCCACCATCGATAAGGAAACATATCAATGTTTGAAATATTTTATTCGGGAGAGAGGGGTTAAACCTTAAAATTCCATTGCTACTCTCATGGACATTAATAGCTGTAGTTTTAATTGAAGGTAGGGGTTCAAACTTCTTCCTTCCTTGGCTTTGCCCATGGGCTAGCATATAACTATTAGATACAATCGTATTAATTATCTTAACATATGCACGAATTTAAGTTGTTATTTATTCCGTAAACGCTTTATTATCATTGCAGACGATGCAAACAGAGTATAGTCACTCGCTCGTGACTTTAGTGATATTTTACTTATGGAGGCTGTGTGGAGGGCAGTCAGTGTTGAATTACGTACTTATAGCCATCTTTTTGGATAAAACTTGGGTGAGTAATAACCTTTGAACTTTTAGAAGGCAACCTGTGGTGTATGTGTGAACGTTAGAGTGTAGGTGTGAAGACTAGAGAGAATAGAGCGGGATCCTATCTCAGGGTTTTTTTTATCATGGATGTAGACAGGGAGAGAGGAACAGCTGTTATTATTAGACATTTTGATTATGTTAATTTCCCAAATTAGTATTCATTGAAATATTAGTTAATATCGAAAACTAGGTAATGCAAAGCGAATACGTGAAATTGAAACTATGAAGTCGGTATAACATTATTTATGTTTCATTCCTTCAACCCGACACCTAGTTTAAAATTTATGAATAATGTATGAGTGTTATTAAGATTAAATTTCATATGGTTTGCATCCAAAATAATATTTTAATATACTACGATTTCTGACCATTGGCAAGAAAACAGCTAGAAAAAAAGCATGTACATATATTATTTGGTTCCAATTCTAATAACATACAAGACAAATTTTAACGGTTTCCGGCCATATTGTACAGCACGGTCAAGCAGTCAACATTATCTACAAATTGTATATAATTCATGATCATTTAGGTCAGCGGTTCTGAAGGTCGGGCTTCGTTCAAATTAAACTCCATGACAAGTAACTTAACGGTTAGGGGAGAGGTTCTCAAACTTTTTTGACCCGAAAAACCCTTAAAATAGTCAAAACTTTCCCACGGACCCCTAAGTGAAAAGGCTATATAAATGCATAGTATAGAAATTACAAATAAAAAAAACAAAACATTTTGTTGAAGCAGTGTTTATTGAGATTATAAATTTTGTTTCAAAGAAAATTTTTAAAAAATTGGATGACGTTGAAGAAATGTTTATGTCCGGCTCAATGTTTGTAAGTAGCCACGGAACATTTCAACGAGCACTAATTTCTAGTCGGTTTCTTTGATGTGTGACGAGGCTCATTATGGAAATGATTCCACTTTGTAACAAGAAATGTGTGGTCTCCTTGTTCAGAGATTGGTTTCAGTTCCTCGATTGTGGATATTTCAATAAGTTGCTCCTGTATTAATATGGATTCATCTGTGATGAGTTTGTTCACGCGCTAAAGAGTTCCATACCCAGTCGGAAATATCCAAATGAAGAATGTTTTCAAATCTTTGGTACTTTAGAACAGTACGTAATAGACACATTTAATGAGGCGAGTTGATTATTGTCAAGGTTGTGTTTAAGCCTTAGCTCGTTCGCCCGGCGCCTGACATTCAACAGGCACTTTCGTGCTTACTAAAAACAATCGACTCGATGTTCACTCTATAATTTTTAATGGGATGAATGTACTTTATGTTGACAAACTGATGAAATAATATCCTTGAAGTTAACAAATGTTATAATATAATTGCTTTATTAATTAACTAATCATTATACACCTTGCTGTCCCACCACATTAGTACGCACAAGCACAACACAACGCACTGCTGACTCTAGCCTCTAGTGTAGACTTCCTAATCCCATAACTAACTCCTCTAGTGTAGACTTCCTAATCCCATAACTAACTCCCTGTAGAGACATAAGAAAAGACAAAATGAAAGGTCTAGTCCAAAACGCTATGGCAGAGAAACAACTGTGAAATGCAGTACTGCCTTGGATACTCACCCTAAACAGAGGTTTACAGAAGAATCTCAAAGAAACGTTACGCCAGCATAATAACAAAACTCCACACGCTTAAAAGCAAGGCAACAAAGGAAGTGCGTTCAAAAATTGTGCATCTAATAAACATTGGTGCTAGAATGCCATAACCTACACATTGACAATTATATATAAACTATCTGATTGGATAAGGGATAAACTGGCTTTTAGCGAAGAAGTTCTTTTAATGGTATATACATGTTATATTTCAGCGGACCCCCTATGTTCGTCATGCTGATCCCCGGTCCGCGTACCACAGTTTGAGAACCACTGGTTTAGGGTATCAAGCGGTCGAGGCCTTGTGTAGACATTCACTCTGACTAAAACCATAGATCCAGGTTCAAACCGACTGCCTCAGCGAACGAAAGTGATGGTCGTTGTGCTAACCCTACTACGCTCAAGTAAAAAAAGAAAATGAAATTACTATTATTTTTTTTTTCGTCTGAAGAAATGTACCTATTTGTGAGGGAGAAAGAGTGATTTGATATTTGTTTAAAATGATGTTTCCATTTCTCAGCAGTTTCTTCAATACATGCCTTATGTTTTCCTCGGAGCTTCATCACTGCTTTATATAGCGACATGTATATACTTGTTTCAGGTAACTGATGATCTGTTAAGCTCCAATGGTTTCCTTTAGGCAGCACAATAAAGGGAATAGACGAGCAAAAGATTTTTAAATTGTCATAGCAACTGTATGGGGAAGAGTTATATCCCTTTAACGCCGCCATTTCTAACTATTTCCACCTCTTCACATTCCAATTCCTATTTTTTTCCTAGTGTCTAATTAATGGACTTTATCGAACAGTATTTGTTAAAATAGATTAACAATCAGGGCTGAATTTAAGTGAATGGAGGTCCCGGTACCCTGGGTAGGATTTTTGGAGGTTGTTATCATGTTTGTAGGGCGCTCTTTGCAACCACAACCCGTGCTCTCGCACTATCTTAGGCACCCCCTACGAGAGTCTTGTTTTCCTACCCTTTTGGCCTAGCCTATTTGTTTCCTCTTACAACCGTTTCCCAATGGGGCGCCACTTGGAGGCAGGGAGATATCCTGACATTTTAGTGGTATCACTTTCATTTCAAATTCATTTCTAGGCTTGCAAAATATTTGCATGTTTAAAATTTTAGACCATAATAGTAGGCCTATCTTTGCCCTAATACCTATTTTTTTTAAATTTCAGGTTAGTAGCGCCCTTCATCTCTGACTTGTGACTAGGAAAGTTTTAGATCTTTTATTTTACTATGTGATTTAAATGCCTCATTGATTGAAATAAATATATATAACGACGACTTCATTTTTCGTTGTTCAGTGGCTTTATTTTTTCTGTGTCGAACAAATAGTACTTATTGGGCACCAAATCATAAAATTAGAAGGCAGTTAAAAGCGAACCACCAATAAAACATTCGTAGAAAGACTATATATGGTATAGGCTAAATGTAAACTCTTACTTGTCGAGGCTGCAGGTTAACAGCTTATTGTCCTTAGCATTTGTACATTTGTTGAATTTTATGGTGCATGAGAAAAGAAAAAAAGAGGATTGTAAATTTGCCTTTAATAAGACAGAAACTAATACTGATGTTTTATGGCCGAGTGTTGAAGTGGTTCACTTCTAGAGCGTGGGTCTCAAGTTAAGAGTTTCGGCTAGCCTAAGACTGAATGTCTATAATAGGAAAAAAAATGGACTGGCCGATCACATAATAGTCTAAATAACAGCAATTTGCGACATGCAAACAATGTACACGTTAACTCATTAATGGCTTCTAATTCTCATGTTTATGAAATATATAAAGAAATGATTTTTTCCCCAGCAAGAGTCGAGTTCTTTCAAAAGTTTAAGCCTGGAAACTACTTTAGATTAAAAAATAAAGTTTAAAACATACCAGTTAACGTTTTAAAAATTTATTGGCTTAACTTTTTTTTATATAACTCCATAAACTTTCTATTGTATTTATTGTTTGGTCATAAATTTATGTTTGAGTCACTACAACACAAAGTCTTTAAATAAATGTAAATATTTAAAGAAATAAACGCTTTAAATTTAATGCAGAAAACAAGAAAAACATATAATACTTAAAAAAAACAACAACAAAGCTTATACTAAACGTAGTTGTATAAATTAGTTTGGATCAGTCATGTAATTAAATTTGTAATTGTGCGATTACAAATATTTTTACCAATTGTTTTTGTTTAGTGCAATGCGTTTAAGTTTCTCAATTAGCTATGATCCTTTCGCTTGTCTGAACCAGTTAGATAGGAGTGGAAGAGATTGACTGATCGCTTTTTAAATATAGGCCTATTTATAAAAATAAAAAAAAAAGGTGAACGTCTTGAAAAGCCTCCTCAGGCTAGTGGATACTGCAATCACTGTGCCAGGGGAAGTGCTCATAAAAATAGAAGGTTTTATAGTTATCTATTGATAGTTTCAAACTTTTCCCTCTACAAAGTATAAAGGGGACAAATTCAACTTTAAAAAATTTATTCTTGTTTTGTCAGGTAATAAAAATATTTGTGCAAAATTTCAGCTTGACTCGAGATTGGTTATGAGAGAAATAGCATGTACACACGTTGTACCAGACAGACAGTGAGATGATATAGGTTTTGTAAGGAGAAATATACAAAGATTTTCCGTAATTCAACTGTGTAAATATTTTTTTTATTAAATGATTTCATGTAAAAACAAAATGTCCGATAAGTAAAAATAACGTTTCACAATATTGAACAATGCATATTTGTTCAATCTCTACATTCCTATGCCGAAGGCTACAATGTTATGCCGTATTAATGCTAAAAAGAGCCTAAGGCTATTTTAGATATGGGACCCTTAATAAGTCCGGTAATTATCAGTCAGTTCTAAATATTTCTTGGAGGCCCTAAACTATAGCTTTTGCTGATTATTTATAAATCCGCTCTGAATTTCCAATAAAACATGATATGCGTAAAGCTCTTAATTGGAATATAGGCCTTAGACCAGTAAGAGCGGATCATTTACACAGTGCTGCACCCCTTTCTATACTTTCACAACTAATGCGCATAAACTCGAACAGCGAGACCTGACCTTTGAGTAGGTTGAGACCACAGTTAAACAAATAGAAATACAATATACGATGTGTGTGTAAAGGATTCAATATTCCTTCCGAATGAGCTTGTCCATTAAGAGATTGACTAAAGCTAATCCAACTAAAGCCTTGAACAAGATAAAATTAAAACTAAGATTGGGAAGCTAAAAAATGTACTATCATGAGAACTGTTGGACACGTTGTTTTTTTTATCCCTTCACTATTCCTGTACATAGGAATAGTGGTCTGATACGTAGATCTTCAGAGTACAGGACTAGAGGTTTGTTTTGTTTCTTTTCATATGCTTTATACTTTCCTACAGAAATGAGGTGCTTACTTCCTACCCCTAAACCTCCTACAGGACAGCAGGGAATAAAAGCATGTATGGCTCAAACTTGGGACCATTGTCACAACAGTCCATATGACCAAGCACGTGATATGTAGAATATACCACTAGATGTCTGATATGTAGACATCTATTAACTAGACAATGTGTTCAGTATTTATGTCTTAGCAATACAATACTGGTCAACTGATATGTTGGAGAAAAATAATAAATAAATAATTAAAGCTTCAAAAATAAAATTGTCATAATCAATAAATTTAAATTAAGCTAAAAGGTTTGGGGAAGAGAAATATAAACTAAAAAAACAACAACAATATCTGACAAAGTAAATTAAAACAAATAGAATAGTTGATATGCTTCCAGACAACTTTCACTGTTCTGGGTTTCTTTCAACATTATCATATTTCTTGTTTGTTTCTACAATATATATACACATTGATTATATTCTATGAGGTTTATAGTTTAAAACAACCAGGTAAATGCATGGCATGGTCTGAGACTAGTACAGAAATGTAGATCATGTTTCTTTGTTAGCAACATTACTAACTATAAAATGTACATACTAATAGGACTACTTTAGTACTTTTTTTTATAGAACAAATGACAAACAGTATCAGATTATGGCTTTCATTAAATTGATCAGATAACACTTCTATGAAAGTAATTAAAGCCTAGACTACTTGTATGTGGCCAACATGATTTAGTGGAATGTTGATTCACTATTATTTTAAAAAGCTGACATTTTTTAAATTGTTGTATTAAATTTGCCATTGTTAAAAAGGGAAATGTTTACTTTCAAAACACACTTTGTTTTTCAATTTTAGTATCCTCATTCTCAAAATGAGCATGGATAAACAACATTTCTTTCAATTCTTATTTTAGACTGTAAATTTTTGAACATTTCTTTAAGAGGTCAGCTTAATTTAACTCTCTATATCTTTAAGGCAATCCAAGCTGCCAATAATACAATAATCTTCTACACATATTTTAATATCTGTGTCAAAATGAAAGTTAACAAACTGAATAAATAATATTTGTGTAAAATAATGTTATCTACCAATTACAATAATAAAAATATTACAATCAAAGGTTCAGCACCACTGTCAACTTCAAGCAGGCAATAAAAATAGTTTTTTGGTCATAGATGTCCATTGATTTCATTATTTGTTTCATCTGTTAGTGACATGGACATTAATTGATCATTCAGTTTATGCTTTTCTTCTTCAATATTCTTTGGTTTATCATCCTCATCAGAGCAAAGGATAACTTTGGACATGTCTTCATTTGGCCTCAGCTGGTGCTTTTTCAAATGTGGTGTTGTCAAAATTCTCCAACGCTGTGAGCAAATAAGAAGACATACATTGCGGTGGACAGAATGAAGATGGGGCAATGAGATGACAATTCAACAAAAACAATCTAAAGTGAATAAAAGTCCCATGCTCTGAAGAGAAAAATTATAAGATTTACATCTTTATTATTTTGTTTGAGTACTATTAGTGTCTAGCACAAAGATTCAGAGCATATATTCTTCTTCTTCTAGTCAGCTTTTGGCTGCTGAGCTGTAGGCTCTTTTACTGCCTGTGCCTAAAAAAAAAATCCTGCCATACAGAGTGTTGGTTATGTTGGGCTGTAGAAGTAATAAGGTCTTCCTTAAAAAGAGTTGGTTATTTTGGGCTGTAGTGGTAATAAGGTCTTCCTTAAAAAAAGTTGGTTATGTTGGGCTGTAGTGGTAATAAGGTCTTCCTTAAAAAGAGTTGGTTATGTTGGGCTGTAGTGGTAATAGGGTCTTCCTTAAAAAGAGTTGTTATGTTGGGCTGTAGTGGTAATAGGATCTTCCTACAATAGGACATAAGAGCATTTTCTTCATCACCCCACAGATACAGTTACTCATTAACAATGGCTGGGCTTAAAGACTCTAGATCTACAAAAATTTGAAACCTATTATATCATTTGAACTCCTGACCATTTTTTATAAATAAGAAAAAAAAGGTAACTTAGGTATTAAAGCAATATTACAGGAATAGAATAGGGAAGACTGTACAACCAAGTCAAAAATAGCAATAGAAAGATTTAAGGTTTGGATGAGTTTTAGAGATACAAAAAATACTTCCTCTCTGGACACTCTAAAATTTGTAAAATAAGTTGATGACAATATGAATGGAGAAGCCTAGTTAAGAGTTAAAAGTGAACTGCACAACTGAAGAGTCTGGGCTGCTTATTTCTTGACAAATCTTTTTGATATGTAAGTGCTTTGGGCTAATAATACCATAATCTAGGTTTAAAATGTCTTAAATTTGGAAGAGTTACTTTTCAGTGTCTAATTAAAAGCCAAATTTTAAAAAAATGATAGGAAGTAGTCAGACACAACTCGGGGTTGTGATCAAGAAAATGGTTTTACATTAGAATAGAAATTGTTATAATGTAGAATTATACCCTAAAACACTATTATATAGCACCCGATCCTGTGAAAGTAGATTCTACCAATAACATAGCCATGACTTGCTGAGCAAATCACATTTAAACAACACAATAATCTATATCAATCTAAACAAATACCTAATTAGTATTGAAATAAAACTATATTTAAATAAATATTTTGTAAAATAAAAATAAAAATGCTGAAAGTAATATATGTATATATATAAAGATGGTAATAAATGCAAAGCTGATTAAATTATACATTAGTGCTCACCTCTTTTAGTGTTCCTGGAGTTATGATCAGTCCCTGAATCATGAAAACAGGTATCAGAACAACACTGATCAGGGCAAGAAGCCATCCTATACCAATAGCCCAAGGTGGGTACTCGTAAGTCATGAACTTTCTCTTATAACTGACTTCAGAGTAACGAACACATCCAAGAATAAATACTGACTAGACAAAAAACAACACGTGAGATGTAAGAAAGAATTGTACATTTTCTTCTTTTTATTGTCATTTGTAATGGGAGGTAATCCCTTATTTTTGTTGTTTCAATTCTTTTTTGGCTGTTTTAGGTAACCCATTTTATGCTTTAATAACACTAGGAAAGAAGGAGCATTTCTAAAAATTTGTAATACATGAAAGTGAAGTTATTCTAATCAAATGAGTATATTCGTTTCTTATAATCTCATGGCTCTATTTTGCATCTGTTCTAGTTGATGTTTTTTTGGGTTGAACGGTCCCAAACAGAGAATATATATAAGCCTATATTGTAATATTTGGTTTAGCACAACCTTTGTATAGTGGATGAATTATTATGGATGAACAAAGATTTGCTTAAAAAAATCAGCAAAGACATAAATTTAGCAACTGGTGTTGTATGTAAGCTGTTCTATTGAACACATGCCTACACTACATAACAGTGGAAAAAAAAAAGCTTTAAATATCTTACCAATGTAAAAAAGGGACTTAAAATGCACCAAAAGATCTTCAAGGTCCATCGAAAAATAACAATAAAAGTCTTGCTTTGGAATCCAAACATAATGACAAGATTATCACTGAATCTGTTTATTCCTGAAATCAAAATATTTTTTTCAAATATCAGAAATGGGTTCAATACATAAAGTAAATTAGATGGGCCACAGCTTCCTTCAGTCATTAACAATAGGTAGGTGTTCCTTGATCATACAATGTGCAATATAATAGTGTTACGATTCTCTCTCCTAATCAGGCCTTCTGTAAACACTGCTAAACACAACACAACACATCAAGAACTTGACAACAAGAGCTCCACAATATCGGGTACTTTAATAATGAGTGAATAAGTAGATAACAGCCAATACTAGACAATTGGCATCAAACACATCAACAACTAAAATGTCACTCTGTACATCACCGTACAAAACTCTACTGTCTCTCTTTCTGGACTTGTACATCAACACATGAGGACTCAACCAGGACCGATTTCATGGCGACTAACAGTCCTGGTCTCGACGCTCTCCGGTCTTGAACTGCCGCTTTCCTACACACTGTGTCACTCGTACACTCAGGCTTTCGATCACATGACCATAACATTGGTCATATTTGCGTGTAATCATGTAATCGTAGTACTGTCCCTTGTCCATGGCCCCGCTGACCTGAGTGATTCTCGTGTGTGTCAGCTGAGCCTATAGTTAACCCTTTTGCGCCGCCAATAGGGTCATAACAATAGTAAAATGAAGACCAGATAACTAAATTTTGTTTTAAATATCTTTATAATGCACTTTTTAAAAATAAATACAACAAATTAAAATTAAGCTTTATAAAAATCCAATATTAATTCTAAAGCTTTAACTGCTTTATTGATCATAATAAGTCCTGAAATAATAATTTTTAAAGCAGTTTTTGGCCTTAGTACACTCCTCCTATTCAATTAGAATATATTGTGTTCATTATCATTTTTTCAAAGCCTTGTAAATAATCCAAAATAATAATAATAATAATCTTTATTATCTGTATGTTCCAATGAACTTATTTAGACTGATTTCTATTTTAACAAAGAATTAGTAAAGATTTGTATCTATGAGCAGTGGTTAACAAGGATGTCAAGTTGCAAGTACTATGACCAACTGCATTTTTTATCCCCATCTATGGTCAGGTTCCATTAGTTTAATCTACTTTGTTCTTTGAATTTTGGATTAAAGCAGATAATCTTAAGCTGAGTATTTTAAGACTAAACTAATTTAAATTGAGCTTCTTTAGTTTTATCAATTACAAATAAGAAGGACAACATTTTAACTGCATGTACTCACCATAGACATAAGCAACAACAAGACTTTCTGTAACAGCTACTACCATTACTATCCTACTAGCAGAATAGTAATCAAACAGTTGAAATAAATACATACCACCCTGTAAATATACATACATGCATTAAAAACATAAAAAGAAAAATGTATAACTCAGTAGAAAAAGATTATTTAAAAAGAAATAAACTATTTCAAGAATTTTATATAGCAAAATTGTGACCATGGATTTATACTATCCAGCCAAACAAATAAAATTAATTCAGACAAAAATAAAACAAGCAATTGAAAATGTAATTAAAATAGGCCATAATAGAGAAATGTTTCCAGAGACTGATTTGAACACCAACTGTTTATAAAAACTTTTAATGTGTAAGGGACATTTGAAGCATATGTGCATCTCTATCCAGCATGATCGGCATAAGATAAACTTCATGTTAAGCAATTGAGTTTCTTTGTAGGTTTTGGTCACTCACAAGACATCAATAAAAGATGAAACAAGTAATAAAGTTGTTTTTACTTGATTGATATTTAAATACGGATTTATATCTACAATAAATAAAACAGATTTTTTTCTTTAGAAAAAAAGACCACCTTTACATCATCACAATATCTTGCTATCCTAAAGCACCTCACCGGTTGAATTTCACCACCTAAAGCACCTCACATGTTTTGGATATTCCTTCAGAGTTGAAGATAATCTACTTCAAATCTCAAACAGGATGACAAGGTATGGCATAGTATGAGCCCAAGACTATACAGATGACTGAATGACAGTCCACCACGCATGACCCTCAACCAGTATCACCAGGGCTGGATTTAGGCTAGATAAGGCCCTAGTCTATTAGAGATATCTAGCACTTTGAAGGTTGTAATATACTAAATCAATTCATAACCTTAGAAACAAGGCTTTATTTCAATAAAACACGACTGATACACACAATAACAGTACAGACTGGTCACGATTCACAGACTATGATAATGCGAACACGATTACAAATACTAGCACGATTACAAGCACGGGTAACACACAAGTTCATTTAACGATCACTCCATTCACCCCTCCGTTATTTCTTTCTGGGTCTTAGGTTATAACCATGCGTATGAAGGGAAGGATCCGGAGGTATCTCTGGCGTAGACTTTTCTCCTTGCAAGTCGAAACTGTCTTGTACCGGACTCGAGTCAATATTGGCCTCTGGCATTGGGTGGCTCCCCTGTGAGTCACTGATGACTTCTGGCTGGTTGTACATCATTGGGGTGGGACTCTGTGAATTAATGATAGTTTCAGGCACGTAGCGACTCCCTGGTGAGAGATCCAAAGAGTCACCGACCTCTTGAGGCAGAATACCGTTCTCTGGTTTGAAATAGTCGTTCGTGGAACTTTCCTTCGGCGCCAGGTGCCGAAGCGACACTGTCTCTTCCCGGCCGTTTGGAAATCGTATATGGGCGTACTGTGGGTTGCAGCTAATAAGTTCAACCTCTTGTACCAATGGGTCAAATTTTGAAGATCTTACAGGTGATTTTAGTAATACTTTCTCTGGGTTCTGTAGCCAAGTAGGCAAGGATGTTCCCGTTGGCGATCTTCTGTTGAATTTGAAGATCGTTCGTGTGGAGTTACATTAGTAGAAGTACACAGTAATGATCGAATTGAATGAAGTGCCTGAGGCAACACAGATGCCCACTGTGATAGTTCCATATTCCCTGAGTCCTATGCTAATAAAATACCCTGCCACATGTTTTATTCAGCTTTTCTATTTGCCCATTTCCTTTTGCATTGTAGGGCGTTGTCTTGCTAGTGTTTATGCCCTTAGAATGTAGATATTCTGTAGTTTCTGTGGACATAAATGATGTGCCACGATCAGGGTGGATGTAACTGGGTGTTCCAAAGAGGAAAAATAACTAGTCGAAGCACTTTATCACTGTCTTAGATGTCATATCAGGACAGGGAAACGCGAATGGAAACCGCGAATATTTGTCAATCATTGTTAATAAATACTTGTTCCGAGTAGCTGATGGCAAAGGACCTTTAAAGTCAACACTAATTTTTTCAAACGACTGTGTGGCCTTAATGAGCATACCTGCAAATTCCTTATAGAATTGCGGTTTAATTCTATTGCAGGTTCTGCATTGTTGAATGGTCTGTCTGACCTCTTCAACCGAGAAGGGTAAGTTCTTTGACCTGACATAATGTAGAAGTCTAGTGACACCTGGATGACACATGTAGTCATGGTACGTCTTCAGGCTACTTTGTTTCGTCATGGTTGCACAGTGCCCTCTAGACAAGGTGTCTGCTGCTGTGCTGGCGTTCCCAGGTCTATACTGTATATCAAACTTGAAGCCTGCCAGTTCCAATTTTCACCTTTGTATCTTATCGTTTTTAATTTTCTTGTCATGAGTGTCTTTAAATATGTATGAAATAGACCGCTGATCCGTAATAAGGGTAAAATGATTGCCACACAAATAATGCTTCCATTTGCCTATAGCTTCAATTATTGCAGTTGCTTCTTTCTCTATGGCAGATTGATGCCTTTCACTAGGTGAAAGAGTTCTAGAGAAGAATGCAATATGTCTTTCAAGTCTTCCAACGCTGTTTTTACTTCTATAGGTATAGGAAAAAATAGGGTATCCAATGAGCATAATATGCCAAAAGTCCTACAATCCTTTTCTGAGACTTCAGATCTTTTGGAGGTGGCAAATCTCGCAGAGCTTGAAATCTATCAGGGTCCGGCGTCAAATGTCCTTTGGATATCTCATATCCGAGCAGCTTTACCTACTTAGTAGCAAATACACTTTTACTTTCGTTGAAAGTTATTCCGTATTCCAGAGCTACCTTCTGAAAATGCTACCTCCGCAAAAGAAACATTTAGTATTCACTGTTGCGATTGTTTCTGAGTCCACCATTTCTTCGGTTGAGATTGCCGATGACGAAAGAGATGACTCTACCAATTGAGAAGGAGTACTAAACGAACTGGATTTTTTTTGGGCCATGTCGAGTGTCTTGGCAACAATATCTAAAGCCATTTTCAAGTCAAGGGATCTTTTCTCAAGTAGTCTCTGTCTAATTACACTCAAACGCATGCCGCTAACAAAGGCATTCATTTTTGTCAGCACTAACAGCTCGGAACTGACAATCTCTGGCCATCACTCTCAGCTTGTGTACAAATTGATCAAGACTTTGATCGACTTCTTGTTTGCAAGTTGCAAGCAAATGTCTGGCCAATGTTTCATTAGGGGCCTTCACAAATAAATTCTCAAGAATAGATTTTGCTTCTGAGTATTTAGAACAGGTAGAAATATACTGATATAAGGATGGAGACATAAAGTTGCATAGCAGGTCAAACTGTTCACTTTCACTAGCCCCTACCTTCGTTGCGAATCTGTCAAAACAAGAAATCCAATGTTTCCATGTAACTGAAGCATTAGTTGAACTAGGATCAGTATCCAGTCTATTGGGACGCAAAAACTTGTCCATTTAAGAATGGTTTTATTGAAATAAATTGTAATATACTAAATCAATTCATAACCTTAGAAACAAGGCTTTATTTCAATAAAACACGACTGATACACACAATAACAGTACAGACTGGTCACGATTCACAGACTAAAGCACGGGTAACACACAAGTTCATTTAATGATCACTCCAAAAGTAATTTTCTTTTGCTCTTCAAAACTATTGAAAATATCACAGTAACTATTTTTGGGAAGCCCCAGACAACAGGGGGCCCTATACTATATTTTACATTGCCAATATGTGAATTCAGAGTATTGTCACCCTTAGGTGCCACACAGGCTGAAGCTCAACAGACTAAATTTCCCCACAAATTGTGAACATTGCTCTATGATTCAATGTAATACCTCTGTGACCATGGACAGTCCTATCAAGAAGCAGACTACACAGACAGCCCCTGTGAAATACTCTTTGCGATAACCACGTCTGAGGATGTTGGGATAGAGATCAACACAGGCTGTTATAAATCCTTCAACACCAACAAACTGATTAGAGGGAAAAGAAATAATTGTTTTAGGAATTTTAAAATAGTAATATGAAACATAATACGTAAAATCTTAATGTACAATGTTTTTTTAGAATCGTATTAAATTAAAGAAGAATAAAGTATTTTATTCTACCATACAGACCCTTCTGTAACCATCATATGAGAGTTAAAACACAGAATTCAGTCAGGTAGGATACCCTTAGTAAAAAGCATACTGTTAGTTAGTCAAAATCTTTTTTTTTTCCTGTCTTATGTCTAGAGTGAAAATTCTAGGTAAATTAGGCTCAGAGAAATGAATTGATGAAAGCATTTGTGCTTTATAAATGTGTTATTGGATAGTTTAATCTGAAGCTACATTGATAAGTTTAATCAGTGCAAAAAAAATTTCTTTAGTGTAAGTAGAGACAGTGCATATTTTCTTTTTACATTAAATTATCTCATGGTCAGAGTAAAATGATGTCATTGCCTGGGGAGAATATCCTTGTTGGAGACGTAACATGCTAAACTGATTGTTAGGGGATAGAAAGTGCTCTTTAATATCATAATAAAATAAAAATCAGACAGCAGAAATGATATGCAGACAATCACTCTCCAGTGAAAAGATGTTAATAAAGTTTTTTCTCTTTAATAAATTTACTGTCTGACCAACCTGACTATCAAGTCCAAGTAATAACAACATAATGAAGAAGAGCGCTGACCACAAAGGGGCAATGGGCATCTGGGAAACAGCCTCAGGATATGCAATAAAAGCAAGACCTGGCCCTTTTAGAAAAAAATCATTGCAGTAAATATTAAGTCATAACTTATAATCTTAAAAATAAATTTCTATTGATGTGATGAAAATAAACTATTGGATAGTTTGCTCTACCTGATTCAGCCACATCTTCAACAGAGACGCCTTGCCTGTGAGCCATGAAGCCAAGGATAGAGAAAATGACAAAGCCAGCAAGAAGACTGGTGAAGGTGTTGATTAAAGCAAACAGAAGACTGTCTCTAACCATCAAGAAAAAATAAATGTTGAAACATGGATTGTGACAAGCATATAATGATGAGTACATTAAATATTTTTTAACTAATAACACACAAAAGCTACTGGGTTTTTTGGCTGTAATGCACCAATGAGTGAATACATCTTTATTTGGCAACTTCAATAGTATATTGAAATTTACTTTCTGGCTCCAAGATATTGTATTCTTTACTTTACAGCTGCCAACTAGGCTATTGATGTCCTCTTATGTGCTTTGTTTGTTCTATTTGTTTTAGTTATGTGCATGAAATGACCTGCAAGGTTTTAAATGTATATGAATTAAGTCCAATACATCCTCTTTGAGTTAAATAAAACCATTAAATCTTGTCTTATTCCTGCTAATAATTTAGAATGAACTTAAGTCTATCTCTCTGAATACTTTAATCACTTATGGTTATTTACTTTATTTTGATAAAAAAGGCAATTATCAATATCAAAACTTCATTAAAATACAGAAGAAAAGAAATGAAACTGTGATAACTTTAAATAATGTATCATCATGTTGACATTATAGTTAGTTTACAGTACTAGTGCCTACAACTATGTCTCTATGACATGGAAGTCATCTGCCAAAATTGAGATAAGAATAAATGTGGCTCAACGAAAATGGCTGAAACGATTTTGTGAGTCAGTTATACAGTTCGGGTCTCAAACAAGGAAATCCTATGCCGAAATGGGAGTTGAACAGTTAGTGAGGTTGTGACAGAGCGTCGCATGATGTTTGATGTTTTCTCCAACAAAATGAACTACGCATACCAAGAGTAGAGATGACATGGAGGCCAAAACGAGGAAAGCGCAAACAGGGACATCCTCATATAACTTGGCGCCACACTTTCATGAAGGACCTCAGAACAGTGGACACCAGGTGGGAGGAGGCTTTAGACATTGCCAGTGACAGATCATTGTGGAGCTTGTCACCTAATGCACCGAACAGCGCAGGGGGACCTAAGTAAGTAAGTAAGCCTACAACTAAGACTTGACCTCTAAGAATTGACTTACCTTAGACAGTTGTGGTGAAACTTGTTGTAGCTGCCTAAAGCTGTCAGAGCTCCTAATGCAATGGAATAAGAGAAGAAAATCTGAGTTCCAGCATCCACCCAGACCTATTTACAGAATAGTTAAATGCACTTTTTAATGAATAGTTTACGAAGTATGCTGTTAAATAGATTTTTAGATTATGTGTGTCCTAAACACTGTATTGTTCAATAATTCTTATAATTTGGTCAGAAAGTGGAAGCATGTTAAATGCTTTATATAAGCATTAATATCTATAGATTACAGTTTAAAAAACAAACAAACATAATACCTGGGCATCTTTCAACCTTTCCCATTTGGGGTTGAGGTAAAAATCTAAACCGTTGGAAGACCCTTCTAAAGTGACGCCTCTGACTAGGAGTATGAACATAAAGATGTAAGGGCTGGTAGCAGTCACATACATAATCTAATAACATAATAAACATTCACATATATTATATAATAATCTAAAGACAAGACATAATAAACATTCACATACATAATATGATAATCTAATGACACAATGCAAACAAAACAAGGTTACAAAAGACAGTTTGTGTGGAAAGACAAACTCAAAATCGCCCCCCGAAGTGGTCCACCCAGGCAGGCTTCAATATTTTCAGAAAGAACATCCAAATGAAATTATATCAAAGAATAGAAAGGAGACCTTGTGGTCTATAGGGCAGATGATGTAAAGTTCATCTGTTTTGTGGCCTATGGTTAATGAGGGTGTCATGTAGATAGCACAACGACCAACCGCCTTTCCTTTTCCAGAACTAATGTCAGGTACCCATTTAGGCTGAGTGGACATTTAACTCCAAAGTTGAAAATCCCAGTCTTCACCAGGATTCGAACCCAGGACTTCCCCACCCCTGAAGGCAAGCGCTTAACCGCTCAGCCACCGCGCCACCCCTGGCCTAACGGATGTCTTATAAATCTAATAGTTTTGAAAAAGCTCAATCTCTTCCATTTGTCCTTTTGAAAAATATTTAGGAAAATGAAGTTTACAAGATTACTATTCGTTTTAAACTAGGTCTAACTTATAACGCATACTAATTAGCTTTTTCTCTTTAAAAAACTGCTTGCATAACTGATTTTAAAAATTAGATTTTTCGCTTTCAGAAAAAAAAAAGTAACCGTTGCATCAGAACTTTGAATGGTCTAAAATATTGTGATGTCGGATTTTCATTATCTTTTCCAGTTTACGAGATCTAAACGGGACGGACGGACAGACATTTCGCACAAAACTAATAGCGTCTTTTCTCCTTTCGGGGTGCTAATAAAAATTGTGCCACAAGATGTTAAAAGATTTTCTTTATATCTCTGAAGACATTCAAATCTACTGGTTCTCTCCATTCAGTATTCATAAGTGGCACCTCATCTTCACTTTCATCATTCCTTCTAATCTATCATACAACAGACATGGAAACTTTCTTTCTAAAAATAGCTACATGTAATATGACAATCAACACACACATACACCATAACAATAGCATTACTTGTTGCTTTTGAAGTGTATATGTTAATATAAATAGAATTACCCTTCCAGATGACTTGATCCCTTTACAAATACAAACATAGACCACGATCCAAGCAAGCAGAAGACACAGTGCCAGGTCCCATTTGATTGGTCCGGGGTGATCTATCCCAGGTGACAGGGCCAGAACCTTGCGTCTGCCAAGCAAACAGTTCATTAGATTCAATAGAAGCCTAGCGCCTTAGAGCAGTATTAAATTTAAAATTTAGATGTGATTTTAAACATTACAGTAAACACATACATAAAGAAATGTGAAGTTTAGTCTTTGGTAGACACTTTTCTTAATATGAAAATGATCTTACAATTTATTTCCACATCGACAAGACAAATTGGAAGAAACTATACATACTCCCAGAACTCTGTGACTGGATCAGACACAAGATGCCTGAGCAAGCTGGCGTTAATGTCACTAGCTTCGTTTTGTAATGCACTTTGTTGTGGCCTTGTCGTATTTGAGAACAGATGAAGGCTTGGGGCGCTCCCGCCGCTGACATTAAGGCCCAAAGAAGAGACAATACCCGCATAATTGGAGGTGGTGCAGTTTGGCGTGTTCCATTCATTCTCACAGTGGGACCAGGGTAGTGTGGACGTGAAAGAAGCAAATAGGTAGTAGAAGGCCCAGGTGAGTATAATGATATATTCACAGTTGAGAAGAAAGACTATGACTGCAGAGGCGTAGCCTATACCTGTGGACAAGAAGGAAAATGTAAAAAAAAAAAAGAAATAGCCATACCAATAGAAAATCAAATTAAATTGTTATAGAAATTTGATTAGCTACTATAGTAACCATAATTTACAAATAGCACAAGTGCTCCTTCTACTTAGGGCCATTAAAGAATGAAACGGGTTGCCTGAATCAGCCATGAAAACCAGGGACTTATCAGAGTTTTAGTCATTGATTAACATGCATGACTAGATTGATACATGAAATGTGTAGGACGTAATTATCTTCTTTTTTTTTTTTTTGAAGTATCGTCTGTATAAGATAAGATAAGATAAGATAACAAACGGAAAAAAAAAGTTTAACATTTCACTACCAAAATGGGCCGACTGAATAATCAGCATACTTTTCTATTGTCTGTCCTGCCTCGTTTTGAGTTTAAAACAAAAAGTGTGCAAAATTTGTTTAGGCAGCAGGAGGACTGGAAGAATAGCACAGAAAGGCTTTTGCATGATCAAAGCCAACCATGGCATTGTTTGGAAAGGCAATTAAGAGACCCACACATCAAAAACGACAACACTAAACCAAATTATACTTACTTGATATCGTTAACCTTGGATTAACATCATGTTACAATCACCTAGACTTTGAATGCGCTTGGCATGCATGCAAATATAAATTATTCTTATATTTTGAATTTATTTTATTAAGAATGTTTTATTCATAGTACCCGGTATCTGTGGGATACAGGTGCCTAGGGACGATATTTTCCCTTTCCAAACTTAGTATATGCCAACTGTTACTCAAAAATTGTCATCTTGGGAAAATAGGACTATAGAGAATGTTGGCCAAATAAGAGTAGATTTAAAAAAAAAAAACAACTGGGGAAGGCAAGAAGTATTTAATTTTTGAAGATATAAGAAGGTTTAGGGTTAGGACCACAATTGTGGCATTCAAGAACAGGCAACGTAGAAACACTTTGTTACGTTTGACTATTTATTGGATTTCTTTTCCATGTGCACCTCTATATCCCTCCAGGCTCCTTTTGTTCTTCGTCAAAACCTGGGACAATATGCCAGATTTTACACACGTGAAATCATAAACCATAGAATTACATCGCGTTACAATCACATAGACTTTGGTTGCACTTGGAGTGTACGGCAAGTATTTTACTCTTGTTTCATTTAGATGTACCTTTGAAAAGTGGCGCTATCTTCCATGGCCCGATGCCTCCTTCACTCATGAACTGACCGATGGCCACTTCTAGAAAAAACATTGGGATGCCTCCAAGGAAGACAGCGATGAAGTATGGAACCAAGAAAGCGCCTGTAAATACAATTTAAGAGAATAATTGATTGAAAAATACTTTTTAAAAAAGCACAATTATCGCGAAATGAAGTATTTTTTTACCAAGCGTTTTTGTTTAGCTCAATTTCATGCTTTTAGCGTTCACAATACGTTATGATCCTATCTCTTCTCTGGACCAGTTGGAAAGAGGTAGGGGGAGAAAGAACAGGGTATCTGGGTGATCGCTTTTTAAATGTATAAAAAAAAAAAGGGGGAACGACCTGAATTCGAACCGATGGGTTAATGCCATCTCAGGCTTCTCAAACTATCGCAGTAACCACTCTGTTAGCGAAGAGTGTATGAACACGGAAGATTGTATGGTTATCTATTGTTTCTATTTCATGTTTGTG
The DNA here is from genome assembly GCA_030265305.1 of Biomphalaria pfeifferi. NCBI lineage: Eukaryota > Metazoa > Mollusca > Gastropoda > Planorbidae > Biomphalaria > Biomphalaria pfeifferi. The sequence goes on from JASAOG010000026.1 coordinate 2,686,118, forward strand.
TTCACTCAGACGGCAATCTAAAATAAAGGGGACGATTTCAGCTTATTCTTCATTCAAGTACTATTTCTTTCCCTTGTTTGAGATACCAAATAAAAAAATTAATTATCAATAGTTCATCATTAACTAATTGGTATTTTTTAAAATTGATTCTTGTGTTGTTAGGTAGAAGAAATAATTGGGCAAAATTTCATCTTCATCCGAGAAGGTTGTCCTAGAAATTACTTTTGGCCAGACAGACACAGTCATAAAGAGTTGATATAAACTTGTAAAATAAAAAAATTGAATCCTTTTATTATTTATTAAACTGTTCAAATAATGAATTGTTCTTTCATATGATAAGTAAAACATTAGTAATAGCGGTACTTATAAAAGTTATCAAGATTTAGATAAAATCGCAAAACAAAAATGATGAAACACACAGAGATTTCAGGTTCAATAATTTCAAAAGTGGCTTAGATCCACGCAATACTCTTGATGTGGAAACAGGATAGTTTTTTTCCCCTGTTTTAAATGTCTGTTAAAAGTGGATTGCTTTTTTTTTTTAAAGAAAACAAACTGTAGGTTCAAGACTTTGAACATTCTAAAACAATCTAGACAAGATACTTTCATAGTAGCACAACCACAGCAAGAATGACATGGTGGATATTTAGGAGAGGGGCTGGAGAGGGGAAAAAAATTGTAAGAGTCCTCTGCGAGTCCCCTACCTATCGAAGGCCGTAGGCTGCTATTTTCCCTATGCCTAAGGCCGGCTCTACCCAGGAGCAGCCCTGCCCTCTACACACACACACCTTTTATTATATTTCAACTTGCATCTAGTAGTGAAATTGCTCATATGTATTCCCATCAATACAATATGAGCTGACAGACATGTACAGGTAGCCAATCTTATCTGTCTTTTATAAATTGCAGGCGTGCCTTCAGATATAATGTAGATTAATATTTCCCTCACTAGCTAAGATTTAATTAGGTCAGTTGTTTTTTTAGGTTAGACGTCATTAGAATATTCGTTGAATTCGTTCATCATACATTTTAACTCTACGCTATTTTTTAAACAGCTTTAAACCCGGTTCGGTAATAAAATCTAGGTTATAGTTTGGAACAAATTTGAACTTATGTTCATAGCATACAATGACTTCTTGTGCCCACTACAATGTTCAACCTGCGTAAGCTTTGCCAAACTATTTCTTTCTAACCATCTAGCACGCTCGTGTGGTGCTTTAACGCTGGAGTTAAAAGGACTTGTATTTACTTTCCTTAACAAAGTAACCATTTAGTGGTTCACGAACAAAGCTCAATATATTAAAGTTGGTCTAGGTCTAAAAAATGTTACATTGATAAAACGTTTTGAGTTACTTGGTGATGAACCTTAAGTTAAAAAAACTAAATTCAACACAGATTTTTAAAATAATGAGTTTTAACCTACCGATTACAGATGGGAATCGAACCTATCTTTTAAAGTTCAGGTTCAGTTCGGTCAGATTTAAGTTCGGGTTCGATTCGATAATATGAAATTAGGGGATAGCAAAAACTATGTACATTCAATAATGTTCAAATCAATTTATTAGATAAAACAGTGATGCCAAATCTTACTTAGACAACGGGCCATTTTAATTTCCGTCACGACACTCGTGACGTGGGCCACAAAAACAGAAATGAAAAAAAACCTTTGCTTATGAAGTCTGTCTGTTAACATTTTTAGTTTATATTTAACACTTAATTTATTACTGCTGAATTACCTATAGACTAATCATATTTTATGAAAACTATAATTAGTTTAAAATTTTAAAAAGCAATTCACATTCAGGCAATAGAAAGTTAACGCACCACGCAATAGAAGAATCTTACAGATTACAATTTTAGCTGGGTTCTATCTAATCCTTTTCATTCTAGTCGTATTGAAACATTTCACAACTGGTATCCATAACATGCTGGAAGTTTAAAAGTGTTCCACACACACAGCGTGTATAATGCAATGTTATGTCAGAAGAGGATTGCCAAATTACAATTAAGAAAGTATATAGTTCCAATAACTCTACCAGTCATTGACGGCTTAGTTTACTTTATAAACTTTATATAATTGATGATTTCCTAGACATGACTTTGCTTCCTCAAATATGTCTAACCATCTGGTTTTTCTTTAGAGTGACGTAAGGCCAATAATTTCTTTAAAAATATGGAAATTATCATTTGTTTCAAATAACAAAAAGCTTAAATAGGTAACATTAAAAATGTCCAAAGCTAACGCATAGACCATTCATATTGGCGACAAAAATCCAATGCCAATAATTACATAAAACTAACGTGTTCTGTGTTGAGCTGATAAGTTTTAAAAAAATTTCGGTCAATTTGGGCGTCGTAATATCTAGTCAATTAAATTCACGTAGAACTATTTTTTTTTAGAAATCGGATATCCTCATTTTTTTTGGCGAGCAGGCTTGCTTTTTCTTGATTTTTGTCTCGGGGTGAAATGCGCCACTTGTAATTCCGCAATGCGCCACGTTTTGGCGCATGCTCCATAGGTTGGCCACTCCTGCTTGAAGATGTTATCTTCGCTACGAATGTCGTCATATTTATTTAGGTTTATGATTTCTTAATTCTGTTTAACATTACATTCTATAGAAACAGCCACAAAGCAGCTCTATATACAAATCAAATATGTTGGCTTATTTTCATGCTCCACAAAAGGTCAAAAGATCTGTCCACCTTTCCTGGTAGCGTCTACATTCAGAATTGATACCAACGGAGGACAGCCCTAATTGACGAAGAAAAGATGCACATACAAGTGTCAAGGACATGGCCAGCTCAAGAAGGCAGAAAAATGTTCCGAGCATTAAAAAATAACTGTCAAATCATGTCTCTCAAAACTATGTTGTTTTTTTTCTAATTTGAAGATTGCAAAATCTTGATTCACTTCGGTTAAGGTAAGGACGGTTCGGTTCGTATCGATCAGTTTTAAAGTTCGGGTTCGGTTCGGTCGTAAGTGAGATTCGAGTTCGGTTCGTTCCGCTTGGTTTGTTTCCCATCTCTACTACAGATATACACTAAGGCTCATTGGTTATGAAGGCAAAAAAAGTTTCATTGGATGTAGTCATTAAAGTTTCTATTCTTGGCTCATATGTTTGGTAAGCAATGCAAGCGAAGAGGCAGGTTTCAATATGTTCCGCATGTGCATTCTATATTTTTTTTAAGTACAAGTAATCAGTAAAAGTTTTTTGCTGGTACAACAAAAAAACCCCACATAAATTACCAATATAAATTAATATATATTTTTTTTGCAATAGGCAAAACCATAAGCATAAATTTGAAGAAATGTAAAAATAATCACTCCCTTTCGTATTATAACCCCCATTTATTTTATTGCTGTATTTATGTTTGTTCTTTAGAAGGCCTGCTACTAATAATAGATAATTTTTAAAATATTGTAATTTTATGGAAAACAAATAGGACTTACATATTTAATTTTAGAATTTAAAAAGTAGCCGTTGCAAGCTCCAAAATATCATGAAATGAGTTTCCATAACTTTTTGGATCCTAAACGGGGTGGATCAATGGCCAGACAGACCACACAAAACTAATAGAGATTTTTACCCTGGGGGGGGGGGGGCGTTAAAAATGTTTGCTCTTAATTTAATTAATAATAACAACAAAAGATACTGGCGTTGTTACCATTCCCGACGGTCTGTTGTGTCCACGATTTAGTGAATTTGTTTAAAAAATAATATGGACTATCCATTAAAACTTCAAATTTAGTTTCTCATTTAAACAAATATATAAGAAACACAATAATTACCGCCTCCATTTTTGTAACAGAGAAAGGGGAATCTCCAGACGTTCCCGAGTCCTACAGAGAATCCAATACACGCCATCAGAAAATCCAACTTTTTGGCCCATTGTTCCCTTCTCCGTAGTTTTGGTTTCACTTTTCCTACTGGCTCCGAGGCATTCATTGCCTGGTTGTGGAGTCTTCCTGAAGATTCTCTGAAAATTGACTACTTGATTGTGAAGCCTATATTACATTCCAGTTATGTTCGCTTTACTTGACAATCCTTCATCTTTTATAATAGGTTAATAAGTAATAGGCTAATTAGCAACGCCTTGGGGGAGGTGGAGTGGAGTAGACAACAAGCACACGCATAGAAAATTGAAGCAGAACTGAAAAGAAAACAAAAAACGAAACATAATTTGAAAAGAATATGAATGAACAATGATAAGGGGAATAAAAGGAGGCAATGAATGACTTGTTAGACTCTCTCTCTCTCTCTCTCTATATATATATATATATATATATATATTTATCTATATATATATTTATTTATATATCTATATCTCTCTCTCTATATATATATATACATACATACACACATACATGTTGATCTATGATTATAATGATAAATAGGCTAGGAATAATCGATAAACAATGCACAACTTCAGGTAATGATAAGTGTTGATGTGTTGTAATGTTGTGTGAGAGTGAGTTCCCTTTGTCACTTAGTGGATTAGTCATCTCAGGGGCGTAGCTAGGAATTTTCTATCATTTTCTATCATCTTGACCTCTTTGGTGGCCCCTGCATTTTGCGTAATATTTAATATTTAATGTAAAAAAACATTCATTTGTGGCCCCTCCTCCTCCCCCACCCTAGCAACGCCACTGGGCATTCCATAAACACTAAGAATGCAGAATTGACATGTTCAACTGTGTGTGTGAGGTTAGAGATGCAGAATTGACATGTTCAACTGTGTGTGTGAGGTTAGAGATGCAGAATTGACATGTTCAACTGTGTGTATGTGGGGGGGGGGGGGGGTTCTAAGGATGCAGAAATTTACAGGCTAAATATATTCCTTTGGTCAGGTTTACAAGGCAGTAGCCCTTATGTCCGCAAATTAAAAAAAAAAGCTGCTAGAAACTGAATCCAATATATTGTTCGTTCCTAAATAAAAATAAGAATAAGTCATTGCAAAAAGGTTAAAGGTTAATTCAAATTGTAGTAATGAAATGGCTTTCATCACCGACACATATTCCTTAAAATAGGCCACAAAGACGGCCACAAAGACGGTGTCTAAATTGTCCTACTAAAGCTGACCGTAAAACATGGGGCATTACGATTAGTTCAACAAAAAGCAAATTTCGTCACAATGACATGGCAAAATATTGTGTTTAATAAGAAGCTGAATGCCTAGTCATCAACTTAACACATCCACAATAAAGTCTAGTGCATTATTACATCAAACACTTGGAACCAATCAGCAATTGTGCACACACGCCTATAGCTTGAATACGTAGAACACTGGGCACCTAACGTTTCTTTTTTTCGGACTTGGGAAAGTTTAACATTAAAAATATGCCTCAATAGAGTCTCACTAGACGCATTATCGCTCAAAATAAAATTTAAAAAAAAAATGCCGTGTTGTATGGAACCGATCCTCTGAGGCTTAATTATGAAGTGTGAGCAAAAGTTTTTGACTGGCCGGATATGACCGCGGGGAGTAGTTTTGGCATCACTGAAATTGGTTTGGATACTACTGAAATGCAAACAAGGAAGTTCACACTAAAAATTATGAGTGAAATTGATAAAGAATAGAATTGACATAGAACAGAACTGATATAGAATAGATTGACATAAAATAGGATAGATATAGCATAGTGCAAACCGAATATGTATTTTCTAATTGCCCTTGAATTCCTGTATTGTTTGTTTGAATCTGGTGACACTAAATATTACTCTACTGGTTCAAAGTGTAATTTAGCACAACAAAAGAATATTCTAATGTATACACACAATGACAAACACTAATACGTACTATTATACAAACATGACAGGGCTACTACAACCAGAGTAGGCTTTTACAAACAGTGGATCAGAACTTTTACATAATAGTAGTCTTTTACAAGCGTATATCTAGGCTTATACAAATATAGCAAAAGCGTGTTGATACAAATATAGCACTCAGTCAGACGTAATCGGTTTATACAATCATACTACGCCAATATAAATATAGCAGGTCTAAACAAACAGTATTAAAAACTAGCCCAAACAAAAATGCGTTAAACGATTTAAGCTGATGTAGAAAAAAAAGGTTTTATTTTGAAAGTATATTAATCTTAAATGAAAAACCCCAAATCTGAAAGGAGACTTAAATGACTCATGAAAACTAGAAATGAAACTTGCAAGAAGAATTGTACCATTGACTGGATCGATGCAGAGGGGATTAAAAAGTTCCCCTTTCAGACCCCTGTGGTCTATAGGGCAGATGAAGTAAAGTTCATCTGTTTCTGTGGCCTACGGTTTACGAGGGTGTCCTTTTCCCCAACTAATGTCAGGTATCCATTAGAGCTGGGTGGACTCAGAGGCGCCCAAAGATCCTGAAATAAAAATCCCAGTCTTCACCATGATTCGAACCCGAGATCCCCGGTTGGGGAAGCCAAGCGCTTTACCACTCAGACACCGCGCCTCCTAAATGCAGATTGGATTGCGTTAGAAAACTTTTTAGAAAGCTGGCTACCAAAAGCGATGCATTTCGTGTGACGGACTATTCAACGAAGTACTAAACGTGAGATGGTTTTTTTTTTTATCCCAATCTGACCATATGTTGGCATATTTATCTTATATATTACAGACGTTACTTCAAAAAAGAAAATAATTACATCCTACGCATTTCATATGTCGATCTAGTCATGCATGTTAATCAATGATTTAAGTCAATGATGCTAAGTCGTTGGTTTTCCTGGCTGATTCAGCCAACCCATTCCATTATCTAATGGTGCTAGGGAAGAAGAAGCACTTGTACAAATTTGTTCTAGCGAATGGAATAAGAAATGTGCCTATATCTTTGTGTCTGAGTATTTCATAATGTTTTGTTTTTCTATTTCGTAATTATGTTTTAGTGTTGTATGTATTATAGTTAGTAGTAAAAACGATAATTTAAAAAACAACAATAATGCTGAGTGCTAACGTATTGACTCCAACTGTATAAATCGCATGTTACAGTCATAGAGTTTCACAATTTAAGGGGTTATCACATCAATCTGTTTTATTTATTTTTGCTTATATACTTTTATTGAAAAAAAATTGTATCAATGGAATAGGTATCACAGCTACACGAACTAAAAGTTTGAGAAAATTTGAGACGATATGATATTATTGTTTTATAAGGTAAAGAAGTAAAGATGTTTTTTGCTAAGAGTCACTATATTAAAAGATCGAATCTTTTATATGAGTTAAATGACGTTCTTTAATGACTTAAAATCTCGTGATGCGTTTTTGTTTGTTAGTTCTAGGGTTAGTAGCTTTTGTTATTTTTATTTGTTTAAAAAAATTATGAACTGATTTAACATATGGCATAAGATTTATTCAAGACGACTGAAAGATTTCTAGAAATTCAGGAAAATAATTGTAATAATAAAGCAATAATCTCGGCTATTCAGGAAGCATTGGTGCTGAAGCCTTTCGAATATCTGTTGATTTATGATAGCGATTATAACGTAAAGCTGAAGAATTGGTTTGGTTATCATTTAACCTGTGGGAGATTTCTATACTTTTTACTTTAGCCATCTTTACTTCAATAACTTGTCAGAATATGATCATTTGGAACATCTAAAGAAACAACTTTCTATGTAATTTCCACCTCCCCTCTCCTTAAGACGTTGAATATAAATAGGCTCCACTGTTGAGAAAAAGAGAAAAAGAAAGAGAGAGAGAGAGAAAGAGAGAGAAAGAGAGAGAAAGAAAGAGAAAGAGAGAGAAAGAAAGAGAGAGAAAGAAAGAGAAAGAGAGAGAAAGAAAGAGAGAGAAAGAGAGAGAGAAAGAGAGAAAGAAAGAGAAAGAAAGAGAGAGAAAGAAAGAGAAAGAGAAAGAGAGAAAAAGAGAAAGAAAGAAAGAGAGAGAAAGAGAGAGAGAAAGAGAGAGAGAAAGAGAGAAAGAAAGAGAAAGAAAGAAAGAGAGAGAAAGAGAGAGAGAAAGAGAGAAAGAAAGAGAAAGAAAGAAAGAGAGAGAAAGAAAGAGAAAGAGAGAGAGAGAAAGAGAGAAAAAGAGAAAGAAAGAAAGAGAGAGAAAGAGAGAGAGAAAGAGAGAAAGAAAGAGAAAGAAAGAAAGAGAAAGAAAGAAAGAGAGAGAAAGAAAGAGAGAAAAAGAAAAAGAGAGAAAGAAAGAAAGAGAGAGAAAAGATAGAAAGAGAAAGAAAAAGAGAGAGAAAAAAAGAGAGAAAGAGAGAGAGAAAGATAAGCGAGTAGTTAAAATAGAAAAAGGACATGAACAGTGTTTTTAAAAAGATACATTTCTCACTTTATGAAGCCGATAACTTCTAATAAGAGTGAATATTTCTTAATAAATGATAAACAAAAAAAAAAAAAGGAACATTTTTTAGCACTTCCAATTCCCCCATCCCCGTTTTTCGCCCTTCCGAATAAAAAAATCCTGATAAAGCGAATGTATAATTCTACTTAGAGTATATACAACGCGTATGAAAGGCCTTTAGATCCAGACTTACAAGACGGTGCGTAAAATGTCCCGGAACGTCTAGTTATTTATTTTACTCTTTAATGATTGGAAAAATCATAACGGTCAAACCAGAGTTTTCCCTATGTGACCAATTAGCTAGTAATTAGCTAGCCGTTTTCAAATCCGTGTGGGCCACCCTCCCACGAAGAGTTTGCAAGCTGATAAAGGGATTAAAAAAAATAAAAGATACAATACATAGAATGATAGAGACATAGATCTCGGAGAACAGTATCGAATCATCGATGACGCATATGCTTCAGTGCACAACCTATTCATCGATCTGCAACATTCCTTGATGGAGGGTGCAGAGGGTTCTTGTCATCCAGTGCGGTCAACTCAAGGGTGTCTCCGACACACTCTTTGCTTTTTTAGTAATTGTCGCAATTTTTACTTTAACTTTATGTACCGACAAGCGTTAATTATATGAAATAGTCAAAAGAGGCAATGTGTGCTTAAGTTTGAATGTTTCTATTTTTATTTTTGCTAATGTTATGTTTGAGATTTTCATTCAAAGCGGAAAAACTATAAATAGCAAGCTTTTTGGTGTATCCGGTGTACAAAAGAGAAGAAAAGTGTTGATGAGCTAGCTATCTTCTGTATTATATTAGTTAAGAAGATAACATAGGTTTTTGAACATCCTAGATATTTTTTAAAGCTCCTCCGTTTGAAACTTTTATTTAGTTAGTAACTTTGAAGTCTAATTTAGCATCCTTGACATTCTTTAGTGTATCGTGACAGTCTCCAACAAGTGCGTTTTTTTAATAGTTGACAGATAGGTCGCTGGTGTTCAGATTTGTTAAATATCCCGTACAGAAATGATGCACTGAACCTCATCGCTATTGTCAATTGAAAAATAAACTATTCAATAAAGTCTATTCTTTCAATTGTAAACTTCTTTTTACAGTGTAAATGTTCTGATTCGGTGTCAATTTGTGCCTACTACACCATCGCACAGCCTTGTGACGCCACTGCGCTCACGGCATCACAGATCGAAAGTATTGATTTTGCAAGTTCTTAAGTGAGGAGGGGGTGGAGTTTCATTCGAGTAGGACAACTCGCAAAGACTGGTCTCTTGTTGTTGTTGTCAGGACATGAATGAACACAGGAATGAATGTGCTGTCCCAAATCACCATTATAACAGTGTTAAGCAGTGCAGGATTTTAGTAAGTGGAGGTCCTGAGCAGGAATTTGTTTAGGAGGTCCCTATCCTCTTGATTTAAACTTCAATAAAAATGCACTTAGAGTCTTAATAATGTTATTAAATGTCCTATTACGAAGAAAGAAATAGAATAGTGGTACATTTACAATCAGTTGCGTTATTTTCTTATATTTATTAAACATATTTTGTTTTAAAAGTTATAGATATTTGAATGAGAGTGTGGGTCCCTGAATGGCCTGACAATCGTGCACTGTCATCAATTAGGGTCTGGTCGCAACATCTTATTGCCTCTAGACTAAAGGAAAAGTGAAGCCTTTTCTCATCTATTAAAAAGACACCTTATTTTTCAAACCGTAGGCCTAAATAAAGCGAAGGGGGGCCAACATTTAAACTATAATTGTAAAGTCTTAATTTTGTGTCCAGGAATTCTTCGGAATAAATGTCTTTTATTCCCGATCCCCACTCATTTTAACACCAATCACTACATCGAGTCGTCACTCTGGCACTGAACATTAAGCTTTTCTATACAGGGTTCAGATTATAATTTGTGTAGGGAGAGTGACGGTATTAAACACTATTTAGTATCTGTAGTTGTTATTAATGTTTTTTAGCGGCCCCCGAAAGGGGAAAAGACGCTATTAGGTTTGTGCGAAATGTTTGTCCGTCCGTCCCGTTTAGATCTCGTAACTACAAAAGATATTGAAAATCCAACATCACAATATTTTAGACCATTCAAAGTTCTGATGCAACGGCTACTTTTTTTTTTTTTCTGAAAGCGAAAAATCTAATTTTTAAAATCAGTTATGCAAGCAGTTTTCTAAAGAGAAAAAGCTAATTAGTATGCATTATAAGTTAGACCTAGTTTAAAACGAATAGTAATCTTGTAAATATTATTTTCCTCAATTTGTTCTTTGCTACTGAATCATTTTTTTTAAATTTTCTTTTTTAAATGAGGATTTCTATAAGAGATTGAGGGGTTAAACCAACCAACTGGACAGACACATAACACCCAAAGCACGAGAAGTGGCCTACAGATTACTCTTCGGGATGACCCCAATAAAAGGAAGACTCAACTACAACAGGGTCCAAATATACCTGTGCAATTTGTAAAAAAGAAAACCAAAACCCAGAGAAACACTTATTTAGTGAATGTAAGCTGGTTGAGGCAGCAAAAAATACTTTAGAAGATATTATTGACGCAAACAGTCAAACCTGTGCAAATGTAAATACTGCTATTTTCTTTAATAAAGTACCTAAAGCCATAAATAAAAAACTAAGAGACATCAATGTAATTATTTTATCAGAATATAGAAACCTTATTTGGAATACCTACCTACAAATTGTCTACCATAATAAACTATACATTAAACATTAAAGTATTATTAGATCACATTTTAAAGAAAATCATTGAACGCGAAGTGAAACAAGATAGCGCTAAATAAAAATACCAAGATTGTCCATTAACTTAAAGAAAAGAGAATATATATATGTATATATATATATATATATATATATATATATATATATATATATATATGAATATGTGTATGCGAGTGTGTATGCGTGTGTATAGATATATATCCCAAATGATCCCAAATGACCCTTTTTATATATTTAAAGACCCTGTAACCATATAATTAAAAAAGCTAGTACTCCAAATAAAAAAAAACAGTGATCGCCCCTTGAAATTGACAAGGGTTAAGACAATTCAAGACAGTACACAATCACGAAGGCCACGCCTTGACCTTGTGACTGTAAAGACTTAAACCAAAGTTTTGATCTACAAAGACGAGCGAGTTAGGCAGGAGAAAACGAGAGATCTCATTCGATTAAAACAGAGAATCATATCGAAATGGAACATTAGGCCGGAAAGTCAAGGAACGGAAACACAATAAGGAACCAGGAGCGAACACGTGAAAACCCAAGAAAAGGGAAAGAAGAGTAACTCCAAGAAATCAAGAACAAGGGCAGACCTTTACGTTTTATGTAAACACTGTTTTTCTTCTGTTGTTCCTGTATTGAGAATCAGGCATGACCACATGATATCTAAGCAAACAATTCTTTGTATAAATTTGTACTTTTTAACAATTATGTCCATAGCGACTTCTTTACGAATATTGAAGAAATACTAAAACTATCCGTATTGTGCATACCTGTGCAGTCTACATACAAATATATTATTTCTTACTACCTTGCAGACGGTTACAGTCTGTGCAAATGTCATTTTTCTGTTGTTCTAATATTGAGCATCAACATAACCCCATATCTCAACAAGCTTCTACATCAAATCATTACTAAATTAGTATTTACTTTCATTTTTTTTTTTACATATGTCAAAGTTTTTTCTATTGTTAAAAAAAAAATTCTCCACCACCATTGTCAATATTGCGCATGCTTGTGCAGTCTACAGAGAAATAATATATTAAAGAGGGGAAGAGGAAAAATTTTAAAAAAAGGGGGGGGGAATATTTAAAAAAAAAAAATTAATTATATATATATATATATATAGATAGATGGATAGATAATAAGAAATTGTCTCTGAATAGAAACTCCCGATATACTGACTCTAGCAGACAGGATTTCCACCTTGATGATGAGGAAGTAGTTTTCCAAATCTCAAGGGAGGAAATCAAAAAAATTGTCATTAAAAGGGAGACAACAAAAGAAACACTATAAATGTTTAAATGCCTATGTTCGCATAAGTGTGTACACACATAGATGTGTATGCACGTTTGATAGAAGTTAATATAAGAACTGGGGTAATGTAGCAAAGCACAAAGGAAACAACCATAAGCAAAGTAGACAAAGTGGAAAAAAATGTGACTACGATGTTTAAAATGTTTTAATATCATTTAAGTTTCTACTTTCACTCTTTGATTGTTTCTTTTTAATTGCCTATTGTTGACATTCTCACCACATATATTGTAAGAACCTTAATTTTCAAAAATATTCATTATATGCTATTGGAACAAAATAACGCCATGTACAAAGCAATTTAAAACGTTAAAATATTATGACAACCTAGATGTAACTATATGCATTGCTATGTTTTGCAATCATTGTACTTTAAAATGTAACTACTTAATTTGTACGCTTACTAATAAAATATGCATCTTTCTGATAATAAAAAAAAAAAAAAAAAAAAAAGCCCAATAAAGAGGCCAATAGCCCAAAAAAGAGGCAAGGGCCCAAGGATTCCTAGGATGTAAACAGCTCGACAACTGAAGTCAAAAGCTAAAAAGCTGAGGTATCCTAAAAAAAAAAATAAGAGATTGAGCCTTTTCAAAACAAGTAGATCAAGTATAAGACATCAGTTAGGTCAGGGGAGGCGCGGTGGCTGAGAGGTAAAGCGCTTGGCTTCCACACCGGGAACCCGGGTTCGAATCCTGGTGAAGACTGGGATTTTCAACTTTGGGCGCCTCTGAGTCCACTCAGCTCTAATGGGTGCCTAACATAAGTTGGGGAAAAGTAAAGGCGGTTGGTCGTTGTGCTGGTTACATGACACCCTCGTTAACCGTAGGCCACAAAAACAGATGAACTTTACATCATCTGCCCTAAAAAAAGGGTAACTAGTTAGGCCAGGTTCACATCTAACTTTACATTCACTTTCACCTATCCTTTGATCTGCGGGATCGTTGGGGCACTACACAAGATCTGTTAACATTCTTTCTCCTTTCTTATCTCTCATTTGTCTTTGATATAATTTCATTCGGATGTTCTTTCTGAAACTATTGAAGCCTGCCTGGGTGGACCACTTCGGGGGCCGATTTTGAGTTTGTGTTTCCATACAAACTGTCTTTTGTAACCTTGTTATTTATAGATCTCGTAGTCCTAAAGAATTTAGCAATGTACCAGTGGTATAAAGGCAGGCTTTTTCCGAAAGTCGCCTCTGTCTAATCATAACAAACAAAAAATAAAAAATACTTTAAAGAAACAAAAAACAAAGCATATCTAGGGAGAAAAAACACAAAATCACAACCATATCTCTCAAAACTGCAAATTTTAAATCCCATTTTCTATTTAAAACAAAATTAATTAACTATTACCAGTAGGGGAGCCTAATTGATTAACTAATTGCTATTTATAATTTTATATTGACTCGTGCATTGTCATCAACTACGATTAATTGTGGAACATTTCTACTTGATACGAGAATGAGAAGTGAAAGATAAGCTTTGTAACAAAAAAATATCATTATACTATAAATCTAGATCTGTGGTCTAACAGAATATTTTACCGACGAAAACAAAGGGATCCTAATGTCAAATCTATGGATCTCAATGCGTGTTAATTGGCCAGGCGATCTAACAACACGCTTGCGCCCAGTAGCACGTGTTGTACCAAACTAATAACAAAGTCAATAACAAAGGCACCTCTAGCAACGAAACGGGTGGTGAACATGTAAGAGAAGTGGAGAGGGAGGCTTTAGGCATGCACAGATCTTCACTGTAGGAAACAACAACAATTTGACAACACATCTCAAGCACACACACACACTACTGTCTGATAGTTACACGCTAGGCTAACAGTATAAGCTTAGACAACAGATAAAGAGGATAAACTTACATCGCCTGCAGACTACATCTTGTGTGTTCACTCTCTACCCTCTGGTAAATCCAATACGTGATCTGTGTATTTCCTTCCCGTAACCTTTCACACGCCTTGACCTGTTTCCATCCGGCAGTACAGTCTGACCTAACTCCCCTCCCCTCCTACCAACCCAAGTACACGCAGAGGGTTAGAAACTCTCAACAAACTAGATATAAATAGCTTTGCAAGAGGTCGACTAAGATTAACGAGATTTTCCCTCACCCCCCCCTCTCCACATACACTCTTTTTCTCTCCTTGTTATTTTTTTTTTGGACATTCCAAATAATTCGATCTGTATTTGAAGGGTAACAAAAAACAAACAAAACTAGATCTACGACTTCATAAAAAGTATTTGTTGCATTATATCCATGTATAAAAAGTATTTGTTGCATTATATCCATGTATAAAAAGTATTTGTTGCATTATATCCATGTATAAAAAGTATTTGTTGCATTATATCCATGTATAAAAAGTATTTGTTGCATTATATCCATTTATAAAAAGCAAAATATTTAAAAATACTTTAAAAAAAACAACACCTTATCTAAAGGGAAGAACTACATATTTACTTCCTTATATTTCCCTTTTTCGATATTAAATAATATTTATTAATCACCACTATTTAATTAACAAATTAGTTATTTTTTTAAAAAATAATTCCTGTGTCGTCATCGGAATTGAATAATTAGTTGCCGACTTGATCCCGAGATTGGGTAGTGGGAGACATTTCGTGTTCCAACAAACTGTGTCTTGTGTGCCAGGCAGATAGAGAGAGTGTATGAGAGTTGCTATGTGTGGACTTTGTCCAAAAGTGGAACTCGCTAGACCAAATGAAAAGTAATTAGGTTAGCTTATAATTTACACCTAGATCTAATAGTTCCTCGTTGATAAGATTTAATTTAAAAGAAAGAATGACAATAGGCTGCTTCTAAAAGAGCGGAATCACGGGACGAGAGTACAGGACTAAGGAAAAATATGTGAACTACACATTTACAACTATATATCTCAATAATGTAGAAGTAATTTCCCATTTCGATATTAAAGTAAAAAAAATGTTACCAGCAATTAATTGACTAATAGGTGAATTTTTTACTGATTCATTTTTTGTAAGGTAGAATAAATAATTGGGTATCTGGAAATTTAGGCACCGGATATTTAGGCACCCGGAAATTTAGGCACCCGGACATTTAGGCACCGGATAATTAGGCACTTTTTGACTAGGCGGAAAATTAGGCACCGGATAATTAGGCACTCTTTAATTAGCGACCTTAATTTTGAAAATAATTTTAAAATGTTAACGTATATTTTATCCTTAGGCTATGGGCTATCGGTGACGTTATAATAAATGGAAACTATAACGATTCTAGCTAAAGAAATGCTGACAAAATGGGGAAAAATGACAATCATGAGAATGTGTGGAAAAAAATGACATTTGAGTCATTATATAATATAGACATCACAGGATTCAGGGGAGGGGAGGTAGAGATGATTCTCCGCTCATTGCTTCCCTCCATCACCAACCCCTAAGGTTGACTGGTGAGTTTTTTAAATTGATGATTATGCAATTTGTGTAAATATTTAGTTACTAATGTAAATACTTTAGATTTAAAAGTATTATAAAATATTTTTATAATGTCGGGGAGTGTTGGCGATAAATACAATCGCCCTCTGCTTGTGGAAAAGGAGGGGTTGTACTTTTCAAATGGGATGGGCGTGGGGGGGGGGGGCACACGCTCCCACTTAAAGGAAATGATTTCTCGCAGGTAGATGTAAACTTGGTCGTAAAAGTTACGTAGCGAATGTTAAGCCTACATGCGGGGGTCCAGGGTAGAGAAATAAGATCAGCATAGTACAAAGATGTTTAAATGGAAGGTTGGGGATTATATTTTTTAGGCCTTCCAAAAACTTCGGTAGACACATTTCTGTTAAAACCATCATAATATTAATACAGTAATAAAACATTATACAAGGGAAATGCAGATAGTTTAATTTCATTGGGCAGTGTTGAAAGTTAGGGAAACCAGTGATGTTATTTTTTGTTTTAATTATGTGTTTGTGTGTGTGTGAATGTGTTTAATAATGCATGTATGAGACTATTTTCTTTTTTTTAAATTTATTTTTTTTTATTGAGAAGAGCAAACAATTGGTACTGAAAACAAAAGGAAGAGGGAATCATTTGATCGCGAAAATCATAATAAATATATTTAGTTTATGATAGAGAAGGCGCAGAGGTTTATTTGAAACATCCACATTTTCACCGCCCCATCCATCCTTTTCGAAAAGTACGACATACTTTAAAAAGAAGCAAATTAAGTTTGACGGGGAGATGGTTATTTTATGTGTCTTAGGGACTAATATTTATCTTAGTATGGTTTCGGTTTAAATATTGTAATGAGGTAACAAAAGAATTTATTTTGATATGGAACTTATTTAGTCTTATTTCTTTACATAAATAATTCCCCTTTTTTTTTGGAAGATTTATTAATTCAGGCAACCCATCTTCCTGCTCTAATGGCACTAGGGAATAGAAGGAACACATTCAATGAAGTCACAGAAAATGTGTCTCTATTTTTTTTTTGTCTTTTTTTTTGTTGTCTTTTAGTGTATTTTATTAGGTTTTGTGTTTGTATATATATATTAGCTATAGCTGATTAAATTTTTTTATGCTTGCTACTAATCTTTATTCTATGAATATTGTTATTGTATTAAGAACACTTCAAATCATAAATTGATACTAAAATTTATAAGCAAATTTATTTACAAAACTTACAAAGGAAAAATAAAACCAAAGAAAAATGTTTTAGTTAAGGTGTAATACTTAAAGCTCACTCTAATTTACAAAACAAAGTCATTTTCAAAACAAAGTTGATTGAAGTCTTATATAGTCTAGTGAAATCTTATGTTGTGGCCAATTCCCTTTAAGAATTGTTCTAATGTTTTGGGTTTTTCCCTATATTGAGTACACACATTTTGTAGTCTTTTTTGTTGGTCAATAAAAACCTTTTTGTATTTCTTTAATGGCGGATTGCCAATGGTGTCCTTTGCAGTTAATGCACTAACTGCTGCCTCTTCTTTTTGTAAAGTTTTAATTAATTTCCAAATTGAAGGGTGTTGATAGCCCACTAAATGGAAACATTTGTTGTTCCATCCTTCACAAATGTTAGTTCTGGGTGAACTGTTTAATGTAGCCGAATGGACGCTCCACACTTGCGGAGGGAAGATGGGAGGGACACGTCGAAAACGAAGAGACAGAATATTTGTTTGTGTGCGTGGGTTTCTTCGCACTATTGAACCAGAAACACATGTCTCATCAAAATAGTTCAAAAGTGGAAGTGCTTTTTCTGGACAAAGGCTCTTAAGCAAAGCCATTCCTGCTGGAACGTCATTTACTGGTAGAAATGGTAAGGAATCGATCTGGCCACAGAATAGTCTGAATTCTTCACTTTCCTTATACTTGGTAACGAGACCAAGTTCTTGAATTTTCCGCCACGTATTTTGGGCAAGTTGATAAAAACACCCCTGTATGTGTATATGATGCCCAAATACACATTGAATGGAGTTAATAACAGACTTTTCAAAATCTACGACAACTGTCGATGGGTCTGGATTTAAATCTAGTTCATGGCAACAATTGCTGGAAACAGTTTTGTACGTTTCTTCTGTTTCAGATTGTAGACAGTCGAGACCCGCCGCTGTAGTGCCTAGTGGAACACATATGATATAAAGCTGTAGGAAGCCATTTGGAGCCATTTTATAGTTGCCATCCATCAGCCAAGTATCACTTGATACAAGTCATCTTAGCGACTCGTCAGAACCAAAAACAATTATCCGATTATCTGTATCTGGCCCATTATCGAAAATCAAAAACTGTTTTGGCTCAGGCCCCAAAGTCATAGCCCATGGGCCATCTATAAATAGATCAGTAAGATACTCTGGGACCCGTGGACATTGACTAGTTCTCTGATACCTCAGGTTTCGCTTGACGGAATGTTCACAAGGTAGAGAAGACCTTTCTTCGGGTGTCATTTCTAATCGTTGTGACTTGGGTACTACTACTCTTTCACCTTTGAATATAAGCCCCTCTTGAACTGACATTTCGTCTCTGAAATTATAATAAGGCGTTAGCTGATATGGTAGAAGATGCTTGCCTTCTGGCCAACCTTGATTAATTATGATTAGAAGTTTTTGAAGCGTCCTATCTTTCTCGGTTTCTTCCTTTAGTTTCTGTAGTCTTTCTTCCCCAATTGCTAGAAAACTGGCCATTTTTATGAGCTCAAACTCCCCTTGACTGTTTGCTGATAACTTGATATGAGCTCTTGAAAGTGCATCGGCAAGATACATTTCTTTTCCCTTTTTATAATTCCAGTTATGTCATAGTTTTGTATGCGCAACATCATTCCCTGCAATCTTCGAGGAGCAGCTGAGAGAGGTTTAGCCATTATTGCTTCAAGAGGTTTGTGGTCACTTTCAATGGTTATATGTCGACCAAACGTGTATTGGTGGAACTTATCCAGTGCAAATACAATTGCTAGCATTTCTTTCTCGATCTGTGCGTATCTAGTTTCAGTATCAGTCAAAGATCGACTTGCGTAAGCTATGGGCTTACTTTCCTGCATTAAGACAGCGCCAAGACCATTTTGGCTGGAATCACACTTTATCGTCAATTCTTTAAGTGGATTGTAGAATGCTAGCACAGGAGCTTGAGTCACCATAGATTGTATGTCACAGAATGCACTGTCATGTTTTCTCGACCAAGACCAAGGGATATCTGTATGAAGTAACTGCCGAATTGGTTCAATGACGTCGGATAGTTTGGGTAGGAATTTAGCAAGATAGTTCACAAACCCACAAAAGCGCCGAACTTCCTCAACGTTTGTTGGTTTGTTCATTTCTTTAACAGCCTTTACCTTTTCAGGATCAATCTTTAAATCATCACTTGTAATTAGATGTCCCAGAAATGTAATTTCTTTCATTTTAATCTCAGTTTTTCTTTGTTCAGTTTAATTCCCACAGAGCGACATCTCTCAAATAATGCTGTAATATTCTTGTCATGGTCATGGGAAGCTGTTTCTCATGTGTCTCCGGAACCATAAACTATAATATCATCAGCTACACCAATCACACCTTCAAGACCTTCAAGAGCAGCATTTAAATGTTTCTGAAACAGTTCTGAGCTCACAGATGTTCCAAAAGGTAATCTTCTTCACTTGTTACGTCCAAAGGGTGTCTGAAAAGTTGTTAGCAAACTCGATGCTTCATCCAGATGCACATGCCTATATGCATTTGCAAGGTCCAGTTTTGAAAACACTTTTGCATTCGATAATCTAGGAAGCAAGTCTTCCATTACTGGAAGGGGAAAACGTTCTCTTTTAAGTGCCTTGTTGAGAGGACGAGGATCTAAACAGATACGGAGTTTTCCAGATTTTTTAGTTGCAATCACCATTCGACTGACCCAGTCAGTAGGTTTATCAACAGACTCAATGATTCCTTTTTCTGTTAGCAGTTCTAACTCAAACTGTACTTTAGCCTGCATAGCTAAAGGTACACGACCAGATGGACATGTAACTGGTGTTATGTCAGGATTCACTTCTAAGTGTACAACACCAGGTAATTCACCCAGCTGATCATCAAATACATCAGAGAACTGTTCAAATATTTTTGTCGATAATCTTGGTAGAGGCTTATCAACACTTTCAACCTTGTCAACACTTTCAAAAGTATGATAGTTAATTGTAGTTAGTCCCATTTTTTCTGACGTTTTCTTCCCTAACAAAGGAGTTAAGTCATCTCTCACAACCACGAAATCAACACGATATCTCTTGTTGGTCCTTGGATTTTGTACTACGAGTTGTACCTTTCCAATAGGTATGAGTGTGCTACCGTCATACACACGTAGCTTGTTTTGAGTGGGACAGATTTAATAAGCTTCTTAGGGATGACATTAACACTGGCACCCGAGTCAATCTGACACACAATCTTCTCACCAGCTATGATCATTTCAGCTTTGATGATTTTATTGTTTGGTCCACCTTGTACAGCAAGCACAGCCTCATCATTAGAAGATAACGAATAACAATCATCACTGTCTTCATGTACATATTGCAGTTTCTTTTGGTTGCATTGAATGCCGAAATTATTTTTTTTTTTACAGTTATTACATATTTTACCCCACGCAGGACACAGTTCCTTATTGAACGGGTGGTTTTGTCCACAAAATTTACATTTGCGCTGTTTATGAGCAGCATTTTGTTGTAGAATATTTTTGCGAGACGAGACAGCGAACGCCTCATCCTGAGTTGGTGAGGCATCAGATGTAGGCCTACCTGTCTCTAGTACCTGTAGTTGCAAGTCAGCAGCTTCATTTGCATTGCAGATTTCCATACAAGTCTTGAATGTTAGTTTATGTTCTTGTAAGAGTTCTTTCTTTGTTCTTGTGTCTCTGATGCCAACCACCATTCGGTCCCTTATTAATGACTCTTCCATGTGGTCACAAAAGTTGCAGGTTTTAGCGAGTGTGCGTAGAGCTAGTAGGTAATCCTCTACGGTTTCTTGTGGCTTCTGCTGTCTGTTGTTGCAAACATATTTTTCATAAGTTTCATTTTTTAAACCAATGAAGTGTTCATCAAATGCACATATTATGTCTTGAACATTGTTGTTTGGTTTAAAGGTGATACTGTTGTATACTGCCAACGCCTCTGGGCCGATAGTGTGCAAGAACAGTGCTTTGGCATACTCTTCATCTATATCGTTTATTCTCTCGATAGTGCAATAGTCCAGCCACATTTGCTTGAAAAGCATCCATTCCTCACACCCTTTCTTCACATTTAAAGGAGGTGGAGGGTTAATTCTTGGTTTAAAGTTAGTTTTACTTACAGTTTCCATTTTAGAACTTTTAGAAAGCTGCAACCATGTTCTATTATCACTATACACACTAACAATACTGATGTTTAAAAGTTACACTCCATTTTTATTAACGTGAAAAAACAAGGAGAGACCAACCAGCAGAGACTAATACCCAGTGACTACACACTACTGACACACTTAAGAGTAAACCGTGAACACGTGAACATACTGAACAGTAGAACAAGGGAGACTACATGAAAACAAACAAACACACACACAACATACATAAACATAAATACACATATAAATGTAACATAGGGTGATGTGTGTTGTGGTCTCTCATAGTAGAAGAATCTTTGCTAGTTATTAATTCCATATTAAGTGACGGTCATGTCCTGACATGTCCTAGGTTCGTCCTGTTTTGTTTTGTTTTCCACCGTTGTATTGCGTAATAAGACTTTAGAACCTCTAATGTTTGCACTGTTAGAATAAATGGAAACCGACTGAAGCGATGTTGAAATGCTTCTGCTTCCATGTTTGGCTTGGTTACAATTAAAATTATGTGAAGTGATACGGTCGAATAAGTATCCCGAGACAGGAATTTTATGAATCGTTATCCATTTAGTATGTGAAATAATAATTAAAAAAAAGTCGTCCTCTGTAATCAGTTTTCAATTTAAACTTATTTTGTTTTTGGACTATATAGAAATTTTTTATTTTTTTTTGTAAGTTACATTTTATTTCTAAAAAAAAATTAAATTATTAGATCTACACTTCTAATTTGAATAATAAACTGATCCGTAATCTCTTTTAGTCTTTTCCTTTCTCTCTCTTTCTCTCTCTCTCTCTCATATGCGCTTTCTCTCTCTCTCTCACTCTTAGTCTCTATCTCCCTCTTTCTTTGTCTCTCTTTATATTTCTCTTTATATTTGTCCCTCCCGAAGTCCCTGTTTTTCGCTTCTCTCTCTGTGTCTCTTACGTTCTCTCTATTTCTTTCTTTACCTGTTTTCTCGTAAATCTTTCTCTTTCTCTCTTTCTCCTTTTCTCTTCCCCTCTTTCTCCTTTTCTCTTTCTTCCTCTCTCACTTTTCAACGTTTGTTCATAGTCAAAGACAACATAAAATCACCTATTTTCAGAATGTTCACAAAGCTTGTGTTAACTCCCTCCGTCTGTCTGCATGGAATCAGTTACACGTTGTTTGTCCCAGTTTCCGTTCTAGGATCAACTTGAAACTTGCAGTATTGTTCATTGTCGTTGATAACACACGAATCATTGAAAACATTTCGCAATTTGTTAATCAGTTAGTCGTAATTAATTATTTATGTTTCATATAGTAATTGTATTATGCTAAGGGGAGATCAGTCTTGTGTAGAAAATTAGGTCATTCGCTTAAAATTATAAAGTAAAACTAGACAACAAAACCTTCTATTTTGATAAGTACAATAGCTCAGCAACGCGTCAACTTTCCATCGGGGTTAGGGTCCAGCTACTTTCTTTTTTTTTTTTTTTTAATTGCTTTTGAAAGGGCAGCATGGAAACCTTCTTGTAAATACCCCTCCCCAACTGGTCCACAAAGATTGCGCTAAACAAAACAAAAAATAATTCCAATCCCACAAAATAATTATTGTTCGTCTAGAAAATAGATCTATATAAAACTAATAGCATCATTTATTCAAAATCTTCCATGCTATTAGACTTTATCTAAGCTGTTTAATCGAAGTATTTTTTTTAAACATTTGAAGTGTTTCCTTGAATACTGCAAAGTTAGCCAAAACATAATGAAATATAGCATAAATAGTATCTTATTTCACACTAGAAATATATAAACAGTAACTAAAGGTGGAAATTCTTTTTTTCTATAATAACTTTACATTTTTTACTGTAAGTAACATCAGTGAAAGCTGCTAATTATATTCAATGCTAAGAGCTTAGTAACTCAATATCATAATTTGATAGCACTAATTGAATATTATATGTATGTCTCTTTAGTAGTAGCTTGAGTGTTTGCGTGGAGGGGTGGGGCTAAAATCATTTTACAATACTATTACATAGTAAAAAATCAATTACCATCCATTACTTCGTTCGTGTGATTATTTTGCTATCTTGAGCATACTTCTGAAACCATTAATTAATAAGTCGGTAGGTTAGTAGACTGAAATAACAGAGAATGGTTAAAACTGTACCCAACAGACTTAATGTTTTAAAGAAGGAGACGCCGGACAGAGAACTGTATATTTTTTATGATACAGACTTTCATCGGACTTCTATCAGTATTAGGGAGCTGTGGGATCTATCTTCAAGGTGGATAAATCTCTTCTTTTTTTTTTCTTTTTTATTTGTCATCAGTTGAACCATAGATTTAAAGAAATCAAAGTCTATCGTTGAACTGTATCTGTGATAAAGTTATACATTTCTTTTCAAGTTATGAATAAACAAGAAACAAAATACTATTTAAAAAAAAGGAAGTACATCTTGTATAGAACTTATAAAACGATTATTTTTCTCTTAAAAACGAATGAATGTTACATTTAAAAAAATAAAACATTTTTCACCCTGACTCCCCACCGCCATCCCCCTCCAGGCAAAGAATCCTGGTGAAGCGAATATATAGATCTGCAACACTTTATAATATCCTAATGATAGGCCTTTAGATCTAGTGTTAGAGGACATCAATTTAGTAAACTCTTGAATGAATATCACCTACATGAGGAAATACCTGAAGACGTATAGTCCGTTTTTTTTACTTTGAATTTTTGTTTTACTTGAAAAATTATAATGGTCAACCTAGCTAGTAATTTTCCTAACAATATACAGCAACAGTATAATTTCCAAGAAAATCGTTAGGGCCGTTTTCGAGATCCCTGTCAAGGTCTTGGCACCCTTTACACATCCAGAAGTTTTTGGTTTACACAAAGTTACGAGTTACGAGGAATGTTAATAAATATAGTTTAAAAGATGTCTGAGAATTTCAAAGGTTAGGTACTACCTTTAACCGCCCCTCTTTTCTTTGTGTAAATACTTCATTAAATAATCTGTTCACTTCTAAACGCCCCATTGGATACTTAAAGATCAGTGCGAAAAAAAATTCATTCTATTAGTATGTTAAATCGCTTAATGTGTATCAAGTATTGCTCACAGAGTGTATCATATGTGAATAGATACTTAGATATTACAAATTATAACATTATTATTGTAAGTTAGTATTAGGCTACTCTGCGCAGCAGGCAGAATCTTTTCTTATAAAATAGGCGAGTGCAAATTACGAATCTTCATGTGTAGGTTACCTTAATTAAAAAGGAATATTACATATTATATTTAAGAGAATGTTATACATTCATTTACAGTTATTTTCAACTGGCCCATTAGACGGCAGCTCCAATGACCATATGGACGCTATGCTCTTAATATTCTATTTTGTTCTCTTGTTCAGGCTAGCTCACATTCTTGTATCCAGAGGACTTCAACGCGGCGATGTTGTGGCCTGCAGTGTGCCTACAAGCCTCGAGCTGGCTGTATGTTATCATGGTGTCATGTTAGCTGGAGGAGTAGCTTTTGTAACGGAGGCAACTAAGGAAGCACCCCAACAATTCACACATTTCATTAATACGTAAGGATAATTGCAAAGAATCCGTCACCTGGCACATATAACTGTGTATTTATAACTTGTAGAGTATACCGCAACATGTTTGAAAAATTATTTTTTTGTTGTTGTTGTTTTTTTGTATAATTTTATATTGGGGTAGTTTTAGAAATGTATAATGAGCTATATAACGAAAAGGTCTTCCTGCGATTAAATCCGTTGTCACTCGTCGGGATATAGCTCCAGACTGTTAAACCATTCAAGGTGTATTATTTTGTTACAATGCTTATATTAACTTCCTTTGTCTGTCTGGTAATAAAATTTGTACAATTGTACACAATTGCTTCTTGTACCTGACAAGAATCAATAAAAAAAAATAGTTATTTAACTATTGGTAATTAATTATTTTGTTTGATATGGAACAAGGGAAAGAAATTGCATACGCATACGCTATTTTGCAGAAATTTAATCTGTACGTAGTAAAGAATGAATAAAATGCATAGACGAATTTATTTTCTAATACAAACTCTTAAATTTCACTTATTGTCCGCTTCCCTACCCAAACTTGGCCCCGCGAAATCCGTTTCGAATAGGGCCCCACAATGCTTAAGTGCGGCCCTACTATTTAGTGTTCGTAAAATGTTTTACATGTTTCGGATGTTCCTTCAGAGTTGACAATAGTTTACTTCCTAGTCCAAGCGGGCAAGGTTTGACAGTCCAGTGCGCAGCCATCCGTAGCGAGCTGTTTTTTTCGCAGGGTGACTATCCGCAGAAATAAGAGAGTGATCTTTCCTTTATATAATAGATAGATAGATAGACAGATGAGGTGTTATAAGTTAAATTAATCCCCTTTATACTTTGTGAAGAGAAGGAGATCGTCGCTTAAAATTTTGAACCTAACAATAGATAATATAAAACCTTCTATTTTCATAGGCAATTCATTGTCAGTGGATAGTGTGTCAGCTTGAGAAGCTTGAACACGCAAGTTCGAATTCAAGTCTTCCATTTTTTTTTATTAAATGCATTTAAAAAGCGATCACTGTAACATTTACAAGATACCCCCTTTTTTTTTCCTTTTCCAAACTGGTTCAGACAAGTAATAGGATCATAGTGCATCGAGCAAGTGAAAAGCATGATTTTGCGCTAAACAAAAAAAATTCGTACAAATAATATCTATTTTATAATTCTTAGTCTATACCTATTACAAATTAAATGACATGACTGATAAAAACTAAATGATACAATTACACATTGTTTTTACCGGTATTTATTTTTACAGTCGTTTGTTTGTTAATACTGAACTACCACCAGAAGTAGAAAGAAGGGTGAAAGATCTAGAGCGTCTGGTGGTTACAGATGCCTAACCTGTGACCGCAGTTGTGTATCAACACGAGAATTCTCAAAAAGGAAACAGACTATCGACACGTAGAATGTACCATGTACTCTGATTTAACAAAACCTGGAAAACTTTTTTAAAACAAAAAAGAACTTAAAACTTTTATTGACACAAAGCCATTCACAGAAACTTACCACTCAAAGAGATTTTTTTTAAAGAAAAATGTTAAAAGGTTAAAATTTCTAATGCATTTTTAAAAACAGAATAATAACAGCTAGAATCTTTATAGCTCCTTATTTGAAAATGGAAGAAAATTGTTTTTTCCCTTTAGATCCAGAGCCAAATTTCTGATACTATGTGCAAAAGAAAACGACCTGACCTATACACAACACGCGCACTGTCTTGGTGACGTCACAGATGATCTTGGAATGTCAAGCTTTCATGATCTGGAAATGCCTTCGGTGACCACAGCCTTATGTGTTGAGAGACAGGGTCAGTATAACATTTCTTACCTTTACTTAGATCTACTTATCTCGGCCAATTAACAATGCTGACGACATACTTTAACAGCTCAGAACATTAAAGAATACTTTTTATATGACAGTACAAGAATTTCCAATGTGGAATCACGTGACTTGATCGAACGATTGGATGACATAATGGCATATAAACTGTTAAATAAACACAACCTCTACTTGCATAATACAGTTGCCTAGACATTCATCAGGAATCAGAAGTGGCGTAGCTAGGGTGGGAGGAGGAGGCGGGAAGAGAATTTGAAAATCCCACCGAGCCCCCCAGTTGAGAGGGTTTCCCAAATGAGTGTTTTTTACATTAAAAATTAAATGTTATGGAAAAGGGAAGGGGCCTCCGAAGGGTCAAGCCCCCCGGGCGCCCAAACGATGGAAATTTCCTAGCTACACCCCTGGGAATCAGTACAAAAAAAAAATAAATAAATAAACATTGGTCTGCAGAAGTTTCGCAGTCAGACTATTGTATGTTGAAAAAACGCTGCCGTATGATTTGATTGACACTCCTATTGCTTACAGGTTTTTATTATATATATTATTATTATTATTATTATATCTAGATGTAGTTATGAAAGTAATTAAGAGGTATCTAATATCAATTAGGAAATGTCAGCCAATTCCTCGCTTTGCTCGCTCGTTACTCGAGTGTCTACGTGGATGAAGAGCTTCCGGAAACGTCCATAGCCACACTGTCCACCACGTCAGGTACCACAGGGGTGCCTAAACTTGTCATGAGGACTCACCGAAGCTACATTGAGGATGCAGATGCAGGTAGATTGTCTTGTTTGATTTCGTTGTTTTAAACCACAAGGGAACACCATTTTATAGCGTTCACTTAGTAACAGAGAAAGTAGTGTCTGAGCGGTAACAAAGCACCTGGCTTCCTGTGGCGTAGCTAGGAAGAGGGGTCCAAAATTTGAAAATCCCCCAAATGAGTGGCCGAAATTTTTTTATATTAAATGTTAAGCCAATGCCATGTTATCTTACTATTCATGTTGTTATGTAAATTAGTGATCATGTTGCATGTATTCCACACATTAGAGTTATATTAAATGTACATTATCTCATGTCATGATATCTAGAGTCGAAATGCAGGGGCTTCTTTAGAGACCAAGCCCCCCCCCCAGCCCAATAGATAAATTAGAAGACGGTGTGCAAAATGTTCCTGAACGTCTATTTCTTTATTGAACCATCCATTATTGAACTCTTTCAAGAAGACGCTGGGATACCCGCTTCGAGATAAAGATTGTCTAGTAGACCAAGTTTAATCTTAGAAGAGTATTTCGAAAAATTATAACGGTCAAAATGAGAGTTTTTCAAGTGATGACAAGTCGCTAGTAATTCTTTCCCAAAGATATACATGAACTGTCGGATCGTTAGAGCCCTTTTCGAGAACCGCTTTTATTTCCGAACTTTTGTTGTAGTTGTTTTTTTCAATAAAGAATTGGCAACTGATAAAAGAAATTGTAAGAATGAACAAAAAGAACACTTACTTGCTTCTTAAAATAATACAGAAAGTAAGCCCAGAAATAGCTGTGAACAAGCTGTATTCATTATTGATATAAGAATTCATTGGTTCCAACTACATTTTATTTTGTGATAAACATCAATGTCTTCTAAACCGTCCGCTCTTTTCTCTCTCTTTCAACACTATTGATGCATTTATAAAAATGCAATCGAAAAAAAAAGAAGGGGGCGCCTGCTGGTATTAAAAGTAAACACCCGCGCACAATGTAATTATAGCTAGATTATAGACAGATATAGATATGTTGGCAAGACACACAATAGCCTTGAGCAATGTTCACATCCATGACAAGGTTTTGCATGTGATATAAACTAGGATGTTACGTTTTGGACATTTGGAGCGAATTTTAACACTAATTATTTGTACCGAAATAAATAAATAAATACAAATTAAATAAATATTATCAGAGATTTTTATCTCTATGGCGGAAAAATTATAAAAAGCTTTTTTTTTTGTGTATCCGGTGTAGGGGACTGCAAAATAATGAAGAGTTACAAGCACGATTATTAAAAATGTAAGACGATATTTTGTGCACTTCTTAACACTTCAGAATACAATTTTCAAAGCACAGACTTATATATATATATTGTATCTAGACTGGACATGGAGATCTTCTAACACAACAAAAAAAAAAGTGATTTTTTTTAAAAAGTTGAAACAAGGTGTTGTTTTGTAAAGTAGTTATAAGAAGTTAAGTTGTTTTTTTCAACCCTAACCTATGTAACATATAATTTAATGTTAAGATCTATATATAATATATATATATATATATATATATATATATATATATATATATATATATATATATATATATATATATATAGGCCTGTGTTTTAAAGCTTTTCCCATAGACATAAATAAATATAGACTGGCCGAAGGAAGTAATTTCATGTAACTTGAAAACATGTATATCTATTGTATTCGGATTTCCAAATTATGAAAAATTGCATGATCTTCATTCTTAGAGATCAAACAAAGCACTAGTGAAAATATTGAAATACTTATATATCTGAAATAGATATGAATACTTAACTTTTATACTGCTCATAAATGCTGTATAATAAAGTACACAAAATTGCAGGTCACAAATTTTCGTTTCATAAAACTCTTTAATCGGCCAGTCTATATTTATTTATGTCTATGGCTTTTCCTTTCCAAGCTAATTTTTTTTTTAAATTTAGTTCCTGGCATTTTTATCGCGAAAATCCCCTATAGAGATTATACATGCAGGGCCGCCGCTACCTATTGTGCAATGTGTGCATTGCACGCAGGCGGCCGACTTTAGGGGGCGGCCAAATCATTATTCCAAGGTTACTTTAAAAAAAAATTAGTTAAATAAAAAAACCTAAAAGTTGTGACTAAGTTTCTTTTTTTTTTTTTAACTACATTCTAAAAACAAAAAAAAAAAAAAAACAACTCATGGACCTCACTATTGGAGCCTACATCGCTCCCCTGGGCTACAGCTTCTAAAAGGGGCTCGAAAGAAAATGTTATCTAGGGTGTCGCCACCCGGAAATGTGAGAAACACTGCCTTACTTTGTTTTATTTCAAGTCATTGTTTAAGTGACTTGTACTTTGGATTATTCACTCTGTATTAAACTCATGAAAAATATTTAGCGCTGAGTTGCTTCATGGATTAATTTGTAGGCAACTCTGAATCCGTGTATGTCAGATGATTGTGAATACAATGCACATCTCTCCAAAATACAATCGTGATAATTATTATGAAAGTTTACGAACGTTGAAAAAGTTCTGATGACTTTTGTATTTCAAGCTTTTATTTATTATTATACTTTAACTTACAATAACAAATACGTGAACATACCCACGTCCAGCCCATGTAACACTGTGAGCAATCAAAGTTATCGAAAAATTGTATATAGATCATGATCATTTAGGCTGTTCATTGTAATATACCCGCCGCAGCTCATCAATTATAATGGTCTCAAATACAGGAGCATAAGCGAGTAGTTATATAATGAGATCATTTTTAATGTTGATTCAAAGAACCAATAATTCAGATTTCTGTAGCTACGTATATTCAAAATTGTCCCTAGTGCATGGCTCATAGTTGTACTTGAAGGATACAACAGCGGTGCAAATATGCAAGGAAAAAAAAATGGAATGGGCTACAAAAAATGGATTTAAATCAAAACCCCTTTGGAACAGCGTCCAGCTCAGTCTTAATGGAATTGTTTTTTTTAAAAAAAAAAGAAAAAAAAAAAAAAAAAAAAGAAAAAAACCAGGGAGAGCGGCATTTTTAATTTCGCACGCAGGCGGCCACAACTCTCGCGGCGCCCCTGTATACATGTATACTAAATGTGTGTTCATATACATGATCAGGTGTGTAAATGCTTTTCTAAAACAGCAATTTTTTTTTCCACTTCGTTGTGTCTCCCTGTGTGGAACGCATTCTTGGCCACTTCTAATGACGCCAATGGTATAAGGCGATAAGCAGCATAAATAATTCCGAAGAAAATGAGTGCAGTGTTTCACGTGACAACACAAACCCAGCTGCATATTTTGTCGCATCTAATACAGACAAAGCCTTTGTCTTCCGGCGGTCTATTTGTTTTTTGTTGTTTTTTGAACCTGTCTTGTACGAGAGCTTTTCTTTGGGACTTAAACCTGGGGCCCCGCCCTTCGTGAGAGATCTCTAGCTGTCTGCTGCCAGTGAGGACAAAATGGTACTTGAGTTGATCTTTGTAGCGCTTTTGGGTTGAGGGGGGGGGAAGCTCTGTGGCTGAACCTTAAAACAATTTTTTTCTCTGAGTCCACCCAGCTCTAATGGGTACCTCACATTAGTTGGGGAAAAGTAAAGGCGGTTGGTCGTTGTGTTGGCCACATGACACCCTCGTTAACCGTGGGCCACAGAAACAGATGACCTTTACATCATCTGCCCCATTAGATCTCAAGGTCTGAAGGGGAACTTTACTTTTTGTTTTACCGGGAGGGTGAAATGCTACCTGAAGTCAGGATACAAACAGCATCTCTCTGCAAGAGACAATTAGGGAACATTATATACGTCTTAGGATGGCTGCCTGGTCGTGCGGTTTGCGCGCTGGACTGTCGTTCAGATTCATCGATGGTCGAGGGTTCAAACCCTGCCCGCTCCCATCCCCCATCGTCCTGCAGGAGGTTTGGACTAGGAAGTAATTATCTTCAACTCTGAAGGAACATCCGAAACATGTAAAACATGTTACAAACATCAATATTTTTTGTACTTACGTAGTGACAAACCTTTATCTGGCTTTAGATTTTGCATGAATATACGATAGACCTCAAGCTCATTGTAATATTGGCGGAGCAAGACTTTATCTGATTTTTTGCTTTATACTAATAATTAAGTAAATTGCGAAGCTCAGAACTACATCTATCTATGCTAGGACAAATTTGTACAAATACTCCTTCTTCCCTAGTGCTACTAGAGCATGGAATGGGTTGCCTGAGCTAGCCAGAAAAACCAGTGACTTGGCAGAATTTAAGTCATTGGTTAATATGCATGACTAAATGCATGACGCGTAGGACGTAATCATCTTCTTTTTTGAAGTAACGTCTGTATTATATAAGATAAGATAAGTTAAGATAAGATAAGAGAGAAAATGATTTAAGATCGGATAGCATTGAGACAGACTATCCATGCTGGTACAACCTCGCAGAAAGCGAAAGGATGGAGGTGGAAGAAAGCTGTCCTTTCTGATAGCCCTAAGACAAATGTATTCTCCTGCACGAACTGTGGCAACGTTTGCGCTCCAGAATCAGACTGCTTAGTCACAGAAGATTCTGTCACAATTCTTGAAAAAAAATACACCCGTGCGTTTTCATTGTCTTTCGTAAAAGAGCCATAATCACAAATTATGATAAAAAATAATCTGCTATCGATATGTTGTATTTATATATAACGTTTGGTCCATCATCACTTTGAACTGATACTCAACTGACCTCACTTGTGACCTCAATCATGATCACATCACTTCTGCCTTCAGGTGGTTTTATTCCGGAATGGCCTGGCAAGAAAACATTTACAAACTCTCCGTTTTCTTGGATTGTTGGTAGCCTTTTGGACATCTTAGACGGCTACACCAGAGTTCAGGTGGATATGTGGACGCCCCCTGAGAACCTTCACAAGTAAGTGTTTGGCAAAATGTTATTTACAATATCCGTAAATAGTTTTTTTCCCCGTTATGGATGAAGTGATTTTTGGTTTTATTTATAATGGCCCTTTAAGGTTGTTATAGCAGGAAGCACTCTACTACCTGTAATATTTTACCAATGACATACGTTTCAAACTGCCTCTGGCAACCAGTCCAACTACTGGTCTATTTTCATAACGTTTTTTTTTTAATTTCATTATATTGCCAACACATTTCTTCATATCATTCTCTCTTCTTTTTCTTTCTTTCTTACTCAATTTTATGGCCAGAAGAACAAAACCGGAATGTTAAAAATCAAATGGTAAACAAGGAGCAGATTACTCTGATAACTTGTAGCTGGAAAAATGTAAATATCGCAAAAACTGTTTAAAGCGAGATGCGTGTCGAACACCAGCTTACCTTTTTGTTGCTATATGTATCGCTTTCTCTCTTCTTATCTGATACAAGAGGGGGCGCGGTGGCTGAGTGAGTAAGCGCTTGGTTTTCAAACCTGATTTCCTGGGTTCGAATCTCGGTGTAGACTTGGATTTTTAAGGGCGCCCCTGAGTCCTACCAACTCTAATGGGTACTTGACTTAGTTGAGAAAGTGAAAGGCGGTTGTTGTGCTGGCCACATGCCACGCTGCTCGTTAACCGTCGGCCTCAAAAATAGATTACCTTAACATCATCTGCCCCATGTATCGCAAGGTCTGATAGAGGAAACTATACTTTTTATCTGATACAATACTTGTCTTTACTCTAGACTCAACGCCGAGATAATTACCAGAGAACCAGTTCGATCAGCTTTCCTGACCCCACCGGAAGTCCAGGGGCTCCATGAGTATTTTAGCGACGCTGACAATAAACCATTTGATGCAGTGGTATCAGGTAATTCATTTATTCGTTACTCATCTTCTGAGTTTGTTTTTCACACAAACTCTAATCTTTTTTAGACATGTTTTCCGTAAAATAAACCTATTTAGAATTTATGGTTAAATTGAGCAAAATGGTATAAATATAACAGTAGGAGGTGCTACGTCGTCTCGCTTACTGCAAAGTATATCAATACGATAGCTCTCTCTATCAGGTTCTATACATACTCAACCAACTTGACAACTCTGGCTCCAGTTAACGTGGTTCTTTATTTTTTAATAGGGGCGTGGTGACAGAGTGATAAAAAGGGCTTGGCTACCGAACCGAGAGGCCCCGGGTTCCAATCTAGATGAAGACTGGAATTTCAGGTTTTTCATGACGCCTCTTGAGTCCACCCAACTCTAATGGGTACCTGACTTTGGTTTGGGAAGTAAAGGTGGTTGGTTGTTGGGGTTGCCACATGACACCCTCGTTATGCGGCCTTAGAAGCGGAAGATTTACATCCTCTGCCCTATAGATCCTAAGGTCTGCAAGGGGAAGTTTAATAAATTAACAGCCAATACTGTACAAGAGGTACGTGACTAAACTGTCTTGACTCTGCTACTCTTATTTTCTAGATAGGGTCCCCGAAGGCTTTCTCGAAAACTAACGCCACGGATGTGTCGCCTGTTCTTTCTAGATGATCGTATTGTTAAGACGTGGATTGACCTAAAGAAAATAACTCACCGATTTTCAGATCGCTGGTATCTCTCCGATTGCAGAAGCACAATCCAACTATGATCAATTAATATCCCCGATAAAAAGAAATAATGTCACAATCTCCAAATCAACTTTACTTATCCCGATTCACTAACAAAATAGAAAACAATCCTCAATCCTCAGTCAAGAAATCCAAACTCATAACTCAAGTTTCTTAACACATTTACACACTAGTTAAGGTCATTTACGCCCAACAGCATAAACAAAAAATTACCCTACTTTGCACGTGGAAAGGAAAAAAATAATTAGTTAGGGAGGTACAGGGTTACAACAGTATGATCATATCAAGAGTATTGAAGTTTTCATATCAGAGTACTTTCCAGATGAGTCGTCTTGTCACGGTTGGCCGCTTGCAGTATACTGGCCTGTGTCTTCTGTATGACTGAGTACATCACCGCAACCCTTACCCACGTCGCCAGCTTTAAGTTGATCAGCGCACAGAATTATGACTAATAGAACCTCTGAGATAAAAAAAAAAAGAACACAAAAAAACTAACTATAAACCATGCTATAAACTATAGTACGACAATTTGCTAACTTCAACTTCATCCCTCCATAGCTGGATTCTTGCTCACCAGGCAGATCTGCGAGATGTTCTTGAAAATTTCACACCAGCTGACAATGAGGTACGGTGCTTCGGAAGGGGCATCAGTCAGCTTCAAGGTGCACAGGAGTTCTGAAAACTTCCAGGATTTCAACTGTGGTCAGCTCATTAAAGGTTTGTACGTCTGTGGTTGTAAGATGAAAACTGTGTCTTACGCTCTTTATACCGGTACCTACAGCAGACTTTCTTAGTGCTCCCTCCCCTGTACCTTGAAGGAATGAATTTTGACAGTGAGTCATATCTTGCACAATGGCGGAACAGTTTCAGCGTTCGTCTCTCCACAGAACTGAATGTGTTGACTTGTAAAAACATGGGGAAAAAAATAAAGTATCGTCCAATGAAAAGCTGGCTGGAGGACGTCAAAGAATTAACGGGCTCTCTCTTGAAATAGTGTTAAGAACAGTTGCTGGTGGGGTAAAATTGAGGGCTTTGATTACGCGAACTGTCACAGCATTCCCTAAAACGAATGTCAATGGGGAGAGAGAGAGAGAAATCCCAGACTTGATAAGTTCTGATTTGTTATATGTCAATGTTGAGATGTCCATCTTTCCATGTCATTGATGTGTAGGTCATATTTCATCTGTTATAGTTTATATGCATGCTTTTTTATTAATCTAATATATACATACTAGCCATGTTACCCACGGCCGGCGGGTCTCAATATGCGTGTGACTGATATAGTACATTAGAATAGTTTGTGGGAAGCGTGGTCAAGAGGCTGAGTACGCTTGAACTTGGCTTGGCTACCTGCTACCTATGAAGGGAGCTGTGTTTACTGGGCACCTAAAGGCAGCACGGAAACCAATATAAATGGGCCATAGCGCTCTGAGCATTCTGTACGCATGAAAGTAGCGCTATATAAAAGCTATTATAATAATTACAAACAATTAAACAAAATAATAATGTTATGAGTAAAGCGAATGCGTGAATGTAAAAATGGTATGAATAATGCTGTTAAAATAGCTAATCTACCTAAATCCCTTTTTGTTACAAAAAGATTTGCTTGCATATATATTGAGATCTAGATCTAGAGTCTAATATATTTTTTTGACCTAGATTAAACTGATTCATTTGTTTAAATTAAGTAAAATACATCCACTTTCACTAAACATTCTTAATCTATCAGTTTAAGATTAAATTTAAGGTTCTAGAAAACATCATTAAAAAAGCATCAAAAATTACACTCATATTACCACATTTAAAGGAACTTTTTGAACAAAAGTGCTTAAGAAAAATAAAACAAATCATGGAAGACAACGGCCACTCGCTCCATCAGAACTACGTCAGGTCGTCGCGAAGCGAGTGACTGCTGTCAATCAAAACAAGAACGGAGCGGTACAAAAACTCGTTTGTACCTCACTCGGTCAGACTCTATCACCGCCACTCATTGATCAGGGAACATGAAATGCACCAAGATACCAGTGTGTAGTCGCTGAATGAACTCTTTATATTGTGTCTGTTCTATTTATGTGTATTTTTCTGTTGTGTTGTCTTTATATGAGAAAAGAGTCCTTGTAATCACAACAAATTTCCGTAAGGCTCAATAAAACAGTCTTAGTCTAAGTCTTAGTCTTGCGCGATACACGAATGGAACTTTTATGTCAACACGGCATCGCAGCTCTAGCGAACGAATGTATGAAAAATGTTTTAGAAAAACAAATTTGAATGTTAATTGATTAAAATATGAAATGATTGGACTATAATAAATATGTTCGTGTGTTAAAGTATAAAACTATCTTTGCGAAAAGAAGTTCTATCATCTTAGAGTTGAATTTGAGTTTTAGACCTTGGAATAGAGAAATATGTAACAGATCAGTCTTGTCTAATGAAAGAATGTACATTATGTACGTCAGGACTTCTAACTTCGCAGATATAAGGAACGAATTTATGTAAAAAAGCTTGTGAAAGACACATTTGAAACTTAATTTTATTAAATAATGAAATCAATAGACTATATTTTGTAATTTTTGTGTGTCAAAGTAAAAAACAATCTTCGCAAAGTGTAGTTTTAAAAATTAGATCTAGATCTAGATCCTTTCGATCTTCTCTCATGTAACCATGATAAATACGGCCTAGATTTATTAAATACAAATAGTTTAATAGAGTTGGGCAACTTTTTTTTTAAGGTCGTAAGTTTGTTTTAGGGTTACAATACATACACTACGGTCTAAGTTAGTACCCAAGGAACATTTCTGCCAAGTTTTATCAAGATGGGTCAAACGGTTTTGATTTCTATTCGGCACTTGCATACATACGCCTTACATTCTACCTTATAGTAGGCCTATAGATATAAAAAATATTATTTGTTAAAAGTTTTATTTATTACGCAGATTAGGTTAGAATTGGAGATTTCCATGTATGACTAAAATCCTATAAATAGAAATCTTTTCAGTGCATCCGGTGTACAAAATAAAGTGTTCATTCGTTCTGCATTATTACTTTCAGCTATGCAGAGCCAATTTTTAAAGCTATACTTTCTGTAACATTTACATAGTTAGCAACAGGGAAAATCAATTTCGCGTCCTTGACAGCATTTAGTTTACCGTGAACATTTCCAAAAGTCTAAGATCTGAATCATATCATTCACAATTATTTGTACTTACAGGGACACGAGTGAAGTTTGTTAATGAAGATGGAACAGAGATGGCGCCTGGCATTCCAGGCAAGTAGCCCGTGCAATAAAACATTTACTGAGAATTGTCCATTATGTTGTAATGTTTATCATACTTGTTTTAAGCACACTATGTAAACCCTACTGTGTCCACTAAAATCAAAAGCTCATATATATATATATATATTTATTTATTTAGTATAGTCTTTATATCTCTAAACAAATATTCAATGCGAAAACTTGAAATATTTGTACTGCGCTTTATCTTTAAGTATATTGTTTGTTTGTTTTTTTCTTTTATCTCAATTTCTATTTAGGTAAACTAATGCTTCAAATGCCAGGCCTTTTTTCTGGTTATATGGGTCAAGAGGAACTCAACACAAGAGTGCTTACGTCAGATGGCTGGTTTATGAACAACGATATAGGATACTTGGATAAAGAAGGCGATTTGTTCGTTATAGGAAGGTCTGCTAATTCTATACACTTTTAAGTTTTTTTCACAGTCCAGCCCTAGCATTTTTATGTCCTCATGTAAGACACAGATCCTCTATCATGAAATCAATGTATCTAGCCCTAACATTTGCATGTCTTTATGTAAAGACATAGATCCACTATCATGAAATCAAATCACTACTGGAACTGAGAGCGCTACGACCAGGCCTCCCTGTTGTAAAGGCTACAGAACCCTGAACTCGTGATTATAAGCCTGTGCATGACGAGACATTGTTTCGTAGATCATGATTATGCACGGGCATGCAGTAAAAACGTTTTTGATGGTGATAATCCACTTGAAATCCACAGTATAAACCCTGTATGGTATTTCAAAGTCTTTTTTACAAAGCTTCTATCAACTCACTCTGTTTGTCTGGTTAAAAGTTTTTATACACGTTATTTCTCGCACACTCAATCTCGCATCAAGTTTAAATTTTCCACAATTATTTTTTTTGTATCTGACAAAACAAGAATCATTGAAAACAACAACTAATTAGTTAATTAACTTTTGGTAATTATTTTTTTTATTGGTATCGAAAAAGAGAAAGAAATCATACTTGACAGATCTGGTGGTATACGCTGAATTAGTCCCATTGAGGAGGCTTGAACCTTGAGTGAACACATTTTTTATGCATGTAAATAGCGATCATGGTAACGTTCAAGCAAATACCTCCCCCCCCCCCCCCCCATTTTTCCCAACTGCTCCATACAGTAATAGGATCATAGCATATTGAGAACAAGACTGATCCAAACTAATTAATACAATTACACTTAATATAAGCTTCGATGTTGTTTTTTCAGTATCGGTATTTTTTTACGTTTTTCTTGTTTTAATTTTTTAAAATCATTCTGTATATCTCACCAACCAACCCGGGTTTAAAGGGTTCACATAAAGCACAAGAGACTTCTTTAAAATCATTCTCTGTATCTCACCACTGCCCATACCAACCCGGGTTTAAGGGGTTCACATAAAGCACAAGAGACTTCTTTAAAATCATTCTCTGTATCTCACCACTGCCCATACCAACCCGGGTTTAAAGAGTTCACATAAAGAACAAGATACTTTTTTTAAATTTAAATTTCAGCTGTTAAAAGTTCATTATTGTTAATTATGTACAAAGTACACTAAAAATATTTTTGTTGTAACGTAACTGTAACTCAGTTGTTGTCTATGAGGTACCTGTATTATGTACTACACCAGATCTAGATCTAATCATGTTGGAATATAAGTTTTATAATAATATCTATATTTTAGTATTTTATTTTTATTCATGCGCCTTGTCATCAGGATTGTTTCCTGTTTGTCCACATCGTTATAGTAACCAAGAACACTATTATAAAACATACAAAAAATGTTACATACTAAAATTAAACACACTTCGATCTAGTTAATATAATTATTAAGAATATGAAAGAATAATTCGAAGGCTTTCAAGGCCACATGAAGTGTCAATGTATTTTGATGTCATTCGCTGTATGTTCACTACCTACAATTGATTATTTTGTTTTTGCCAAGTACAGCTACAAATGTTGCATTAAATTATATTGTATGACTTCATTTGTAAAAACAGAACCCTCCTCGGTGACTTTATTTCAAGACTTGGATACAAATATAGATTAGGTACAGTTCGATTTATTGTGTGGCGGAAGGCTTAGAATGCATAACGATGGCCAATCTAAATGTCAATGCAAAGGCCATTAACACCCCCCCCCCCCCTAGTTGACTGAGGCAGATGAAACGAACGACATTTAACCGAGAGACGAGGTTCGAATTCCACCCCCTTCCTTTTTTAATAATTTAAAATATAAGTTTAAAGAAATTGACTAAACTTTTGCTTAAACATCAGGGCCCTTTTTGAGAATCTTGAATGTAGATTTCTTTGCGTTTGTCTGAAGACCGAAATAGTTCAAAAATATATGACGTTTTATCGCGTCTACAAAATAGTGAATAAAACTACACAACACGCATACAAGTAATCACATAAAAAAAATGATTTATTTTTCTTTTCTTCACAGATACGACAATGTGATCAGAAAAAATGAACAAATGGTGTATCCTTCTTTGATCGAGAAAGCCATTCGACAACATCCAATGGTTGACTCTGTGATTGTCGTCCCCATTTCAGAGGAAGGCAACCAACCAAAGATTTGCGCCTGCGTGGTGAAGAAATCGAACTCAACTTTGACTCGAGATGAAGTAATCAAAATGGTGGAACTGGAAGCTGCCAAAGATGGCAGAGTGCTGACACCGCCCGACTTGGTCTTATTTCTGGACAGTATACCCATGAACTCTCGTGGGAAAATTAAAGTCAGCTCCGTTGTCCAGGCCGTCCAGGCGAAGTTACAATTATAAATAAGTAAAATTAAACTTACTTCTTCTATCTTATTAGGAAAAAGTAAAAAAAAAAAAAAAAAAAATTGTTTGTGAGACGTACTTAGTTCTTTGTTTGATTTTTCAGGTTTTATTTTAGTCAGATAAAAGGCAGTGGCCTAGCAGTCATGGTGCTTACGAACCGATGGGGTTCAATGTGCCCAGGCCCATAGTTAATAGGGGCCAATGAAAGATACTTGTTTATTACTACTTAAGAAGAAGTACTTGCCTTGAGTGTCATGACACCGTTACTTAGCTCGTAACGTAATTGAATGTTATGACTTAATTACTTGTAAAGGTAAAATAGAATGTCTTTTTTTTTGTAAGTGATTAATACATCGAGATTAATCATAAAAATGTCTCGTTTTCTCTCTGTCCCACTAAATTTTCGCTCGTTGATTAGTTCCTAGGCTATATATTATTTTGCGATTGACCCTTATCTTTTTTTATATACTTATAACAATGTCATGATAAAAAGTTGAATGTTCCCCCATACATTCCATTGGCCAACTAATTCTAGTATCTATTACGATAGATTGAATTTTCCACCTCGAAACACTTGAAGTTAAGTCTTCTTGCATCTTACTGTCACGGCTCACTTTGTAACGTCCCCCCTCCCAAACACACATTTGTTTTGGCCATTCCATTCGATGACCAATGTCAGTGATTCTGTTTTATTCACGTAAAAGACCTAAACAGAACGATAGTACGTCCTTCAGAAGTTTGACAGTTCTAACGTTACGGGTAGCAATCTAGAATCACGTTGACGAAAGCGTATTGAAATTTTTCTTCACGGTAACATTTTGATTCACACGAAAACAGTATAAAAGGTCCAATATTATTAGAAAAGAAAAAAACGTTAATTACTAGTTTCATTTCTTAAACATTAGTAAGAATGTCGTTTTTCACAAAAAGGATATGGACAATTTTTTGGTCGTAAAAAAATACTAATTGGCGCTGCCATAGTCAACACATCAACTAATAACGCAAACAAAACTTTTTCAATATTAAAATACAATTATAACAAAGTTAGACATCAATAGACAAAGCTTTTAACAATAACTGAACGTTAATAATTATAATTCGTAAAATCTAAATGTCAATTCGAGATATTTATTTTTCACTATGATCAAGTTTTGCAAACCCGTAAACACGAGCAAACAACTGAAAATATATTCGAGGATTACAAGGAAATAGTTATTAAAGTCTAAAACTTAAGCTATAAATCTTTTCATTTTTAAAATTAATAAAATTATAAACTAGAAAATGATGTCTTTATGAAAGATGATAAAAGTGCCAGTCTGTCCATGGAATAAACTCTAATGCAGAAAAGCGTTATACTAAATAACATGCAAAGACAAGTTACTGATGAGCAACCAATCTATGCTGTGGTGTGCAAATCGGTTTGAAAAAAATGATTTAAACAAAAGTTTTCGCAATGATAATTGATAGTAATGAAGCGAATTATTTCCAGTAAGTTGGCGTGACTAGGGAAAAATTCATCCTCTCTTTCTTACTATCATTTT
This sequence comes from Biomphalaria pfeifferi, assembly GCA_030265305.1. NCBI lineage: Eukaryota > Metazoa > Mollusca > Gastropoda > Planorbidae > Biomphalaria > Biomphalaria pfeifferi. The sequence goes on from JASAOG010000026.1 coordinate 2,727,544, forward strand.
TTTTAGCTACATTTTGAATTATTCATTAACATACGTGCATTTAAAGTCCACAAGAATCCGCTATAAACATAGTTGCTTTCCTTTTTTTTTAACATTAATAAAATCACATTGTCCGTTACGAGCATATCAACAGCTCATAGTAGACAACATTAAAACATAGTTCTGTCCAGATTTAGCGTTCACACTCACTAATAAACAATGTTGTTTTTTTTTCGTATTCGATAGTTGTTTTTTTTTTCCTTGATTCATACATAAAGTATTGTCTAGATTCTAGATTGACAGTCAACAACAAACGATTGAAGTGATGGCACTTGTGACTAGCGATAAATTCTAGAACATGGGCCGTCTTCGAACACCAGTTGGTCCACTATCTCTTGGTCAGGAGCGTACTTGAAACGGGTGTCACTACCGCTCAGCTTCTCTTCCAGGGCCTCAGGAAAAAAAGGAAGGTACTCGGGGGCGAGATACATGACCTAGTGACAGGAGACACATCAACTTCAGGGGCCGCATAAAATTGTAGGCTTTTTTAAAAACAACAACAATCAAGTGCGTTTCTAAAATCACATTTGTCATACATCAGTCACTGCAACTGAGGCCAGAGCACCTCAATGTTAAGTTGTAAGTCTGATTATCCTAGATATAACTCAAAGAGTGTAAATACAATGGCTTGAGGTGGAAATAATTTGCACAATGATTTTGTTCGTAAAGCTACTGATATAGAAACAAGTAAATCCTATTTCACCTGCCTCATGGTACACCTAAGAATAGTAACATCTATGTTACTTGTTTTTATGATTGTATTGCTTTATATAATGGTGACTATATAACGTTTTAAAAACTCAGCTTAACCACTAGTCTTTTCTGTACATAAAAAGTGTTTATACTTTATGAATGTTTAAAATTCAGACCCCCATTACCCTTTGGTTTAATATATTCGTAGACTAGTAAACTAAAACAAAATTAAAATCAAATATTATTTGTGTAGCCTAATACAAATAAATATTTAAAAAATATGGGAAATTAGTATCAGATAGAGTATCTATTTAGAAGCAGGAACATTTAATTGGTGGACCAGTCAACTCGGTCTGTGTAATGTGTAGGTCGATGTCCTTAATCCTGTGTCTTAATTGTAGATAAGTCGCTGGTTGATGACGGGTTGCTTGTGCTGGTTGGTGACGGGTTGCTTGTGCTGGTTGCTGACGGGTTGCTCCTGCTGATCGATGATGGGTTGCTTGTGCTGATCGATGATGGGCTGCTTGTGCTACTGTAAGCCACGGAAGAGTTTTCGATCCTGGAGCTGATCATGTATCCTGAGGTAAGAGCGGTGCTCTCTGCAGACGTGGGGTCCGTACTGTTTCCCGTGAACATATACGTATGTTGCACGGTTGTCTGCGTAGAGGTCGCGTGACTGGAAGAACTTAAGAAAAAGGTTTTGGCTGGAGATTCGTTGTTTTTATTCTTTGTGCTGTTTTTATTCTTTGTGCTGTTTTTATTCATGTTCCTCAAGGATTTCAAGTTGAACAGAGGACCTTCCGAAATCTTTTGTTTCAAAATCTTCTGTTTGGTTTCATTGTTCGATAGTGCTATGGGGGCCTCACTTCTGGCGCCGTCTGTAGTCTGTATGATCACCATCGTCACTACGATAACAAGGGCCATGACAACCAGGGCACAGACTATCAGGATCCACCAGCGTTTCCGGTTGTCTAGGTAGGTTACGAGTTCCTCCGAGGGTCGACCTGGCGTAAAGGGGAACTCGTCTGGATTTCGGTACTTTACCTAGGCGTGGTATATAATAGTGAGGCTGTGGGCGGTGCTAATGAACAAGGAGTCGGGGGCTGATAAAGTACATTTTATAGAAATACAGTAACTGATTTAAAAAAACAACATTCAGCTTACAAAGAAGTAGAGTATTTAATCAAGATCTCTATAAATCTAAAGAAGAATACATTATAACAGCCTAAACTAAATAAGTCACAGATAAGAAGGCTGTAGGACCTGGTAGTAATAACCTTTCCTCTTATGAAATTTAGTTAAAATTGTCTTTAAGTATTATTCAAGTCTCTTCTGTACAGCTTCCCTTTCCATCTAAAGTAACCGACTTTTTGACTATTGTCACTACTACAGTTGAGCTCGCAATGTTACAGTTGTTTGCCTAAAATATTGATCTTGACATAAACACTGTAAAGAACAGAAACCCCGACTGGACAAGATTATTTAACTATTGATCTTTTAAAAATGTTAAAAATGTTACCATTAGCAAATTTGTTCAAGAATGATTTAAAATGAATTTAAAAAAATAGAGTTTGATATACTCAGTGTGCCAATGTTGGGTCCTATTCTTCATAATCTATATTGAAAAAACTACAATATTAACCCATCTGTAAAGGGCTTATACAATTGAAATCTTAAATGGCGTAGACTACTGACCTCTCTTTTACTGACAATGTCCGCAGCTTCACTGGGCAACATAAACCATCGAAGTTCTTCAGCTTCGTCCTTGAACTCTTTCGTCTGGTCAGCGCAATCAAAAAGACCAGGCTAGTAGGCATAAGAGAACCAAACAAAACATGTGACTAATTAAAATATCAGAGTGCTTGCGTCGTGCGTGGTAATACGTCTTTTGACCAGGAATAATTGTTTGGGTTTTTATGCGTTTCGGATGTTCCTTCAGATTTGAAGATGACTTCTTAGCACGAACCTCCCGAAGAACGGCGGGTATTGGTAGCGTCAGGGTTTGAACCAGCGACCATCGTAACTATCGAACAACAGTCCAGAACGAGAACACACGACCAAGCAGACATCCATCTTTGGACTCCAGAGAATGCCATATACCTTTAAATGCATTTCTTTATGTTACTTTGATAGTATACGACATAATGATACACTGAATAATCATTGAATATATATATCATTCATTGCAACACTTGTCTAAATGGGTGACTTTTTGAGAAGGGGCAGCAAAAAAAAACTTTTTTAAAAAATTCAACGATCTATAAACTTTTTAATGCAAGCTAATAATTGCATCGATCTTTTTTACGTGAAATAATTAAACCCACCCACATTATGTTAAGTGTGATAACAATAATTACATTGTATGTATAATTAGGTAATAATTTTAAATGCAACATCCAATAGAAATAAACAAAATTATTGTCCTTTACATGAAAAAAAAAGTTTGAATACAAAAAACATTTACAAAACATAGGCATGCATCATTGTTCTAAAGACATAATAAAATGTACATGTATATGTGTCAAAAACATTTAGCGCTAAAATGGCTGCACGGAGCATTCTGTCTCGGAAGCAAAGAATCGAAGACCAACAGCCATTACTTTTCCTAAACTCAAGTGCCCATTAGAGTATGGTGGAATCAGAGGCGCCTTAAAGATCCTAAAATGAAAAATCCCAGCCTTCACCGGGATTGGAACCCGGGACCACCCGATTCGGAAGCAGAACGCTTACCACTCAGCCACAGCTTTACCACTTGGCCACTGCGCCTACATATTACCATCAAAGGAACGCTTTCAATACAGAATTCAAGAAACAATGAAGTGGTCTGAACACATGCTTGATGAAAAGGTACACTCAATACAAAAACAAACTTACCGTGTTAGCCTCATCAAAGATCATCTGAGCTCTTTGCAGTATTTCCTAATGAGTATAAAAGATGCATTAATTTTTTTAGTGATTGCAGTAATAGTAAAGTATCCCTTTCAGACCTTGTAATCTATGGGGCAGATGATGTAAAGGTCATCTGTTTTTGTGGCCCACGGTTAACGAGAGTGTCATGTGGCCAGCACAACCACCAACAAACTTTACTTTTCCCCAACTAATGTCAGGTACGCATTAGAGCTGAGTGAACTCAAGGGCGCCCTGAAATCCCGAAATTCAAAATCACAGTCTTTCGATTCGAACCCGGAACACTCTGTGAGGAAGCCAAGCCCTTGCCTCCAGTAATATAAAGGGTTTATGTAAAGCTCGAGTTTATTCTTTGTAATATTTGGTGATATCTAGGCATGCACCCAGGGTTGGACAGCCCATATGAGCATTTGGGCAAATGTTCATTAGGTCGGCACCCAAAGGGCCGATGGGACCACCGCGAATTGTATAATGAGTATATTGAGTAATTGTATATTGATACCTATCAGCTTGCTATTTTTGGGCCGAGTTATTTGGTAACTAGTCGACCCACGGCGTAGCATGCGCCGTTATTTTGCATGCCCGGCCTTAGGCCAATGCAACCTCTGCGACGCATTGGGCCCGCACTTTCAAAGGACCCGCGCTAATCTCTAGCTACGCCACTGGCTAACAGTGAATTGACCCAACTGAGCAATTGATTCCATCACAACTATTAAGTTCTGTGTGTGCGTGAGAGAGAAAAGTAACAGGAACCATAATATTATATAGTATAAAAGTAAAGTTCCCCTTTCAGACCTTGTGGTCTATAGGGCATATGATGTAAAGGGCAGATGATGTAAAGGTCATCTGTTTCTGTGTTTAAGTAGTTTTACTCTTTTTTTTTCCCACCCTTCAATCGTTAGGCAACCAATGGATAGTTTAAGACACCTCACGCCATCAGTTTCAGACCTAATTGGAAAAATACTGCATTTTGCAAAGGCCTCGGTGCTCAGTTGAATTCCAAGTCCTCCCCCGACAAACAACAATATATTTATTTTGGAAATATGAGCTTAGTTTTAATAATTGTAATCGTTTCTTAGACCTATTTTTGAATGTAAAGAAAAGACAGTGCTAGAAAGTATAGTAGTCTTATCTACACACGCACTCTCTCTGTCATTTTGATGCTATTAGGCCAAGTTAATTCTTTACTTAAAGGGAGCAGAAATGAAAATACAATATGACGAAAGGCGAATTTTTAAAAAAGTTGAATTTAGGGAAAAGAAAGATATTTTTAAAATATAAAAGCCCTATTTTTTATATTTCTATTTATGGTTTATAGAAGATTTACACAGGAGAATTAAAGATAACAGACGATAAATATGTTCCTTGATAACTGCCGTCTTTGCAGCATATCTAAATAAAAGCGCAAAGAAGATAGATTGTCAATATGCTAATGGGCAAAAAAAAAAAAAACAACACATTTTCCATAGACAAGAAAAAATGTGTTTCTCGTTTTGTATAATTCACTTTGAAACAAAATCTGTTAATAAAGTTTTAAGGGACACACGGTTAAACAACAAAGATATCTGCGAGAGGGACTACAGCTAGCAATGAAATAGTTCAAAGTCGAACAGCATGGAAACAGACAATGTGTGTTGGTACGATCCTCGCATTTGCATACGTGAACTGTGACGAAATTTCAGCTTCTGCATAAGCATGTTTATTGTTTACAGCTGGTTCTTCCCCACTTAACAAGAATCAATTTTTATCAATGATTCTACCACAGTCTTTCGTTTTCAATATAAATTAAATTTTCTTTTCCAGAGTTACATCCCTGCAGTTCTATGACACGTCAGTTGAGACCAATCGCTATAGCAGGCCTGAACACTGACCTGCAACGGCGCAACCTGTGGGCAGTTCAGACCAAGAGCTCGTTAACAAGTCCTCCAGATATGTGACTAGCTAGACAACTAGCTCTCCACTGCCTATAAGTTGTGACTTTGCAGGTCAGTGTTCAGGCCTTCAATGACGATTGGTCTCGCTTCGGGCCTACTTACGTCATAATTAAATCCCTTGAGTTCGCTGGACTTCAACGATGACATGGTTGTCGCTGAGGCGTTGTCTTCGATGACCTTTTGCCAAGAGAAAGGCTTGCCTGCAGATAGGTCGTCTTCTGGTTCTAAGATGTCAAAGCGACCTCTCAGGAAGCTAACGTCTTTCAAACTTTTGGATGGTGCCATATGCTTCATTTTTTAAAACAAAGTTATTGTTTTAAAATTTCAGAACGTACTTTCAATGCTAATGTAGGAATAATTATATTATTAAAATTATACATGCAGTTTGACAACTTACGCAAATCTATGATTTGTGAAATGGTTAGCTGAAACCGGAAAAAGTTTTTCAGTATATAAAAAACTATTGATCTACGTAGGTATTAAATGTAACCTCTTCCACTAGACCTTGTGACAGTATAATGTAGAATTTATCTGTTTATGTGGCAAAATAGTTGACGATTGGTGTCATGTGGCCGGCCCAACAATCAAGCCTAACTAATACCAGCCTCAGAACCTGGAGTCAAGGGATGCCCACAAAAATATGTCGAATGAAAAAAAAATCCAATACTAACCGTGATTTGAACTTGATACTGTTCCGGCTCGGAAATAGTGCTCTACTCCCTAGTCCCCTATGCAATAACTAGTGTTGGTAATAGTGTTGGTAATAGTGTTGGTAATAGTGTTGGTAATGGTGTTGGTAATGGTGTTGGTAAAGTTATCTTGTAGATCTTTTTTTTTTAAATATAAATACCAACGTTCCTTCAAGGGAGAAGATAATTTCGTTCTTCGCGTATCCATTTGTTAATCTAGTCATGCATGTTAGTTGTAGTCTTAAACTCTGCTACGTTCTTTGTTTTCCTGGCTGATTTAGGCAACTCATTCCATACTCTAATGGAACTAGGGAAGAAAGAGCACTTGTATGAATTTGTACTAGCTTATGGAATAAGAAATGTGCCTTTATCTCTGTGGTCTCGAGTGTACTAAGTTGTGTTTAAGTCTCTCAATTTTGTGATTTTAGTTATGATGCTACTCAGCCTACTCTAATAAAATGTGAATATTTGTATCTTAAAAGAATGTGCTGATGAACATTTCCAAGATATTTTTTCCACTTCATTACTAAACCATGAGATACCACCTGTGTGGAAGTCATCCATACTTGTACCTGTGCCAAAGGTTTCCAAACCAAAGGAAATGAATGACTATTGACCTGTTTCACTTACTTCCATTGTGTCTAAATGTTTAGAAAAATTGGTTAAAATATTTCTTCTGAATGATCTTTGTAGTAAGTTAGCCCCTTTACAATTTTACCATCACAAAAGAGATACAAGACACCGATAGCAAAGACAGACACTTTTGTTCCCCTGGCAATCATATCATTAAATAGGAACAATCTGATATAGACTTTGTCACATGTAAATTATGAGTGAGTCTGGTGTGAATGTACACTTTGGTTTCTTATAGTTATATTGTTTTTTGTTTGGTGTAATGCACAAATTGTAAGACAAATTTCCATACGGACAATAAAGATTATTATTATTATTATTATTAAATCTCACGGCTCAATTTTGCGTCTGTTCAAGTTTCTTTATGTTGTCTTCTTTTCTTAAATTGAGAGGTCCCAAAAAGAGGACGCAATTAGTCTAAATTTAGTAACTGCAACCTTCGTAGATTAAAAACAAACTTACCTGATCATCGCGGAACCACCATTTCCCAGTTTTCCTGTTGAAGTCATACTGTGGATAAAATCCAAATAGTCTTATTGTCAAATCATTATTAACTGTTTTCTGTTTGTTTTAAATTTCAATAAGCATTTTTAATCAACTTATACAATGGCGCCGCAGCAAAGCTATTGCAATGTGTCTTTTTATTCTTATTTATTTGACAACGCTCTTTGAAAAGAATATAAAAGAATGTTATGTGCAATTTAATTATGTCACTTTACATATCCAATGTGTCCGGAACCGTGTAAAATATGAACTATTGGGACAATATCCCTTCTTGCACAGTCTTGTGGACAGGGCTTCCTGTGACCTCCCCTCCCCCGACACTTAAACTATGTTTCCATTTCTAAAAATATAGCCCACGGCTAGGGCATTCCTCTCAAATGTGAATGCACAACTATTAGTGATCTTTTGTTTGTGCAAAATAGTTGTCCTCATCTAGGTGAGGACTCCTTATTGTAAGCTTACTTACCAGTGGTAGCAAGAGCCATCCCTTGTCTGCTACCAACAGAATGGCCTTGATTACAAAGGAGAAACAACTTTGAGATAAGAAGAAAGGGAAACTGAGGCGAACAAAGCCTGGCCTGAAATGACATAGTGGAAATAGTTGGCAAGCTGTGAAGGACTGAATCAAGGAATTAGTATTCACATTAAAAGAATTAACAGCCATATGTTGTTCAATATGAATTGAGTGGACTTTTTTTTAAAGGAAAATATTGTTATAAACCTGGTGGTGGCACAGATGGGGGTAGTGGTGTGTGTGTATTCAGCCGACACAAATTGCCCCAGGCCAGCGCTAGACGAGCGGTCAACCGTGACGAGTTACGACGGTCGGCCGAGATGAGTGTCAACATGACGGTTCGGGAGGATCGACGTCGTGAACAGAGCTCAGGAGCCTCACGAGATATGTACTATGTAGTCATTTGACCACCCAGAATGGTGCAGCGACGTGCTGCCCGGTTCTAGAAGGCCAGAAGGGACCCTATATAAAGAGCGGAGGTGTCGCAGTCAAGTCTGTTCAGAAAAGGGGTCCAGAGCCCGGTTCACTACAGTCCGGTCGACTTCAGCACAGTTCAGCGGTGTGGTTCTGTACGGAGCATTACGACGGTTCAGTGCGGAGTACTGTCAAGTACAGTTGAGACGACTTGCGTCTTGATCTTCGTCTGTGATCGAGTCTGACACAACGAGCCCAGTGTGTAAAGTCAGTCCTGAACTGTTGAACCCAGTGCAAGCCCGGAACGAGATGGAGAGGCCAGTGCAAGAGTTGATACGGTGGTACGGTTGATACGGAGAGATATTTGTAAAGCCTGTGTTACGAGTTGTCCATTGTACAGTTTTGGCTCAGATTTTTCAACTATTAAAGTGTTACGTTATTTTGGAGCCCTGAGTTGTCAAGTTCTTTAAGTTGGTGGTGTATGGTGCAGTTTGCAGAGAGTCTGGATAGTGAGATTCGTTACAATATTTTTAAAAAATTACTTTGTATAAAACAAAGCTTATATAATGGGAATCACCAAGCATTTTTTAAAATGATTCGTGTATTGGCTTCCACAGGGTCGGACTGGCTATATGGGCCTTCGGGCAAATGCCAGGTGGGCCGGTAACCAAATAGGTTGGTAGGGCCACCGAAAGGGCTGCATGGAAGCCACTATGGCATCCTTTTAGGGCCTACTCACTTAGCAATCAAAAGCAGCATAAGACCTATATTTGTAATAATAAAGATATAAAGTTCACTGTATGCATGCGTTCAGTTATCGATACATTATCAAATTTAACATAATGATTATGAGGACAGGTATGATAGGATGCCCATCATATGATATACAATTTGTTGGCTGCACTGTATAGAAATGCCCGGGCTGATTTTGACAGCCAGTCCGCCCCTGGTCTTCCACTATAAATAATTCAGTAATTGTGCCAAATTTTAACTTCATCCGATAATGGGAAGTGGGAGAAACAAAAAGGGACAGACAGTGTGAGTTGATAGAAGCTATGTACAAATTGCAACAAATGTCTGCTCTTCGAAAACCGATTTGATATTTCAAAGTATAATTTCATACGAGCCGACCCGCGGCGTTGCATATGCCGCTATTTAGTGACGGTTGAACACTTCCTAAAAGACAGTTGTCCCAATGGGTGGGTGGTTGGGCTACGTAGATAATTATATATACAGAGACGATTACTTGTTTCCCCCCCCCCCCCCCCTTTTTTTTTCTGAGCCGCGCTTTCTGTCGCCGCGAAAGTTACGTGGGTTAACTCTAGTCCGACTTCCAGAAATAAAAGAGTTATCTTTCCATGACTTTTTCATCGAGGGTTAGAGAGTCTGCAGGGGTGGGTCTTGCCCCGCATGGTTGGGTGACGCAGAGAATTATATATTCAGATTTACAATATATACGTCTCATTGAAATCTTTCCTCAAATACTGTTTTTTTTCTCACTTTTGCCTACCTGAAAACTATATTATCTGCCTTTGTGTGTGACGCGCAGGCGGGCACGTGAGGGCCAGTATATTTATGTTCTTTTAAGCTCTGGTCTTTTCTTGACTCTTCTTCTTTTTCTAAGGCTTTGAACTCCTGGCTACGGTACTCTTCCGGAGTTTTGGTGATGAAGTTTTCAAATCGTTTGGCCATGTCCTCTGTCATCCCGATCAGATCCTAAACACACCAGAACCTTTAAACGTACGTCTTATGGCGTGTTTGCTTTAAGCGTTTATACTCATAATTAAGCTCATGTTCTGTCAAGTTGTCATATCCGGAAGTAGTAATGGCAATAAGTACTCCCCTAAATATAAAATTTAGGGGCGGCGGCCGAGTGGTTAAGCACTTGGCTTCCAAACCTGGGGCCCTGGGTTCAAATTTTGATGAAGACTGGGTGTGCTGGCCACATTATACCCTGCTCGTTAACCGTTGGCCAAAGAATCAGATGACCTTAATATCATCTGCAATGTAAAAATATAAAATGCTTCCAATGGCATGTGTCTCAAAGAGCCTCTGAGAACCAGTCCAACTCCAGGCCTTTACGTCCGGCTCAGATTTAAGTCCGGTGAAACTTAACAATTTTAAAATGTATTTGTTTAGCCACAAAGCATAAGTGCTACAAAGGTAGTTAAAGTTACAAATACTGTTATCACTAATATAAGAAGGAACAAAGGCGAGTACCTGGTGCCTAAACCAGTATGCTTTGGGAAGAAGGGCCTTGTTAGCCTTGGCTAGCTACCTACCTAGGAGAAGGAAAAATCTGAATTCAAATCTCTGCTGCCTTGCAGCTATACCCAAAAAACGGGAAAGGCTTCGGGAGTCACTCCCGAGGAAACGCCAGGAGCCGGTGACCCTTAGGCAGTTTATAGCACATAATGCTACACCCTGTCAGAGTCTGCGACGCTGCTAATCCCAAATTTCATTGGCACTTGCCGTTCCTTTAGAAATATCTACAACGTGGAGAGGTGGTGTGTGGATGACATCGTTCTGATCATAGCTAAGTCTATCTCACAACTATAACAAATGTCTGCCTGATCTTGCAGTAAGTGCTCCGGGCTGTCAACTCGATGGTCCCGGGTTCAAATCCAGTCCTCCGTCATCTCCCGCAGTTTGGGCTAGGACGTAACCATCTTCATTTATGAAAGAGCTTCTGACAACTCAAATTATTCAATATATATAGAAACTAACTCAAAGAGAAGGGCATTTAAAAAAAATGTTACTGTTACCAACTAAACACACAAAAATATTAAAAGCAAAAGAACTTACACATTTAATTTTGCAGTGCTAAACTTATTAAAAAGGGCGCAAACATCAAATACATTTTTAAATATCTAGCTTATCAATAATTCTGTACACCAGAAACACCAAACTAGCTAGATAATAATAATTATCAGCCATAGGAGCTAGTTTTCAATATTTTTATTGAAATCTTTTAATGATGTAAAGGAGAATCCGTAATAGAAAATTGGTACTAACACGTAGTTAAATTCAGAATGTATATTGGTTTTGCTAAATGCATAGATATTTTTTAACCTATACCAAATTATAAGTAGACAAATGTGTGCTTCAATCTTGATTCTTTTTTCATGCTCAACATAAACATTAAAATAGTGTGACGAACTTCAGAATGATTATAGATTTGTCTCTATTTAAATAATACATTCCAAGCGCTAAGTTTCATGCATAAGTAAATCTTACTACTCACCAACCCGTACGGTGCCGCGCATGCGCAGCCACTTCGTACTTGTATTCCAAACAGGTCGTTCAGCAACATGGCGACAAAGTCGTGATGAAGAAGACGACCGGTGACTCGGTTGAGAAACAGCATGGAGAAGATTGGAAGACGGTCGACATTCAAGTTTCCTAGTATCAGGATATTGGGATGTTCCACCCATAATGCTTTGGCTAATCTGCACAATTGGCAGCACACAATGAAAAAAAAAAAAAAGAAAAGCATAACAAATGATTGAGCTGCATGAAAACAAAGGTTCAATTACGTGTATTTCTCGTAGTCAACACATTGTTGAAAGCACATAGGGTTGAAAAATAAATAGTTATGGGTGTGCATTGTAATAGTAATAATAATAATAATAATATTGCCGTACTACTGTCTCATAATTTAAGAAAAACTGAGATAGAAAAACAAAGAAAATATGGGAACCTAGGCTGGAGATTAAGCGTCTATGGAAATTGTCCAAAATAACAATATACCCCATTGTTATATCAACCGAGGGAATAATAACAACTGACCTCACAGACACCTTCAAGACCCTTAACATTCCTAGGAACATCCTCGTTGCATGTCAGAGGGCGGTACTGCTGCAGACCTGCCACATCACCAGAAAATTCCTCAGTAGAAACTGTTAAAGGGACTACGATGAATTTTGTTTCTCTTTAGCGAAACTCGACCCTGGCAGCGCCTGAGAATGGCTACTCGTTCATTTCTAACATAATAATTTTATTTATAAAGCGCTGTTAACAAACAAAATGTAGGCTCAAGGCGCTGTAATAACATTACAAACATGAACACGACAGCTAAAATGACAAACTAATCTAAAAAAGTTTTAAACAGATAAGTTTTAATGTTCTTCTTAAAAGTGGTGTAGCATTGTAGAGAACGTAGGGCTGCACAGGCAGTTAGAGTGCACCAAATGGTTGAATACACAGGTTTTAGAGCGCACACGAAAGTAGAATACACAGCGATTTTGCGTGCACTTGTTAAATAGTGCACAAGTTGGTCGAATGCTCATAGTGATATAGTGCAGAGTGTGGTATGTCGCTATTCTTAGTAAAGGGATCACATTTTAGAGTGCACCAGATACTAGGGTGGTGGGGTGGGGTTTACATAGGTTGGACACTGTAATAGTATGCACCAAATGCACCGTGCAAATGCTGATGTTGTGCAAAGACAGTCAAGTGATTGCTTATAAACTTCGATTTACAGTTCGGCTCATAATTTCAAAGTGTTAATAAAATGGTATCTGGCTAGCTCCTGTACGATTAACATCAACTAGAATGAGTAGTGTTGAAAGGCTGCCATAGTCCATAGCTTGACACCATTCCTTTGAATGATTTAGGCCTACATTAATACATTTGTTCTTATTTTAGTATCCAAGGTCGGATAAAAGAACTATCAAAAATAGCAATTATACATAAAACGCTGAACCATAATCTACACATACAAAAACAAAAACTTAATAAAATACTCAGTAAGACACAACGAAGAAGGCACATTCCTTGTTCCATATGCTAGGACAAATTTTTACAAATGCTCCATCTTCCTTAATGCCATTAGAGCATAGAATGGGTTGTCTCAGCCAGCCAGAAAAACCAATGACTTGGCAGAATCTAAGTCATTGGTTAACATGCATGACTAGATGCATGACAAGTAGGACGTAATCATTTGTCTTTGAGTAACGTCTGTATTTTATAAGATAAGATAACAAAAAAAATACTGTTGTTGTTTTTTAAATCTTAAGAAAGTTTTCTAAATTGGTGCTTACTTAAATGGCTCAATTATTTTAGACTTACTAATATAATCAATCTTCAATTGACTATCTTCATAAAGTTAAACATCTTAAGAAGTGCTCCATCCGCAAGATCATTACCTAACACTGATATTATGACAACAACGAATTACAAGCATAAATAAATAAATACGCCTACTCCATCATCTGCATCTCCTTTTCCATAATGAACTTAGGTTTAAAGGCATCCTTTAACTTGAACACCAGGCCTGCTCGGATAGACTCTATGATGGCCGGGGTGCCACCCTCTTCTTTGTGCTCTGGTTCAGAGAAATACACGTGATTCTGTCTCCGCACCTGGTCAGACAACAAAACAATGGACCTCATTCACCAATCGTAAACAAACAACATTTAGTCACGTGATAATATTGATAAAACAACGAGGAAAAAACTGCCACTGTGTATTAAAATTAGATCGTAATTTGTATAGAAGAGATAGAGAACCACGTGGCTAAATGTTGTTTGTTTACGATTGGTGAAAGAGGTCCATTAGTCCATTTCAGATATATACACTAGAGAAACACACCTTTGTGTGCAAAAATAAAATTTATAAAAAAAAACTAGATCTACGTATTAGTGATACGTTAAAAAATTTTGTAATAGTCTCTTTGCAAGTCAAACAAACAAATAAACAAACAAAAAGAAACCTACTTACGAATACTACTGTTCCACCTCCAACACCATGAGGGTATGTGTTTTTAAAGATCCAACTTTTTGCCACCAAAAGTCCTAGTTTAAAAAAGGTTATACACATTTAGAAAAATAAAAATGCACTAACTGTATTAATATAATCAATTAGCATAGTTCTGAATTGACACTACTGATATTGATGGTCATGTACAGTACCATGACAAAGATGCTATTATTATCATATTATTAGATGAATGGTGTATATGTTAAACAAGGAAAGTATAGATTTTAAAAAATATAATAAATAGGAAATATGTAAGGGAAAGAAACGCATAATTACTGCTTGATAGGTCAATAATGCTAGATTTATCCCTCTTTTCATATATAAACCAAAAGTTATTTATAAATAATAATTAATGAACTAATTGGTAATTCTTTGATTGATTCATGTGTTGTCGTTGACAATTAATAATTGTAAAAAGTTTCAACTTGATCCAAAATGGGAAGTTGTAGAAATAACGTGTACAAGATTTATACCAGACATACAGACAGACAGACAGAGTGGCTAGATAGAAGTCATTGTTAGCATCGTCATTGAAAAAAAGGGAGTGCCGGTGAATGAAAGGGGGAGACACGTGCTAAGATAAGATGGTGAGAGCTGGTAGATTTCAAGGAGTTGGGGATAATAGAAAATCCTTTGACATCTTCTGATTAAATCGGTATTTTGTGTATTACTACACTGATATAGGAAGCCTTTGGATGTTTGTACATTGGAAACAATGAGTTCATTAAGGTGTGAAGAAAGACTTTAGACTTGATTTCATTTCTGTGTGTCGAGTGAATAGATAGCGTAAAGAGTAGTTTGCAGTATCTGTCTGAAGCTATATCACAACACACAATGACAGTCGGTCAGAGGTTGTTTGTTTATATGTTGTAGTAGATGTCATCAAATTACGGCTAGTTTTGTATTATTAATAATCATCTCAGTTTCTGTGCTGTAAAAGTAAAACAAATCATTCACAGCGGTGGCTAAAAAAAAAACAATTAATTTTAAGTACACTTGCCTGGCGTTTGAGGTCCACCGATAAATTTGTGAGGAGAAATAAAAATAGCGTCTTTGTAAGCAAGATCACTGAAAGAAAACAAGAATTTCGATTTTTGGTACAAATTAACAAGAATAAACTTAAAAAACAAAAGAATGGAATCTTTTAGAAAGAATCGCTCGTATTAAAGTATATAATACCAGTTCGTTGATGATAAATTAGTATGTGCATTGTGTGCAATTATGTAAACTACATCTCAATCTAAATATATTATTAGAATGAATGCAACTAATTAGGTGAATAAATCAATGGATAGAACATTGATAGAATACGTTATAACACTTTAAAAATAAATTTCCATGTATAAATCTTTGTTATTGCTGTTTATAAATATTCCTCAAACGGGTTTAAAACGATTGCATCTATCTTACATGACTGAGTTCAAGTTTTAATTTGCCGGGTGAAAATGTAAATATCAAAAGTTGGGCATTATTCAAAACACTGACAACAACAACAGCCAATGACTTAATCAGATAATGACGAATCTAAAAAATCTTAAGCTGGCATCAACTGAATAGTAAACTCTATTTACAACACTAACCCTCTGTCTTTCGGCTATTTACCATCAGTCTATTGACTACTTACCCTCAGTCTATTGACTACTTACCCCTGTCTATTGACTAATTACCCTCTGTCTATTGACTACTTACCCCTGTCTATTGACTAATTACACTCTTTCTATTGACTAATTACCCTCAGTCTATTGACTAATTATCCTCAGTCTATTGACTAATTACCCTCAGTCTATTGACTAATTACCCTCAGTATATTGACTGCTTATCCTCAGTTTTTTGACTACTTACCCTCTGTCTATTGACTAATTACCCTCTATCTATTGACTAATTACCCTCAGTCTATTGAGTACATCTATGCTCTTCTTACACTTAGAAGACTACACTGGCTCGGTCATGTCACTCGCATGCCAGAGAGAAGAATCCTTAAAGACATACTATACGTTGAGCTTGCAGAGGGAGTCAGACCCAAGGGCCGCCCAAGACTAACCTTCAGAGATGTCTGTAAGCGGGACATGAGAACCACGGGCATTGAACAAAGTATGTGGGAGAAGATAGCCCAAGACTGGACAGCTTGGAGATAGACTGTACGTGCTGATACGAACTTCGCCGAGTGCAAAAGAAACGAAGCTGCATCAGTCAAGAGAAAGAAGAAGAAAGCTCCGCTGTCAACTAGCCCTAAGTCAGATGCATACGCATGTACGAACTGTGGCAAACTGCGGCTCCAGAATCGGCTTGATCAGTCACACCAGATTCTGCCCAGTCTCAAGATGAAACCAAAGCCATTAATTCATCTGGGCGCATCCATTGTCTTCCGAGATACAAGGAGCCACATACATATATTGACTACTTTCCCTCAGTCTATTGACTACTTACCCTCTGTCTAGAGACCACTTACCCTCTGTTAGTTGAACGGTTACCTTCTGCCTATTGATTGCTTACCCTCTATCGACAACTTACCCTCAGTCTATTGCGCTTTGTTTATTGACTACTTACCCTCTGTCTTTACAGTTCATGTCAATGTCCACGTAAGGGGCGGCGCATGCAAAGTCAAAAAAGGCGTAGCCATTATACTGATGCATAAGGATGGACACAGCCACAGTGTCCGTGAGGATACCTGTCACGTTAGAGGCAGCTGAGAAGGAGCCAATCAATAGCCTTTCAGAGCCGCAACGTTTTTTCTATACCAGAATCAAAGAAATCGGCTTAGTTGCATTTATCTACTAAACAAAATCTGTAGGAAATAGGCAAGCTATACGTACTTGACATTTTAATATTTCTATTATATCTTGTACTAGACATATGTTACCCGCGGGTCTTTATTTGCGCATTACTGTCGATATAGTCACTGAGAGTGTTTGGTAAACAATTAAACGAAATAATAATGTAATAAGTAAAGCGAATGTCTCAATGTAAAAATAGTGTGAATGAAGCTATCAAATCAGAATAGCTAATAGGCTTAAATCCATTTGTTCAAATTAAAACATTTGCTTGTAGGCCTACATATATTTGATTAAAATTTGAGATGAATAGACTTAATTTTAGTATGTTCATGTGTTAAAGTATAAAGTAGATCTTGAGGTAGACATAGATCTAAATCTACACTAATCTAGAGTTAAAAATTGGCTTTTATAGAGTTCATTCTGTGTTGCGCATGCGTGACCTTTTTTCATGAATGAGTATAGCCTATCTCAACACGGCTACGCAACTTTAGCGAACAGCGAACGAATGTATTAAAAATGCTTTAGGAAAACAAATTTGAATGTTAAATTGATTAAAATATCAAATGAATGGACAATAATTAGTATGTTTATGTGTTAAAGCACAAAACTATCTGTGCGAAAAGAAGTTTTATCATCTTAGAGTTCAATAAGCGTTTTGGACCTAGGCCTAGGAATAGACTCAGTAGAGAGATGTGTTAATCACTGTTAATGTGTAACCATTTGGTAAAATCTAATGAAAGGATGTCCGCAAGGGAATCTGTAGTCACAGATATCAGGAACTAATTTATGTAAAAAATGCTTTTGAAACACAAAATTGAAGGTTAATTTTATTATGTAATGAAATCAATGGATCTTCTTTTGTATTTTCATGTGTCAAAGTAAAAAACTATGTGTGCAAATTGTATTTCTTAAAATTAGATCTAGGTCTAAATCCTTTCGATCTTTTCTCATGTCAACATTGTTAACCATGGCCTAGATCCATAAATACTATAGCTTTAATAGAGTCGGACAACTTTTTTATTTTTTGAGGGTCTTAAGTTTGTTTTAGGGCTACAATACATACACTACGGTCTAAGTTAGTACCCAAGGAACACTCCAGCCTAGTTTTATCAAGATTGGTCAAGCGGTTTTGATGTCTATAAGTAACATACATTATAATATAAGATGTAAAAGAGAAATGTGATTATAAATACATGCATAGGCTCAATAATCTTACAGAAAGTTGTTATTCGATTTTTGATTCAACTATATTAAAATAAATGTATATTCAATTGACATTAAAAGTGTGTAATAGGCCTATATTAGTGCAAAATAATATTAAAATACATTATAGATGATCAAAAGCCGTCTTTTTATGTTGACCATTATTATTTTTGCTTTTTTGTGTATGCGAATGTAGTGAGAATTAAATGTCAAAAGACAGCTAATTAAAGGAGTAATGATAAACACCAATACAAATATTTACCTTTAGTTCTTGTTCTAAATGTTCTAAATCTATAAGTCCGTGAGATGTTTGCTTTATTCGTATAACCTTTAAACAAATCAAATTCCAATAACAAGATTTTAACAAAGGAGTTTTTTTACAATGTGTTGGCTAACTGTTTTCAGACGAAATCACAAATACAAAGTAATGTTATTGACAAGGAATGTATAGGACACATTAGCGAGAAGGATTGGCCGCCTAATCTGCAGTAGACTTACGTACCGAAATGGACGATCCAAATGATTTTAAGGATATTTAGATAGTATTAAGATTATTAATCTCATTGGTCAGAGGAATATCATAGATCGCCATCTGCGTGATTCTTTATTTAGCAGTAAATAGAATTGTTTTATTTGAAATCAGTTGTTGTTTTTTTATAAGAATTGTTTCTAAATTTCGCCTTCCCTGACCAGGGAGTGACAAATAAAATAAAATGTCATGTAGATTTAACTATTTTTGTTGCTTCTTCCTGTGAGACTCTCCCTCGAGCACTGTGAGAATCAAGGTCCATACTACAGATTCAGGTATTGTTTTTAAAGTACTCACATTAGCTTTGAGTTCAATCCAAGGTAAAATGTTTGAATGATGCTCGTATGGACCGACAAATACAGTCTGAAAATACAAAAACCAATATTGAACTAACAAATAGGCCTATTTCCATGTGTTTCTTTTAATTTCTCACTTTCGTTTAAAAAAAACGTTTTGTTAATCTGATGTAATTCACTAGTAATTAGTGGGGTTTTTTTTAGTATTTGTTTAGAGAACATATTGCTGTAAATTGTATTTTCTAAGTCTCAATCTGCTATCGAACTTAAGTCTTTCATGTTATAAATGCTGCACTCTTATTCATTATTTCTGAAAAGTAAAGACCCCCTTTCAGACTTTGCGATCTATAGGGCAGATACACCGACAAACCGCCTTTACTTTTTCCCGAACTGTCAAGTACCCATTAGGGGTGGATGGACTCAGAGGCGCCCTAACAATCCCGAAATTAAATATCCCAGTCTTCACCAGGATTCGAACCTGAGATTCCAATCGGTGCGGAAGACAAGCACTTAGCCACTCAACCACTGAGTCTCCAATTATTTCTTTAAGGTAACACATAATGCTTGTATCTTGAATGTGCTAGAGCGGACATAGTTTAGATTTCAGATGCTAGTGTTACCAATCTTTATGACAGACTGGTATGTTCAGCTTAGCTACTAGAGTGCACTTCAGATGGAATCCCTTTGAAGGCTAGGCTATTTCTAATTTGAAATTTGACTTGAGTTAAGTTTGCTGAGCGCCGATATGAAGCATAGAAATATTCTTCCAGCCCCTCCCCTCTCCTTTTAACATGTTCTTAAAAGACTAGACTACAGTGCACTAAACTAACTTAAAATGCAATAAAAGAATATGATAGACGCCCAATACAATACTAATAAAAGTGTAAGCAATGATTAATGAAGACATCGCGAGTTTTATTGCTATCAATGTTGCTCAGTTAATCGAATATGCAACATAAAAGTACCACATTATACAATTAAGCTGACATATAACACGTCATACTGTGTGGTAATAGATTACAATGTCCGTGTTGATACTAAATAAATATATTGACCCTCAAGTTTCAAAAGTTTGTATGTAAATTTATTGGGGGGGGGGGGGTATATTGCTTTTTGTATAACGCAATGTTCATGCAATAGAATACTCAGGGCGCTATTGTCCAAGCTCTTTTGTTAACCAGTGATGGAGGGTGGGGGGTATCTGTGAGGTCTCCATGATGTGTTTAGGTGTGCAAGACTCAACTTGAGTCGTGTTTCGAAGTTGAGCCTCTTTGATAGGTAGCCGGGTGGTTTCTGCTTCTCAGTTACACATACCACAACAAAATAGTTTACAAATGATGGTGTCATAACCTTACCGGCGCCACAAAATAGTTAACAAATTATGGTATCTTTAACCTTAACGGCGCCACAAAATAATTTACAAACTATGGTGTCATTAACCTCAACAGCCCCACTATATAGTTTACAAACTATGGTGTGATTAACTTTACCGGTGCCACAAAATAGTTTACAAACTATGGTGTCATTAACCTTACCGGCCCCACAAAATAGTTTATAAACTATGGTGTCATTAACCTCAACGGCCCCACAAAAAAGTTTATAAACTAAGGTGTCATTAACCTCAACGGCCCCACAAAAAAGTTTATAAACTAAGGTGTCATTAACCTTAACGGCCCCACAAAACAGTTTACAAACTATGGTGTCATTAACCTCAACGGCCCCTCTATATAGTTTACAAACTATGGTTTCATTAACCTAACCGGCGCCACAAAATAGTTTACAAATTATGGTATCTTTAACCTTAATGGCGCCACAAAATACTTTACAAATTATGGTGTCATTAGCCTTTACGGCTGCACTAAATAGTTTACAAACTATGGTGTCATTAACCTTACCGGCCCCACAAAATAGTTTACAAACTATGATGTCATTAACCTTACCGGTGCCACAACAAAATTTACAAACTATGATGTCATTAATCTTAACGGCCCCACAAAATAGTTTACAAACTATGGTGTCATTAACCTTACCGGCCCCACAAAACTGTTGGCCAACTATGGGGTCTTTAACCTTAACGGCGCCACAAAATAACTTACAAACTATGGTGTCATTAACCTCAACGGCCCCACTACATAGTTTACAAACTATGATGTCATTAACCTTACCGGTGCCACAACAAAATTTACAAACTATGGTGTCATTAATCTTAACGGCCCCACAAAACAGTTTACAAACTCTGGTGTTATTAACCTTAACGGGGCCCCACAAAACATTTTACAAACTATGGTGTCATTAACCTTACCGGCCCCAGCATTGACGTCATTGACCTCTTTAAGCCCATGGCGTGAATAACCTTGTGTATGGCTGTAGTAGATCCACTTCCACAGAAAATGACCGCGTCATCTTTTGAGGCTTTGACCGAGAGTCTAATTATATTTCTGTGAAACAATCGAGTCTCAAAATACAGAACTGCTCAACATAATTAATATTTACACTGATATGAAAGAATGGAGTCAGATCACAATATTCTATTTTCATATCTCAATATAATGAATGATAATTTCTATTTCTTATTCGATATGCAAGGACAAAGTCGTACAACGGCTCCTACCTGGCTTCTTCGCGGAACTTGGTCGTCTGGGCCGCATTATAGTTGACCTCGGTATGTGTGTTTGCATATGTCGGCATCACGTGATAGCGAATGTAGGTTTCAAAACATTTCAGCGGCCTTGGTGGTAAGAAAAGAAACAAGCGAAAAGTAGAAAAAATACTTTTAGAAAAAAATTAGCGTATCTAAGGGGAAGATTTCCACATTTACTTACACACACATATAGATAGATAGATAAACATTCTGTAAGATTTATTTCCTTTTTTCGATATCAAAACAAAATTAACAAAATTAATAAATTGTCTCTATTTAATTAGCTTCTTGGTTAATTATTTGATTGATTCGTGTTTAGTTAGGAAGAATGAATAATTTTGCAAAATGTTAACTTCGTCCAAGAACTGACTAGTGGGAGAAATAACGTGTTAAAAAGTTTGTACCAGACAGAGTGAGCTTATATATAGCACCGGTACGGCGTACTGGCACCTTTTTCTTCAATGTGGGGAAAAAATATTACTTTTCTTGTATATTAACGTTTATTATTAATTTATTAGTAGTTAAAAGTTAGGCAATCCATCACTGAGTACCGGCACCTATTTATTTTTTTTATAAGAAAGCACTGTAAATATAAATAAAATTTTTTAAAGATTACGTGAGACATTTTAGAGTTGTATTTTTCAATGGTACTTTTGAAAACCTCTTGTAAAACAAATATTAAAAAAAACCTATTTGTAAATTTAATGCTCAATGCTAATATAGCAAACAAACGGCCAATACTCCAAATGCGTCATTGAGAATGATTACAGGCTAAATTTGTTACAACGATGTAATGCGCTATTCATACCTAAATAAAGGCCTACAAAGAAAATTAGCAGAGAAAAAAAATTGTCATGGATGAGGCACTTAATTATTATTATTTCTCAGTAAACTTACACATTATCTTAACGAGTATAGCGATCAAAATGTATGATATTTTATGTAGTACCTTTTAGTGTCCCACCCCGGCACGCCACTGCGTTGAACTGTTCCTGTATGACACATCATACAACACAAAGAAAATAACAATTTGCTAATTACCTTCCAGATGCTGTGTAATCCAAGTAAGTCACTGAAAAAAAAAAAGGAAATTAAAAAAAAACCAATAATTACGCTACTGAATTTCATGTAGGTTAAAACTAAAAACGTACTTACATTTAAATACTCCCAAACCATTGGACTCATTGAATTGGTCGCCAGCAATGTCTGCAACCTCTTCTCAGTTGGTGTCAACTTTCCTAAGGTTCTTCTCTGAGTTTCTTCTCTGAGGTTTTTCTCAGAGGTTCACCGTGAAGGTGCGGCGCCATGTTATACGAGGACGTATCTGTTTTTCTCGTATAATTCTATGTCATTGGTACTCTTGGAACACGCGATTTATTTGTTCGGAGGGCATGCCCCGCAAACCTCATGCTACACTTTGAAGGCATTTTAAATTAAGCGCTCACACAGAGCTTTAGCTGAATTTGTGTTAACGGGAAAGGGGTGGGTGCACGCTGGAATTTTTAAAGAAAAATATCAATAAGTACTTTAGCTAAGCAAATATGTAAATTCTACTCCAAAAATAGGCTCACGTCTGCTCCTTATGTATATGACGTAATAGCATGTATCATTCAACTCACTAATTTATCATAAAATAAAGCTTGACTTCATATTGACCTATATGTCTATGTATTGTATCACGTACCTATATTTTTGCCGTACGGTCCTTTGAAAACAAAATCTGTGCCCACGATGTTTTTAAAGATGTAAGAGCAAAGTTCGTTTTTGGCTTTCTCGTCAAGTTCTTCCGGGTTGATGAGTCTTTTCAAAATGTCGCTGGTGTCGCTGAAGATAGAAGTCGTATCGAACGGATCCACAACTGTCGGGTCCTCATTTTCTCTCGACAGTGGAGTCTGCTCCTTGCTTAATGACTTGGACGGTTCACTCACAAGTTTCGCGCTGCTGGACTCCTCTTTCGTTTTTGACGTCCGGCTCTCGGCGTCATAGACCTGATCGTACTTGCGCTCAATATCAGGTACCGACTTGTAGGAGGCGTCAGCAGAGACATGACGTGATTCTGACATTACAAGTTGTTGAATAGAATTCTCAAACTAGGCTCATGAGACTATTTGTTGCTCTTTATGTTTTCAATGCTTTTGGAAACAACATTGTTGACCATGAAAACGCAAATTCAAGTGTTTAATAATCTATGATTAATCATAGAAGTCTTCTTAGTTTTGAAAAGCAACTGAAGGGTTTCACTTCATAAACTATATGAGGTCTTTAAATGGAGATTTTGATTTTTACCAGAAAAACGATGCAGATTTCCTACTTCTAAATTAAATCTACAGCCTACTTTTAGATCTACTACTAAATCTAGATCTAGTACTTGCATAACAAAGTTGAAGAAAATAAAATTGAAATTAGAGTAGATCTAAGAGACAGTGTAAGTTTACATGGATAGGTCTATATATTTTCTTGATCAAAGTATCTGAGTTTAGGTGTGGATCTTGATGTTATACTGTTACATATATGCTCTACTAATTAGATATATCTAGATCTACTTCTCTGATCATGGCATGTGTGTGTTTCAATCTTTGATTCTTTGGTGATGTATAAAAAGATAAAAACATACAACTTTTGTGTTCTTTCGTCGTGTTCTAACTGATTAAGTCTTGTTACAAAAGTACGGACTTATCCGAAAAAAATAAAAACAAGTAATTAACAGTGCGCATTAAAAAAAAATTGACTACTAAGACCATGCTACGGCTAAGTAGGTGGTCGTGGTGACTTAGTGGTAAAGCTTGGCATCCGAAACGAGAAGTCACGAGTTTGAATCCCGATGAAGACTTGGCATTTTAAGCATCTGGATTTTTAGGACACCTATGAATTCTGGGGAAGTAAGTGTGGCTTTTCGTTGTGCCACATGACACCTTCGTGGACTGTCGGTCATAGAAACAGATGAGTAGCCCCTTATACATCATCATACATACCTCTTTAGGTCGGAAGGTCTGAAAGGAGTAGACTACTTTTTACTACAACTACTACTATTACTACACAAATACATATTGTTTATTTAGAAATGATTCATAGCTAGATGTCAGCCTTTTGTGAACCTGTCTCACCCACAGATAGGCTTAAAAATGTGCATGTAAATCTGCTTTATCAACTAACTGCAAACAAATAAACACATATATACACACAAGCAGCAAGAAATGCATTCTTCTGTCGTCTACATCGCGAGATTCAAGTCCATTTATATGAAACTAATGATGGTCTAATATTACAAAGCTTATATAACCTCACTCCGTCTGCCTGTCTGTTAGATGGAATAGTTTATTTATTATTGCCATTCTTTGATCAAGTTGAAACTTTGCACAATTATTCATTGTCGATGACAACACTTGAATCAAATAGTTTATTCGCGTCTATTTCTTTATTAAATCTTCACCGAATACAAAGAAACATTTGAGTCGAATGCGGGAATACCCGCTGAAAGCGTTCGAAATAATCACATTTAATCTTAAAATATCTTAAAATATAACGGTCAAACCAAAGTTTTCATTGTGTGGCAATTAAGCTACTTTTTTCCTTAGGTTTACATAAACTGTCAAATTTCTTGTAACAATGTTTGAGTCGTTTATGAGTGTCCATCCACCCAAGAGAGATTGCAAGCTAATAAGAGAAAATATTTTAACAAAACGAAAGTCAATTTAATGCCAATAAAAAAAAAACTGTTTTTATCAAAGCTATTGATATGGTGGCTTGCACATGTGTGTGATAAAATGACATTTCTTATTAGCAATGATTTAGCAAAATGTCGTATGCTCGTTAAGCTCGTAGAATTGAAAGGAATGCTTCAAGTCCACTCAAAGCGATTATTGAGGAAGCAGAAAAATTTGATACAATTCATCCATAAACTATAATTAAGACAGATCTATTGATCCTTATTAGAAATTTGTTGCGAATTCAATTACTCTTTTTTTTTTCAGTTAAAAACAACAACATTCCATGAAAGAGAACAGACAACACACAGATAAGTTAATTGAGGGCATACTAACATGTCTTGCATGGGCGTAGCCAGGGAGGGGGGATCTGAATTTATTGACTGATTTTTTGCTTTGATTTTATTTATTTTAGGTGAGATTTTAAGACTAAACTATCACTTGCCTTAGCACAGCAAAGGAAGTTTTGAGTTTAAAACCCTACCAGGGGGGTTTTGAGTTTAAAACCCCCTACCAGGGGTTCGAGTTAAAAAAAAACCCTACCAGGGGGGTTCGAGTTTAAAACCCCCTTCCAGGGGGGGTTTGAGTTTAAAACCCCTACCAGGGGTTTTCGCAGTTAAATTCCACTCTTCTATAACACAAAAAAATGCAAACAAACCCCCAAATTTCACCAGCACAGTTATGGAAGATTTTGATTTTTAAACCCCCTCCAAAATTTACGATAAACCCCCTCTTCAATATAAAAAAAGAAAATTACACACTCAAAATTCTATGAGCGTAGCCAGAGGGGTTTTGATTTAACCCCCACCCCTTCTTCTGTAGGATTTGAAGCTTAAAAATACGTCTTCAATACCCAGGGATAAAAAAACTCAAATTAAGCACTCAAAATGTTATGAGCGTAGCTAAATGGATTTTGACTCAGTTTTGAGTTTAAACCCCCCTTCAGCGGCGTTTGAAGGTAAAAAATACCTCTTTATTATACCATATTAAAAACAAAGCAAATTATACACTCAACGTGTTATGAGTGTATTTAAAGGGGTTTTGAGTTTAAACTCCCCTCTTCAATATAAAAAAAAAAGAAAATTACACACTCAGAAATCTATGAGCGTAGCCAAAGGGGTTTTGAGTTTAAACCCCCCTCAAGCGGGGTTTGAAGCTAAAAAATACATCTTCAATGTAAGAAAAAAAGCAAATTACGCACTCAAAATGCTATGAGCGTTGCCAAAAGGAGTTTTGAGTTTAAACCCCCTTTCAGAGCGGTTTGATTCTAAAAAATACCTCTTCAATATAAAAAAAGCAAATTACACACTAAAATTATTTGAGCGTAGCCAAGACAATTGGGGGTTTTGAGTTTAAATCCCTCTCCTACAGATGGCTTTTTAAAAAGTTTAAAACCCCTCCAGATGGTTTTGAGTTTAAAATCTCCCTACAGAGCGTTTTGAGGTGCAAATACTCTATCTTCATATTATTTTAAAGCAAACTACAGTTACTAAATTCTATGTCCGTAGCTAAATGGGATTTTGAATTTTAAAAAAACAACATAACTCCAGAGATTTTTTAGTTTAAAACCCCCAACAGATGATTTTGACGATAAAACTTTTTTTCGATATAAAATCTAAAGCAAACTACAGTCACTTAATTCCAAGAGCGTATTCAAGAGAGGTTACACATTTCTACCAATGGCTTGCTCAATTAATAAAGTGCAGTGAATAGTCATCTGCCGAAATTGAAAAACACTAAATGTGGCTCAACAAAGATGGCTAAAACAGATTTTAGAAGTCAGTTATAGAGATAGTGTGTAAATCAAGAAAATCCTATGCCGAACTGGGAGTCGACCCCTTGGTAAGATTGTGACAGAGCGTCGAATGAGGTTTGCGGGACATGTTCTCCGACAAAATGAATTAGGCATAAGAAGAGTTGCGATGACATCCTAGTGCAACTTGACGCCACACATTTATGGAGGTCCTCAGAGCAGGAGGGAAGAGGCTTCAGACATTACCAGTGACAGATTTTTGTGGAAACCCTTGACGGCAAATGAGCTGAATGGCATGGGAGGGTGTAAGTCAGTGAGAATAGCACATTAGGTTTTTTTAAATAAAATATTTTAATCGCAGGAAAATGCACTGTAGATACCTCAGAATATGCATTTTGTTGGCTTTCAATATCAGAAATAGTGCTTGGCTCCTAGCGCTCCCCAACCCCCCCCCCCCCGAAAAAAAAATCCTGGCTACGCCCATGATGTCTTGATATTTTTCGTGTTCCCTGGTTAATTTAGTTAGGAACCGAAACGTAGCTAGCAATGTGCGGGTGGTGCGGATCGCACGGGACATCAAATTAAGGACAGACTTTCTAAGTAAAACAGTGCATAGTCTCAATGACGTCTTAGCCACAAGAAAAGGACCCAAGCGAAAAGGTGAAGATTTATTCTTCTTTGGACGGGAAAGTTCAAGAAATAATAATAATAATAATTTTATTTATAAAGCGCTGTTAACAAACAAAATGTAGGCTCAAGGCGCTGTAATAACATTACAAACACAAACACGACAGCTAAAAGGATTAAAAATGAACAGTTAATCTAAAAAAGTTTTAAACAGATAACTAGATATGACCAATACCATGATCGAAATTTTAAATCAATTGTGATCAACGATGAAAACTTTGCAACACACTAATTTGGCTGATGGAAAAAATGAATTTTGATAAAATTATTGACAATTTTGCCAGCATTAAAGCAAGTTAGATTCATTTTTAGTTTAACAATTACTACACATTAGTTTAAAAAACAACAACGTCTTTTTGCTGTTTTATTTCGAGTTTTTTTGTTGTTGTTTTTTTGTTGGGGGGGGGGGGGGGCATCAGGAAGAGCTGCCGCATTGGGCATCATGTACCCTAGGCTAACAACGCTACTGGTTAGGAACATACAAAATTTTTCAGCAATCGTGAAGTATTGTTGATAATCGCTTCAAAACAAGTCGTTGTATATGCTGATTTACCAAAGAAGAATAATATACTTTAACAAAAACATCAAGAATGAGGCAGCAAAATGTCAACAATGAAGTAAAAACTAGGCAGTGCTTGATTTTGCACCATTCATATGCCTTTTAGACCTCAAGGAATCTTTAAGAACCCTTTCAATAAGCTTTCTACTGTTTCTTACCTTTAAATTCTAACCTTACCTCATCATTGGCTATAGGCCTATAAAGGGTCCCCGGGTCCAAATAATTGAGAACTTCTGGTCTACTCGCGATCGGTCTTAATCGTTGTTTATGTTGGTTTGGAAGCTTTTTAAAAGGAAGAATATTAAACTCAACTTTGACAATATTATTTTATTTCATCATTTTAATTTAAAATTCCGAATATGCAATTTAAATGAATAATATAATGTATTCTTATTTTAATAAATTATTTTATTTTTTCTAACAGATTTTTCTGAAACATTTTCCAATCTTAAAAGTATGACATCATTCTCAAAATGGCGGATCACATACCCAAACAATCTTGTTTCTATGTAGAGAATTAAAAAAAAATAATATCAAACTTGGCGTATACGTTGTTTATACGTGCTATCTTAATAATAAAAATCAAAATTACCGAAAATTAAAAGAAATTAATCACCCTAAAACCTTTGACTATTTATAACAGATTTAGATAGATGTATAATCGTAGAATGACTTTTTAATGTATTTATAATTTTTATTTGTGAACATTGTGAAAAACTAAACAATTAATTGAATTATTATTATATGAGTAAATGATTCAATCATAATTATAATAATATAATATCATAATTTTTAAATTTATTATTTGATGAATGATCTTCTTATACTTATCACCAATGAATGAATTGAATAATGGTATGATATTCATATTGGCTATTGTCAGTATTGATATTGACACTGCATGCTGATATTGATTGTAATTGTATGTATATATTTTATTATATTCAAACTAAATAGATTATTCGGTTAGGCCTAAATCTTTTTGTCTTCTTATTATGTGTCTTATAGACTAGAATAGATAGATCTAGAATCAGAATACTATAAGTAACTATATATATTCTAGTTCTATATTATACTTACAGATATGTTATTTAAAAAAAGAAGATAATTACGTCCTATAATATGCATTTCATTTGTTAATCTAGTCATGCATGTTAATTTATGAATTGAACTCTGCTAAGTCGTTGGTTTTCCTGGCCAATTCAGGCAACCCATTCCATTCTCTAAGTTATATGGCACTAGTAAAAAAGGAGTGAATTTGATCTATCATTTATAAGGAAATGTGCCTCTATATCTTTGTGTCTTTCTGTGTAGGTCTATTTAATTAGGTAAATTATGGTTTAGTTTTTTATGCAATTATATATGATAAATTAGAGCTTATGTTTTTCCATTTAGAATCTATAAAAAAAAAAAAAAAATAATTTTTCTAGAAGTGAAATTATGAAATTGTGTTATCCTACAAAATTCAATATATATATATATTTAACACTCTCAACTTCTCCAATAGTGATTGAAGCTTTTTAGTAAACTCTAAGATGTAGATAAAGCTAGACATACTTGGTCTAAAAAGTTGCACTTGGGAGACTGAGATTAGAATCTAATTATGATGCCACCAGCTTTGTAAGCATCTATTTAAAGATTCCAGAAAGACAATTAAAAATAGTATGGGAGCATTGCTGAAAGAAGTGTATGATTGTAAAGGAGACAATGTAAAGAAATTTTAAAAATTTAAAGGAATTGAAGGGAAAAAAATATTGTTTCATTGTTTAGTCCAAAACTTTTCAGATCACCATTGTGTTTATAATGCTGTTTATAGATGCATTTGTTGCATGAATTAAAAAAATAAAATCTTTGTAATATTTTTGTTAGGATGATCTAGATCCAATAAGTTGAAATCCAGCTCAATATTCCCATCCACTCCACCAATTCTCATATGTTCCATAAATAGTTTCTAAACTTAGCTGCATTATTAATCATTAGTGCATTCTTCTTACCTAAAATGTGTGGCTAAGTGGCAAAAACTACTTGGTTACCTATAAAGGGGGCTTAGTTCAAATCCCAGCTTTAAATGAGTTGTTTTCTGAGCAACTAAAGGCAGCATACTAATACTCCCCCTCCCCCCACTGGTCCACTAAAGAGATTGCTTCAATCTTGAAAGTTGAACAACACAAAAACAATTTATAACTGAAAAATCTCATTAAAATGGAATAAAAAATCTTAGAATTTAATTTTAATGTCATATAAATCTTTTTGTTCTTGCTTTAGATGAAAAGTAAAAGAGTATTTTCTCTACAAGATTCAAAATGAATAAATATCAAAGAATCAAGCAAATTGGAGAAGGAGCCTTTGGTAAGGCTATCCTTGTTAAAAAAAAGGATTCGGCAAGGCAATATGTTATCAAGGAAATCAATATTATAAAGGTAAACATTTTTTTAAGCATGAATCATCAAAAGATGTATTTACTTTCTTTTTTTATATATGTATATATATATACCAGTCACCCTGGGAATTTTAAGAGGGTCCTAATTGGCTTTTATTAATATTATTAGGCTTTAATTAAACCTTAATTAATACATTTTATTTTTGTTAACAGATGTCTGCTAAAGAACGAGAAGAATCAAGGAAAGAGGTATTTTAGTTATTTATAATATCTTTTTTTTTGGCTTTGATATTTTTCAGGAACTATATATCATTTATTTCCATTTCTTTGGCCAGCAATATTTGTCTAAAAAAGGAACTTTTCATAGATTTTTTGTTTAATTTACCTTTGAGATTGTAGATTATACTAATGAAATAGCATTAGATCTTTTCAGAAAGTTAATATAAATATTTTAACTAATATTGAAATCAAATTTGATTGTTGTTTTTTTTGTTTTTTCTTCACACACTAAAAAGAAAGAAGAAAAAAGTGTTGTTTTAAATCTGGAATTCAACTTTTAAATATTACCTTTAACATTTATTACTACAATGTTAGGAAATACAATTGTATAATAATCTAATATCAGTTACAGTTTAACTCAATGTTAAGGCAACAGAAAAAAATTTTCTTTTAGTGTTGCTGTGTCAACTAATTGCATATGGCTGTTTAGCTATACTAATGAAATGCTTTGTGACTGTTTACTAGGTAGCTGTTCTGTCCCAGTTGAAACATCCTAATATTGTCTCTTACATTGAATCATTTGAAGGTATGTCAATGTAATATTTAATGCATGATAGAAGTAATTTTGTGACAGTCATTCCCTAGCATAAGCAGATGTAAATGAAATTAGTCAAAGTAAATTGTACTTAATTCGTATACTCAAAATCATTGGATCTTTAGTCTCAAGGGGTTGTAGAGCCTTACATGCAAAAGGCATACAGTGTAACATTCCATGCTTTAAAACACCTCATGACCTTCTCTGTTTCTCTCTCAATCTCTCTTTTTAAACTTCCATTCCTAGCATCCAAATGCAGGCTTAGTTACTTTTTTAAATATATTTTTTTTAATTTCTTTATACAATAAGTTCTTTACAAATAATTACAAATGTCCATCAATATATGTATATGTAATAAGTCTGAGAGAATTCTTTTAATTTCAGAGAAGGGAAGTCTGTATATAGTCATGAACTATTGCTCAGGAGGTAAACTTAGTTATTTAGTGTATTATTTTTTAGATAGCATTATTATGATCCTGATTTGTTTTGTTTTTTTACACTTTAATTATTTAGTCTCATATTTTCTTTATATAAATATACTTTTAGGAGATATGTATGGAAAAATCAATGAAAGAAGAGGTCAATTATTTTCTGAAGATCAGGTATACAACACATTCAATATAAAAAATTAACAAAAACCCTAACATATTATTATTATTAGTTGTGATAATTTCTTTCCTTTATAGCTACCTAGAGAATAATATGCTTTTAATTCATACACTCCTATTGATCTAGTCATTAAATACAATTGTTGAGTTTCATGTATTGATTTCCCAGACTGTCTTTAAAAGATTGGTAAAGTAGTTATTGCATAAAAATATTTTTTCTTATTTTTCCTGATTGTCTTTTTTTCTTTTTGTTCTAATAAACTTTTATATTGCTTCATTTCAGATCTTAGATTGGTTTGTCCAACTTTGTCTTGCTATCAAACACATACATGACAGAAAGATTCTTCATAGAGACATCAAATCACAGGTAGTAATTATTTTGTATGTTTAAGGTTAGAAAGATAGTAAAATATTTATGTTCGTAAAATAAATTTTGTTTTTCATTTTGTTTATCTTTTCAGAACATCTTTCTGACCAACACAGGTACTGTTCAACTGGGAGATTTTGGAATAGCAAAAGTGTTAAATACGTAGGTCACAATTTCTTAAAATATGTAATGTTAAAGTCTTGTTACTATATTGAAACTTAGCCCTAGCCCTTCGAGAAATTAAATACTATTTAGTTAATACCACAGTTAATTAATTTTTGTTTTCAAATT
Source organism: Biomphalaria pfeifferi (assembly GCA_030265305.1). Lineage (NCBI taxonomy): Eukaryota > Metazoa > Mollusca > Gastropoda > Planorbidae > Biomphalaria > Biomphalaria pfeifferi. The sequence goes on from JASAOG010000026.1 coordinate 2,760,237, forward strand.
TAGAGAATTCATTCTTTGTAAAGGAGGCATGCTACTATAGCCTTAAAAAATACTATGTAGTAATGTATTATATGTTGCAGGACTGCTCAGTTGGCTCACACATGTATTGGGACACCATATTATTTGTCTCCTGAGATAGTTGAAAACATGCCTTATAATAATAAAAGGTGAGTTTCATTGTCCATTATTATTACATAAATTTTACACACACTGTAATTTTTAAATGACTAACTGAAAATGGGTGAGTTTCATTGGCCATGTATACTTTAGGATCTTTATGAATACATTTTTTTTTAGTCATAATTTGAAATGCAATAACAAACAAACCTTGAAATCATAACAGAAAAAATGTTTATTTTTTCAGTGATATATGGTCTATGGGTTGTGTCCTCTATGAACTGACGACATTAAAACATGCAGTGAGTTGAATTCTGATTTTAGCATTTTATTATTTCTGCATTTAAACTGTAGGCTGACATGTTCTTCTGCATAAGTCATTATTGTTTTTATTTACAGTTTGAAGCTCCAAATATGAAAAACTTGGTTCTTAAAATTATAAGGTAGGGCTATTGTTTCTTTCTTTATAAAAATGTGACTGATTTATAAACCATGGAACATGAAAGGAGCTGTGAACAGTTAAAGAGCTATTACATTTGTGTCATTTAGTTCCTTACAAATTATCTAGTAGAGTATTTTAATTTTTTTTACATATAAGTATTACTTTGTATAGTTTGGAGTTAGATATCATGGTTTTGGTTTGTTTCGTGCTCTAAACTGAAAAGATCGTGATTTCCAATGCCCATTATCAATAAGATGTATTTATGCTTTGTTGTTTCAGAGGCAGTTATCTCCCTCTTCCTCCACAATATAGCTATGACTTGAGAGGATTGATTGCTCAGATGTTTAAGAGAAATCCAAGGTAAGTAATTTTTGTTTTATTGAAGTTTCATTGACATTTTTCTTTTCAAGGCTAAAACATTATTTGAAACAAACAAGCCTAAGTTGTTGGTTTTTTATGTCTTTTCTGCATTTACTTTAGGACACTTGCCTCTCTTAGACCTATCTACCTCCTCTAACAAAGATTTGGCTAATATTGGCCTAGACTTTAGAAAGTAGAAAGATAAAGGTTTAAACTATATTTATGCTTCTTTTTTCTTGTACCAACGCAGCTTTCTTTTTATCATTTGTTATATTTCAGAGACCGTCCATCTGTAAATACTATTTTGAGGAAAAACTTTATTATGCAAAGAGTTAGAAAGTTTTTATCAGATCAAGTAAGCTTTACTTTAGGTACTTTGTGTGATTCACACCAATACACATGTCACATATATTATGTATATATACGAAAATATATAAAAGAGCACATAGATTATTCAATGTTAAGAAAGTAATTGACTGATACAACTAAAAGTATTTATTTGTATAGGATATGCAAGAAGAGTTTAGCCATACTGTCATGCATGGTCATAAGATTGCAAAAGCCTTGCCTCCAGCACCCAAGCCTTCAGCTGGTAATAATCTTTTCATCATTTATTTAACTATTTAGAAATTTAATTTCCATAATGAAAAGGTATTATACAACCAGAAAGATATTTATCAATACCTTATAGAAGGTTTAACTGTTATGTTCATTTGAAACTACCTTCCTGAACTTTGTTCTAAAGGTCACCTTTTGATTTAATGTTTTAATTTTGATAGGTTCAACTAAACACTTGCTAAAGCTTTTCTTTGTGTGTGCTTATATTTTGGCCTAGATTGGCAACATAGGGCTAACTATTGTATTTGCAAAAGGGTCTTGCTGATACTGAACACTTTGGATGATATATATTATATTGATATATATGGTATATTTTTAGCAGTCTATTGCTATTGGATATCTATCTAAAAATAGACCAGTAAGCAGACTTTTTATAATTTTGTTAGTCATAAGACAAACAACAATGCACCAATTACAGTCAAAGTCAAAACGCTTAGATTTTTGTCCTTCCGTGATGTTCGGAGCATTGAGTGGAAAGCTGTCTCCGTAAAGATCTGTCACTGGCAACATCTGAAGCCTCTTACCATCTGGTGTTCGCTGCTCTCAGGTCCTCCATGAAAGTGTGGTTCCAAATTATACGAGGATGTCCCTGTTTGTGATTTCCTCATATTGGACTCCATGTCATTGCAAAATCTTGGTATGCGTAATTCATTCTGTGGGACATATCTCGTCCGATGCTTGGTCACAACCTCATTAAGTGATTGAGTCCCAGTTCAGCATAGGATTTCTTTGTTTGAGACCAGATCTCTGTAACTGACTCCTAAAATCCTACTTAGCCATTTTTTATGAGCAACATTTAGTCTTTTCTATAATATGGCAGATGACTTCCATGAATTACATTCATATTTTGCTATTGGTATGATGATTGTGTCAAGTGGATTTTTGTTTAAAGTCCAATAGCTTTGCTTGTCCTAAGGGTCACCTGCCTTTGGAAAATGGCATGCTACGTCATGGTAAGCATCCCATTGTTTACTATGATGCTGCCTAGGTATGTGAGAATGACCATCTATTCAATTTTGACTAGCAAAGTAAGATGGGTGCATCCTTTGCATTATGTCCCAAGTTTATATGGAGGCCTAGTGCAATGTTGTCAGGTACTTGAACATGTGGAAAGCTTCTCCTATCTGCCCATAAGGACCACAAGCAGAGATGAGATGTTAGTCACGTGATATCATTGACAATGTTTACTGCATATAATATTAATTTCATCGAAATGACTCTGTAACCACATGCTTAGGGAATCACTAAAATGTCTTGCAAAGATTTTAAAGTTATAGCTCTTCTTACTTTCTCTTCATGGAAACAAATTTCCCTAGATTATTATTGTTGCTTTAAAACTTAGATTCTGTTTAATCTGCATAAGCTGAGAGTTTTTCATTTCTAGAAAATATCAAACTGGTACTTTTAAACACAAATGTATTTTGTGATGTATATCTGCTGCGATAGATCCAAGTAAAAAGCCCAACTCAACGCCACGGCCAGGATCTGCTAACAAGAAATATGATCCAGCTTCTGTTTATGGAGCACCTTTAAATTCATCTAAAAATAGGTTAGTGTAGATAATAGTTAAATACTGGAACTCTTGTTAATACATTTTAATGACAAAAGACTCAAATTCAAATATCAAAATATTCATATTTTGTCTTGTGTCTAGTTTTCTACTAGTCATTTTTGTGTGTGTGTAAATCCTTTATTTCTTATTAATGAAAAGTCATTTTAATATTAAAGCATATTGAGTTAATTGGTTAATAACTACAATTTAATATTAATGATTAATTATATTAATAAGCCCCAAAATATTCCATGCACTGTGTCATGGATAAATGTGTGTATAAGCTATTTTTATGTGCACAGCTGAATCCAAGCGACAACTAGTTGAGTAGTAAGAAATTAGTGTATTTTCTATTCAATTAAAATATTATTTACTATTATTACTAATGTCAGGTACCATTAGAGCTGGGTGGACTCAGGAATTCCAAAATAAAAAATCCCAGTCCTCACCAGGATTCAAACCTGGGACCCCGATTCGAAAGCCAAGAGCTGTACCATAATCAGCCATGACACCTCCCACTATCAGTAAACACTTCTAAATTTTATTCTAAAGCTTCAAGTTAACTTTTTTCAATCTATAATTCTATTTGTTTCAATGTTAGAATGTCTGGAGAAAAGAAAAGACCCAGCACTCCAGGCAGACAGGCTCCCATTCCTGGACAAGTAGTAAGTTTAAACAAAACAAAATATTTAAAATACATTATTGTCACTTGATAAGAAAATCTTATATGATTAATCAGTGAAATTCAAGTACCAATAGGTTAGCTTTGAATGTTTTTATAATTTTTGTTACATACTTTAAATTTGGTGTTTTAAAAATAAGTGATTTTAATTCTATTAAAAGGATTTTACATGATTTATTTTGAATAAACACTTTTTTTATTAACTGTAGGACTGGGATAAGAAAAGAAAAGAAAGACAAGAACTTGAGGAGAAAAGAAGAGCAGAAATGAAGAAGCGGGTAACATGAGTCAGCGTGATACGATGTTTTTATTATTTGCTTGTTTAGCTTTTAAAACTCTACTTAAACTTCAACAAATGTTGTTTTTTATGCTATGCTTTTTTTTTTTTATAAAGGAGCAAGAAATGTATGAACGAAAACAAAAAGAATTGATGGAAAAACAAAAGGTCAGTAGTTTTCATATATTTTGTTGTTTTACTTTCTTTCTAGAATTTTTCATAACTGAGAATATTCTATTTATGTTTATTTATGTTCTTAAGAAAATCAAATGAAAACATCTTTTCAATTCTATCATGAGAATTACACATTGCTTTAAAATTATTATTACCAGTTTACTTACATTAAAATCCTAAAGACCCCCCCCCCCCCCCCCCCCCCAGCTTACATTTTAACAGTTTATTATAGAATAATCCAGATCAGGGGTTATTATTCTTGTCTTGTCTTGGGATTTAGCATCCATTCAGAATTGACTATTATAGGTTTCTGTTATGAACTTGGAACATAAAACTGCACACCATTAGAATTTGAAAATAGTGAACCACACTACATTTTTTAAAAAAGAATTTTCATCTCTTGGTGATTTATTTTAAATTTTGGAAATTTATTACAGATTCAAAGAATGAACAAAGCAAGGGAAGAAGGTTGGAAACAACTTATTGATCCTCACTCAATAAATGAGGTACATATTCTTACATATTTTAGTACCAACAATCAAGTTTGTGGAAAGAAAAAGTGTTATTTTAAGTTTTACATTTTGCTAGATCCGTGACTCAACCTTAAAGCTGAACACTTTTATTTGTGCATTTAAAATGAGTTGGAATCCCAATAACTTTTTTATTTTCAGAATCGAGCTCAGACTCCCAAAGACCACTGTCCGAAATCTCCTCGTCCATTACCTGTTCCTAAAGTAAACGTAGGTGTAAATTTTTTTTTTTTATTGTCCACCTATAAATGTAGAACAATAGGAGGGAAAAGGCCCATTCATTTTTGTTTTCAGAATGATAACAGAAACAGGGGAGATTATCAAGCATACAATCAGTTTCTTGACAAACTTTACCCAGACAGACCACCAGCAGCAGCAGTCAGAAACATGAATCATGTAGAGGGTAGGTTTTTTTTGTAATATGTTTTAGATTTTGAAAAAAAAAAATTTACTGGTAGAATTAAAAAATAACTGTTACAAGAAATAATCAGCTAAAAATATAGGCACTGCTGGAATAGGGGAATGAGGTATTACAACTAATAGGTGCTATATAGTTCTTGAGTTGTTGTTTTATTGATATCATCACTGATGTTTCTGAGCAATTTTTTACTGTTTGTAATAAATTACTTGGGTCCAATTACTATCTTGTTAGGCTCAACATTAAATTAAAGTTAGAGATGATTCAAAATGTTGGTATATCTATACAGGCATAAGTTTCTTAATGTATTGATAGCTATTATTTTTGTTCTATAATCATAATATTTCTATCCTTAGTTGTTTACATGGCTGCCCCAAGACCACTCCCTGCTGCCCAGCAGCCCAAACCAGTAGCTGGGCCCCAGTTCAACATGGGCCCCCTGGGTGTCCCTGCTGCCATTGACCAGGCCGGTAGAGACAGGTACAGTTACAATATGTAAGTTTCAGGCCTTGTTGAAACTGCATATTACTTATAAATATACTGCTTCATCTGCTGTGGCTCTTCTAAGTATTTACACTTTGTTTTCTACACATTTGTTACAAATGTATTGAGATTGTCTACCCTTCTAAAAAAAAAAAAGAGAATAGATAGTAGAAAAATATTTTTATTTACCATTCTATAAATTGATTATGTTTTGAAAGATTAGAAATTTGCAATAAATCTCAATACACTTTAAATATTCTCTTCAATATTTCTTATTAAATTTTAATATTTGTTTGAGTCCATTGTGTGTTCCTTTGAAGTAATAGAATAGTATTTTATTCTAACTCAAAACAATTGGGAGAAATTATTTTGAAATCCATTTTCTTTTCCTATTACATTGGTGATTTTGGCAATATTCAATTTTTAAAACCTGATCTAATTTTATTTTTGGGTTAAATATTTGAAGTGATATTTAAGGACATTAGAAAAATTCTGCAACTTTTTTAATAGATTAAAATTTCTAATTATCATTGTAAGATAGAGTTGTGAATGACTATCAAATGATATAACCAGCTTTGTTAAATAATTGATGCACACATATATTTATATCTAATTTTCATTGCAAATACTATTAAAACTATGGATGAAGCATACTATCATTGAGTGTAGGTTAGGAATTTTTGTTCTCTACACCAAACATTTTATCATGGCAATAATCATGCATTGTTTCTTTCTTCCATGTATGAGCATCTCAGATTATTTATTTTTTTTGCACTGCTTAAGAATTATAGCTAAAGGCCTTTTTGCTACTAATGTAATTTGAAAGTACCTTTTCTTAAAATTGTTTTTGTATAAACTGTCTTTCATGCTATCAGGCTCTACCATGTTCAAGGCACTATCGTCCATGTTGTGGAAAGGGCTACCTTAGAAGTCTTTCATCAAACACAATAACTCAGCTTGAGTCTGGATTCAAACTAGTGCCCCCTCTTGAGAGGTGGCCAAGTGTTTATACCACTCAAACCAGACATGCTACTTCTTTGTGATAGATTTTTTTATTATTTGGAAAATAAAATTAAATAACTAATAAATCTTTTTCTTGAAAATGAAATTATTAAACTCAAGTTGTGAATTTCAAAATTCTGAGTGTTAGTGATTTTTTTCTAGTAAGAAATACTATTAATGGATGACTCTGAAATATTGTTTTATGATGGGGAAAAGTGCTTCCCACTTTTTAAATTGTAAATAAAACTAATGAATAAATTAATGACACTTAAGTATTTTAAATGTTGAGAAATAGATTTATATGTAAACTTAAATTTGATACCAATAAAATTCAAATTTAAATATTCTTCTTTCTGTGTGTTGTGAGTGAGGAAAAATAATATTGGATAAACATATTTTATTTTTTATCAAGGCAATTTGGTGCACAGGCTGCACACAGGGCTAGACTTGTGGAAGACTTCTTATATAACAAACAGTTGGCACAGATCAACAAAGCCAGAGCTCAGAATGATTTGTATGGTGTAAGTTCTGTTAACACATATTATTTATTACATTTTTGGGCTACACATTTATTATACAGATTTTTAAAACACTTGTGTTACTATTGGTGTAAAATTATTTCTTTAATGGTTATAAGATTAATAAAGCAATTAAAACTATTTATGAATTTATATTCTGAAATTTATGAATCCTACATTTCTGATGAAATATTGATTGTACTTTGACAAATAATTTCTGCAATATTTAAAATTACAAAATATTTTGATAGCAATAAGTTTGTATTCGTGAGTGCGGTGGCTAAGTGGTAGAGTGCTTGGCTTTGGAACTGGGGGGGTTCAGATCTTAGTGAAGACTGGGATTTTTATTTTCAGGATCTTTAGGGTACCTCTGAGTCCACCCAGCTCTATGGGTACCTGACATTACTTGGAGAATAATAAAGGCTATCATTGTGCTGGTGAAATGAGACCCATGTTAACCATAGGCCACAAAGACAGATGACCTTTACACCATCTGCCCCATAGATCGTAAGGTCTAAAAGGGGAACTTTACTTTTACTAAGCCTGTATGCTCTTGAACATATCTACACTGGAATTATTTTCAATGAACTATTGTTAATGAGTTATTTCTTTTTTCTTTCTAGTATCGACCACCATCAGCTCAGCGCTACTCTCCAGTTCCTGCACCAAGTAAGTATAAGATTTAACATGCCTATTAATTGTCACATTATTGCAGAGTAAGGCCTGTGATAGATGTGGCAAAATATGTAGGTCACAGCTGGGACTGCATAGCCATGGAAAATACTGCATTCCTCATTAATCTTCAGACAATTATTTGAATGCATAACAACTTTACTCTCCTACTTTTGCACAAAACCAAGAGGACTAAGCAATGCATAGGATTTATCTCACAGATCACAAAACATGCAAGAGAAAAATACAGCTTTAAGTTTTAAGTGAGATGAGAACAATGAATATGAAATAAGCTACCATATAAAATAGAATATTTTAATTAAGCACCAAACATAATAGAGATATGGATAAAGAAGGGATGAAGTCATCAATTTAGCATGACAGACATACACTCAAATAAAATCTGTCTTAAAATCTTACATTTCTAACAAAACTAAATTAAGACACTATAGCAATGTGACTACAATATCTGTAAAATAGTGAATAGCAAAATTGTAAACACAAAGACAAAGATCCTCTTCAAAATATGTTGAATGAATGAAACACAGTACAGTAGTATGATAGAGAAATAGACATCCAACTTAAGAAGACACAGAGATGTGAAAGTAAAGAGCATAGACATCCAACTTAAAGAAGACACAGAGATGTGGAAGTACAAAACATAGACATCCAACTTAAAGAAGACACAGAGATGTGGAAGTACAAAGCATAGACATCCAACTTAAAGAAGACACAGAGATATGGAAGTACAAAGCATAGACATCCAACTTAAAGAAGACACAGAGATGTGGAAGTACAAATCATAAACATCCAACTTAAAGAAGACATAAAGATGTGGAAGTACAAAACATTCAATGACAAAGATGAAGAGATTTTTTGCAAAAATGTTGTGTTCCATGATTTGTTTTAAAAATTTTTTGTTTCCTATGTCAATAAGATTCATCATTAAATATTCTACCTGTAAATACAAAAAGAGTTTAGCCTTGCACTCCTGCATATATGTATTTATATATGTACATACATGAGATTTTAAGGCTGTTATGAATTGTTTTTCCAGGGAGAGGACCCAGTCCTGGACCAGTTCGGGGCAATGTGGGTGGAGGTAGGGGTGGTGCCTCAAACTCAAGAGAAAGAGAAGAACAGGTCTGTCCTAAACTATTTATTTATTATTGTTTTATTCAATTACATTTAAGTAACTGAATTTACTTTGCTTTATTAAAGTTATATTTACAAGTTCCTGTTTATTTTGTTAGTGTGTAATTCAGCATGTTATTTTTTTCTTAATATAGATATAATTTCAAAAAATGTTGTTTGTAGTTTATTTTGATTTCTTTTGTTATTGTTTTATTATTTAGGCTTATCTTGAAAAACTTCGTCAAATTCGTGAACAAAATTTTAAGGATAAAAGAGCTATACAAGGTGTCAATGAACTACCAAACACTAATAGAAATAAAGTATATCACTCTTTCATATTATATTTCTTTTAAATAGACCTAATTGTCATTGTGAAGGTGATCTACTAAATACAAAGAACTTGGCAAAGCTGTTCTCTAACTAGAATTAAATAATATATGTGGTAGTTATTTTTTTAACATTTTATTTGTTATAAATAAGATATGTGTTAACATTTCTATTATAGTTTAAAAATTAAGATGTCTGCTTAAAATTAACTCAAGTTTTCTTGCTGATTTCCTTTTAAAGTATCATCCAAATTTTGTTGAGTGGCTAATTTTAAATTTGTCTCTTTTCTTTAATCTTGACCTAACCAATTGTATTCTTGGCTATCATTTGACTATTGGGTAATTGTAAATAAAATATTGCCAGGAAAACATTGGATACTCGCTTTGCTGATTTCAGTTTCATTCTGTGGACCATCTTCACAATTTATGTAATGTAACACCTCTTTTTAGAAGGCAATAGTTTTTACAGTTTTCTTGTATTTTTTACTTTCTATTAGTTATTGTTAGCAAAGGATAGCATTTACAAAGGATAAAAATACCAAAAGATATTAATGATATTTATATTAGCAAGTAAGTGTGTAAATATGCATCACATGAATGTAATTGGAATGAAATGTGATAGTTCTTTAATTTATTACAATTGTGTATATTATAGGATTCAGAAAGTGCTGAAGAGAGGAAGAAGAAAGTGGAAGCCTTGAAAGTAAGTTAGAATTTTATTTTGTAATAAATCTGGTTAAAAAGAAACTAGGAATAAAACAAAGCATTTATATCAAGAGGATATTCTCTCATGTCTATTTTTAGCTTCAGGCTGAGCATTGGGCAGAGATGAGGAAAAATAGACCAGACAGTGCCTCGGTACCTTCTCTCTCTTTCTAGTTTCATTTTTTAAAACAATTATTAATCTTACATATTTCATATGATTTAAGTCAATTAGAGATTTTCATGATAAACTAAATAATGTCAAAGATGTTTAGTTGATCTTCTATTTTGCAACTAAATAAAAGCTACAAATGGAAGAGCTTACAAAATTTGTTTCTACCGTGCACAAAAATAATCCTATAACTTAAGACAAACCTAGCTTATCAACCCTTCCTATATTCTGTGCACTGGATACACCAACAAGCTTATCAACCCTATCTTTAGTCTGTACACTGGATACACCAACAAGCTTATCAACCCTTCCTTTATTCTGTACACTGGATACATCAACAAGCTTTTCAACCTTTCCTTTATTCTGTACACTAGATACACCAACAAGCTTATCAACCCTTCCTTTACCCTGTACACTAGATACACCAACAAGCTTATAAACCCTTCCTTTATTCTGTACACTAGATACACCAACAAGCTTATCGACCCTTCCTTAATGCTATTGATAGTTTGTCTTGCCATGTATGAAATCTCAAAAATACCCATTTTATAACTCAATATTTTTTGTTTACATTCTATAAATCTTACATAACTTTTAAAATTTAAGAATTTTGTTTGTGACAAAGTATATTTTTTTATATCTATTATAGCCTCAAGCTGTCTTACCCGTTGCTATGACAGGTGCCTTACAGGCTATCGGTGCGATTGACCCAAAACAAGCAGCCAATCAAGGTGGAGCACAAGAGTAAGTTTAGAACTAACTAAATGTAGGCCTACTTAATGTCTTGGTTCATATTTTTATTTGTACTAATTACTATTGTAATTTTCTCTAAGAATTTACTGATATTGTGTCACAAAGAAAAACCAAACAAATTAAGGCTGAGTGATCTCAAATACACAGGTTTTAATTGTGTTATTTTCACTTGATACCTCAGTTCATCCATACTTTGATGCTAGGATTTTTGTCAAGAAAAAAAATCATGTCTGGAACAATTTCTTTTATTTAGAAGATTTCTGTGTGTATTACAATTATTCATTAGGACCAATTTAGTCTCACCACCTCACTACACCTATCCCATAATCTGTTGTACTGTTGGGGCAACACGCATGATATGCCTACTGTATTATGTTTTACATGTTTCGGATGTTCCTTCAGAGTTGAAGATAGTTAACTTCCTAGTCCAAACCTCCCACAAGACGACGGAGGATGGGAGCGGGCAGGGTTTGAACCCGGGACCATTGATAAATCCAAACGACAGTCCAGCACGCAAACTGTACGACTAGGCAGCCATCCTTTCTCCATTCCTATCTTTTGCCTTGACAAGAATCTCAATATTTTTTACCATTCTTTGATAAAGTTTTCCCTCAGCTTTCTCTGTCTGCATCTTCTTTTTTTCCTTGGTGTTGGAAAGAATATAGAGATAGTTAAAACTTATTGTTTTTTATTTCTTAAATTGATTTCTACTAGAATGGAAAGTCAGTATAAATATTTTGTAATAGTCACTGACTTGTAATAGTTATCTTTGTTTCATTTCTCTAGGCCAGTTGTTCCACTGACCAATGCCTTAAATGTTGTTGGAGGGAGCTCTGAGTCTGATAGACCACAGTAAGTACATGAAATATTTCTCTGATGCCTGAGAACTGTCCAATTATTTGTTTTCTAATGCCAAGTAATAATATTTTTTTTTAAATGTTTTTTCTTAATGCTTTAGATATGCAATCGATACAATCAGATGTGTAATTAATATCCTAGGGTTTCTATTAAATACTTTTTCTTTAATAACAATTGGTTATTTGTTCATTTGTTAAAAATGTTGTTTATTACAACAGGTCAGCACATCAAAAAAAGAAAGATGGTATATTAAAAAGATTGAACAATAAGGTACCAGTAGTAAATAGTTTTTTTTCTGCTATTACAGTTGTTTCTTTTAGCAGCATTATATAAATGAATCAAAGTTGTTTTTATTTCGTACATAAATTTGTTAGTTCAATATAATGTTTAAGTGAAACTGTGGTATGAATGTAAATTTTGTTGCTATCATATAATTCTCTTGTTATTGTTTTAATTTTTTTATGCGTAAAGTAAAGTTGTAAGACAAATTGCCTCAAGGATAATAAAGATGATTATTACTAAATAAAAGTGACATTGTAGACGTGTTTAAAACACAGAAATATCCTCTTTTTAATTTTACAGCAGAATCCATCCAGGTCAAAATGGAAAGCTCCTGCCTCACCTGCTGTAGCTGAAGATGTGGAACGCAAGCAGTGGGGGCCTCCAGTCTCTCCAGCTGTCAACCTGGAGGAGTTGGAGGCAAGCAAGCCTCACTGGGGTTCTGGTAAGGATTTGCATTTGAGCAACGTTCCCCTGGAGATGACAGCCTCACTCATGGAAGGTTGGTCTTACATCATGCTATTATTTCTTATTATGATACACTGACTAAAAAAGAATATAAATTATTTACACTGAAAAAAAAAAATTTTTATTTTTTGAATCTAAATATAGCAACAACTGCGGCTGATCAAGTGGTCAGGATGGATGCTGCTGGAGATAAAGAAAAGAGTCGAGGCCAATGGGGCAAACAACCAGATGTGGTGAAAGCCCTGGATCAGATGCCCGTTAGTCAAGACACTTTAACAGGCAATGGTAGGTCATGGTCTAAAAGTAAACAAGACTTCAGAGTTTAAGAGAAAATAATTTCTAATAAACATTTTGCTTCACTCAAACATGATACTCCATTCTCTTTGGTGGTGCAGACCACTCTCTATCCCCCCTCTATTAATAATCTTACACAGTCTCAAAATAGCTTTTATGCACAGAATTAACTTTAAAAAATGTTTCTGTATTTGATAGTGTTTCTTTTCTTGATGTGTTTTATGGTGTTCCTTTTCTTAATGTGTTTGTTACTGTTCTTTTTCTTTATCCAATTAATCTTAAAGCAAAAGTTTTATCTTTTCCCCTATAAGATTCAGCCAAAGTGTCAAGTCCTACACTACCAGGGCCACCTGCTGGAGTTGGGGTTACAATAACCATAACACAGAAACTGGTTTCAGGCCCACCAAATATTGATGGAGGTACTTCAGAAGGCAAACAGACAATAACAAAAAGACCATTACCGCCCCCACCAATACGTTCCGGAACAATGGTCATATCTCGGGGCACAATAGGTTCATACTTTTTTTACATTTCTCATAGCTTGCAATTTCATAGTTTGAATTATTCCCCCAAATTTATTTACCTTTGTGGAAAAAAAATATTTTTAGTGTAAATATTTCTTTTTCTTATACTGTTAAATAGTCATTGTAGTGTTCTATAGGATTATCTTATCAATACTTATGTTAAATAGTCATTGTAGTGTTCTATAGGATTATCTTATCAATACTTAGAGAATATTTTTGATGTATTTTTACTAGCAAGGGGGGTGTAGTGGCTGAATAGTTTGGCTACCGAATCTGGGGTCCTGGATTGGAATCACTGTGAAGACTGGGATTTTGAATTTTGGGATTTTTTGGGCACCCCTGAGTCCACCCAACTCTATTGGGTACCTGATATTAGTTGGGGAAAGTAAAGGCGGCTGGCCACATGACACCCTGCTCATTAACTTTGGCCATCAAAACAGATGACCATAACATCATCTGCCCATAGATCCCAATATCTGAAAGGGAAACTTTACTTTTTTTAATACTATTTTTACTAGCTTATCTCCCTATTTTACAAACCAGATAATTTAGGCAGCTGCTAGTCCTACTGTTTATTTGCCAGAGTCAGCTTGAAGTCACCAAATTGATCAGACTAGTTTAATACAATATGAACCAACATTAAGACACGCAAAAAAGTAAAAAATGTAAAGTTGACAGGTCTAAAGGAATTTGAGTTTCAATGTTTTATTAACAAGTAGCCATCAGAATCAAACTTAGAATCTACTTTATCCTGCTAATAGCACATATCTAATACTGAAATGTCTTAATGCTCAACCTTTCAGATAAAAACATTCCAGTTGTAGATGAAGCAGATAGCCGAAAGAAACTGACTGTAGTCAAGGGAGACAAATCAGTAGAGTCAATGGATGAATTAAGGTGGATATTTGTTTTATTCATTTTATTTTTTATTGTAAGGGTTTTTTAGCGGCACCCGAAAGGGGAAAAGACACTATTAGTTTTGTGTGGAATGTCTGTCCGTACGTTCCGTTTAATCTCATAAACTAGAAAAGATTTTTAAATCACTTATGCAAGCAGTTTTTTAATAAAAATACAACCGCTTTTACAACTATTCTTTATTAATAGTTACAAACACAAGGCTCTTTAGAAGGTGAGGTAACCATTTACCATATTATTAACATATTTATGCAAATGGTTTAAGATTTTTTGTCAAAAATTTTTTTTTTATTACATTTGTATTGCTAAATTATGTAAGTTCTGTTATACTAACTAGTACATTTACACACACAAATGTTTTTACTTTTTTTAAAGAGAAAAATCTATTTAGTATGCATATAAGTTGGACATAATTTGAAACAACAATAAATAAGTAGTTTTTCATATTATCGCCTTATGCCACCACAGATACAATACAGTTGACTATTTTTTTAATTTTTTTTTTATGGAAATATTTTTTCTTGAGGATTTGAATTAGCAATTGATCCTTTACAAAAAAATTAGATATTCATTTTAAGACATCAGTGAGGCCAGGTTAACATCTAACCTCACATTCACTTTCACCTATCATTTGGTCTGCTGGATCGATGATCTGTCAACCTTCTTACTCCATTCTTCTCTGTCATTTGTCGTGGATAAAATTTCATTTTGATGTTCTTTCTGAAAATATTGAAATCTGCCTTTTTAACTGCCACTTTGGGGGCCAATTTTGAGTTTGTGTTTCCACACAAACTGTCTTTGTAACCATGTTTACTTTGTATTGTGTTTATTCAAAGATGTAGGGAGGCCTACTCTTCATTCTTTGCCACAATGATGAAAGATTTTGGACTTTGATTGCCTAGTTGTTTACATAATTTGTTGTTTTGGAACTATACAGACACAGACAAACACCATTGGAAATATTTATTTATCTACAAGTCTAGACTTTTCCCTTAGTAACAACTGATTATATTAATACCAACACATTGTTTAGCATAAAAAAATTAACAAATGTATTAAACTTACGAAAAAAAACTGGTTATCCTAGATATGGAGATTTATCTCATCAAATAATGCAAAGATAAAACTGTTCATGACTAATGAAAAAACAATTTTAAATAAAATCATTGGCCTACATGGAAGGGTATGAACAACAAATTGTTTGTGGAGGGGTGCTGTGTATGAAAAATTGTTCAAAGGATCCTAAGAAACTAAAATATTTAGGTAGCATGTGGTGTCATAAATCTAATTTCATTTACTTTGTTTTCTTTCCCTCTCTAGTCCAACAAATCTCATATGCAAAGGCAGATGATTATCTACAAATATATGTTTAGAATAAGTCACTTGTCTAAATGGATTTTAAATTATTTGTTGATTTAGGTTAACTGGTGATTTTTTTTTATATTTAGGAATGATGCCAAAAGTGTTCAGCTGAAGATGACTTCAGGAAATTTTGATTTGAAAAGGGAACAAGTCAAGGTTTGTTTCTGGTTTGATTTTTAAGCCTGTAAAATTTTTAGATTTTGTTGTTTTCATGGTTTACCACTGTTACAGGTTACAATCTTCAACATGCTACTCAAGCATCAAGCTAGCCATGATGTGGCTCTACAATAGCCATGGCCTGGCTCAATCATTAAACATACAGTAAAGCTGAGATCTTGTGATTCCCCTAAATTAAAACTAGTGGCGACACACGTATTAACAACTTGTGCTTACTTAAATAATTAAGAACTCTTACCCTTCAAAACGAGTAAAAACAGTTGCACAACACAACAGGCCAAAAGCTGATGCTTCCACTCTGAAGACTATGAGGAACGGAGGCATAACATTTATACAAATTGTTAGCAACAAACCTAGGATTGTGGGCTTTCTTGTCCACAGTGTTCTTATTTATGCACAAATGGCTATAGAACTATAGAAACTCTGTAAACGTGCACCACACTGAGCATCTAATTTCTGCTAATTGGTGTTTATATGTTGCCTTGTTTGTACTTACTAAAGGCACTTGTTATCTTTTTATTTGTTAGATCCAGGCCTTTTTTTGTGATGGTACGTACCAGTACGGCATACCGGCACCTTTTTGAAAAAATTATTACTTTTTTTGTATTTTATCGTATATTATTAATTTTTAGTAGTTAAAAGTTAGGCAATCAACTACTGAGTACCGGCACCTATTTTTTCTTACAAAAAAAAAGCACTGGCTAGAGCTATATATTTAAAAAATATTAACCATTTTGTTTGGATTCCTACTATCTGGAAACTTAACGTTTACCTTAGTTAACTCATCTAGACAAATCTCAGAGAGTTTCATTTTCTTGTTGAGTTTAACTGTTTTAAGGTGCCCTGGACTACCATTCCATGCAGTTTAAGGATTTGTTTAACCTTGCCAGATGTGAGACCTCATTATTTTAAAACTTCAAAATTTTTATTAGATTGGTTTCTTTTTACAAACATCCATTCTTTTTGCTGTATGGCAAAATATTCTTAGTAATCTTGTGATTTCACATTCACAGCTTTTGAGGACAATATCAGAACCAAATCTAACCAGTTTGTTCACAGCACTGGATATTGTGAATATCTCAGCCCCCAGCACACCATCTTCACTAAATCAGACAGCCAGCAGACGTCACCACAGTTTAGATTTAACAATAGTTCCTGAGGTAACGACATATTTTATTTCTTTATAGCAGTTATTGTATGTGCTCTAAGTTATTGGTAGGTTAGTCAATTTAAATTCAAACATGAGCAAAAAGGTTCAGCTTAATAATGATTCATTTTTTATGAAGAAACACCAGTTGCACAGATAAGAAGTGTTTTTGTTTTTTTTGTATGTAGATAGGTAAGTCAATAGTGATAGTTAGCAAAAACAAATGCTATTATTCATTTGGTCTGCGCATCCTATGGAGTGCATAGCAAACTATTTCTTTAATCTATTTGTCTAGGATGATGACATTGATGAAGTAGACAAACCCATAGTAGAAGAAGATGACTTTGCAGAAGAGGACATCATTCTAGAAAAGTATGAGAAACAAAAACAATTTGATTTTTTTTTAAATTTAACACATTCCTTAAGTTAAGCAAAAATTGTTTTGTTTTAATTTACTTCAAATACATTATTTTTATGCATCATTTTGCAACCAATTTTAATAAGTTAAAACCAATCATATGATCTCTTTTGTTTAAGAAGAATCTGTATACCAACTAATTATGATTTGTTTGGTTTAATGACTTATTTGATTTAACAATGATTTGTTTGGTTCTACAATGATTTCAGTAACGATGGGGAGGATGAAGATTTCACACGCATGTTGGAGTCTATGCAGACATTCATTGATGATGATGATGATGATGTTAATAATGAAAGTGAGTGTCCAATATTATTTAATATGTACCAGTTTCATTGAATCACATTTAGAATGAGAATGTAAATTGTCATCTCTGGATGCATACAAATATGTTTTGTCATTGGTTTTATAGATTTAGATAAAACTAAAGTGAATGAAGTTAAGTCAAAGCCTGATCTTCAGAAGTCACAGTCGGAGAAAGAGCCAGATGACAATGCTGATGATGGTGATGATGAAGGGGACAGCAATGAGGATGAAGATGAGACCCCTAAGCTTGACAATATGTCTTTACAAGCAGTTCTTAATCTTGGTATGGGGGTCCAGTTGTATAAAGCTTTTTTTTTTTTTCAACATGATGTAGATATTATTAATTACTTACTAAGATTTAGATTCTCCTGTGCTGTTTGGCATTTTGCGCAAAAGTGTCTCCATAAAAATCTGACACTGACAACATCTGAAGCCTCTTCCAACCTGGTTTTCGCTGCTCTGAGGTCCTTCAGAAAGTGTGGTGACAAGTTATACAAGGATGTCCCTGTTTGCGCTTTCCTTGTATTGACTGCCATTTCATTGCAACTTTTGGTATGCGTAATTCATTCTGTCAGAGGACATGTCCCGCAAACCTAATGCAAGGCTCGGTCACAACATTAAGTGGTCGAGTCCCAGTTCGACATCAGACTTCTTTGTTTGAGACATGGTCTCTGTAACTGACTCCTAAAATCTGTCTTCGCCATTTTGGGCAAGATATTATAGAAGAATTTCATTACAGCTCTACCTAGATGTACTCATTTTATTCATTTACTTCACAGTAATAAAGACTTTTTACAATAAACATTTTCTCAAGTTTTACATAAAGTATGGAACAGTTTTTTTTAGATATGCAATATACAAAAAATCTAATGCTCAAACTATCCAAATTTTAAATAAAATATTTAATTAGGTTTCAAAGCTTATATTTCATTTTTCTTCTAAAATGTGAAATTATATTGCCCACATAGTCCATCTAATTAGCTGTCTCTAAAACTGAGCTTACAATTGTTATTTTTAGAGGACAGTGATGATGACATTAATTTTGGAGATGAAGATGATAAAGACTATGACCACTTTGGACATTTAGAACAAATGCGGAAAGAGCTGATGGATTTGCTTGGTGCTGACAAACTTCGAGTAGTTTATGCTGTGGCACAGGTGATTTTTTTTTTTTGCCCAATATAGATGCATTAGACTTCATTTTTAAATAAATAAAAAAGAAATGATTAAATTTATCATCAATATTGTTGTCTTAATTCATTTGAAATATTTCTTTGATGATTAAAACTAAATAAGATGTATTATATTTTTTTTTTATATAAAAAAGAAATTTGTTGATGTCATGAGCCAGATTAGCCTTTTTAATTTAATTCAGTTCAAAATGTGATAGAAAAGTATTTCAATATAATTGTTTTGATTTAAATCAATTAAAAGTTTAAAGTGAAGAACATTCTTATATTAATATCAATTAAATCTTTGCTTAGAAATCAATGGAGGATGATAATGTACAATTAGAAGATGCCACAAAAGAGGCTCTCAACTTGATGGGTTCTAAAGCCAGTGAAACATTGTTTGCCAAAATATTCAAACTTGCCCTTGCAGACACTGCTTATACTGAAGGTACTTTTAACCTATTCACTTTTTGTTGTACATCTAGATGTGTATGTTGGATATCTCACTTAGTAAACACTAGTTATCCTTTGTCATGTTAGATTAGGAGATGTTTCAGAGTAAAACAAGAATAAACTAAGTAGGCTATTTATGCATTGTTAACAAATAATTGAGTTTCTTGATTACATGCATGGATATAAACATTTTTTAGATTCTATTTTACTTCAGGGCTAATTAGTGTAAGCTTTGGGTTTAGATCTGAACTTTTGTTTTTCTTACAACAAAAAATCAGCTTTGTTGCATTGAATACCAATGCTTGGAGCATCATTAACTTTTAATTTGCAATTTGATACATTTAAATGATATAATCTCAGAGTTGAAAATAAATTAAATGTTAAAAATCTACTTAAATTTTTCTACTAAAAGCTACAAACTTAGAAATTCGCATATCATTTTAGTAAAAAAAAATGTTGAAAACAAAACTAACTTATTTGATTTTACAATTTTATTTTTCAGATGATCAGTAACAACAAAGAAGTCCCATTATATTTTTCCATGATTTCCATCAAGTGTTTCTTGTTTTGTAGTGTATAGCTCCATTGTAATTAGACTTTATTCTATATAATATGTTATAGTTCCTTGTATACCTTATTAAATTTAATGTTGGTCATGAAATACATTGAATGCAAATCACTTGAGTGGTGTAGCCCACTTTGTACAAAGCAATGTTGATGTTTTTTTTTATCTTCTGCTGTTTTGATTGCACTTGATTTTGTTTGTTATCTGGCACAGTGTGATAATTGACCTACTGCTTAATTTTGTTTTGTTGTGGGGGAAATGATTTGTGCTTTCTTTTTGTAGTTGATTGATTTTATAATTTAATATGTCTTTGTGTTATTTGTTTCAAATATATCATTAGAATATATTTTTATATTGATTTTGAATCGCATTGTTGTGTGTCCTAGCTGGGTGGGGGGAGCAGTTATTCTGATGTATTTATTGAGCTCTATTTATGGGAAGGTCATTTGAATGTCATATTAGAAAACAAAAAAAAAGACAATGTAACTTTACCTTTACTGCACTATGCAACACTAATGACATGGATATTTGCTAAATGTTGGGAATACTTTTACTTTAGTAATTTTGCTTTCTGCATCAATGGCCTCATCCTTAAAAGGTAGCATAATCTTTTGTACAATTTAGAAAGAATGATAATGATGCTAATAATTATGTAGACCTATATGTTCATCACTAACCTATGCTTTTATATAAAAAAAGAAAAACCATCAGATCTAGTGCTTCTTTTAAAGTAATTTTGAAAGCAGTATTTTTTAAACTCTAATTCACTAATGCTCTCATCTTTTCTACTTATCAAGTCTGTGTATGTGGATGAAAAGATTAACTCAAAGATTCACTAGTAAAAGTATGACCTTGTGCAAGACAGGTTTTCTTGAAATGATTCCAATCGTTTTTTAAATGATAAAAGCAAATCTAAAATTGACTAATTGTATAAACTAATTGCCTACAGTATTACATGATGTTGGACTCTGGTAATTAGATTTGATTTTTATCATATTAGGCAAGGTCTGGGTGAAGTGGTTTATGATATTGCAATAGGTTGAGTCCTTGTTAATAAGTTTATAAATCCTTGCATAATGAGATGTGTTATAATATCCATTTGGCGCCTGGAGTCTGATAGAAATTGGCAAGAGCAAAGCTTACAGTTATGACCTCCGTAAATTTGTATAAATAGCATAAGTTAAGTATTCTATAAAAATGTTTCAGATTTGGTTTTACTAATTCTGGATATATCAACCATCCTTATAGAGAAGTACAGGGATATTTGCTAAATGTTGGGAATACTTTTACTTTAGTAATTTTGCTTTCTGCATCGATGGCCTCATCCTTAAAAGGTAGCATAATCTTTTGTACAATTTAGAAAGAATGATAATGATGCTAATAATTATGTAGACCTATATGTTCATCACTAACTGAGTTTTGTACAATTGAGTTTTTCTTATAACTAAAACATGGGTTGCCAATATTTGTACCATTCCATGGATCCTATTCACATAGCGTGGTGATGCATCCACTTTGAGATGCCTGTTTGTCCTGACATTAGTTGTTCTTTGTTGAACATTTTTTAGTAGTACATGTTTTCTTAGTTGATATTTGGAGTTCATTGAATGAGTGTTACTAATCAACACCAATGTTTATATAATGATGGCCTTAGCTTTTTAGGAAAATGTAACCAATCTTTTTGAGAACTACAAGCAATGAGCTAGAAGTATTCAGTGCAGTATTATTCTGATTTTCCGTCCAAAATATATTTAAAGAAATGTTTTACTTTTGGAAGCAATGAAAAGCTTATTTGGCAATTTGGTTGTGAACATCATTTAAAGGAGTGAGCTGCAGATACTGGCGTGGAGGTAGGTACTCCTGACTCCTTTTGAACATATGATAGATTTTGGTACTATGCATATGTGAACAATGCAAATTTGTAAATAATTTATTTTTACTAATCTTGACTACTAAATTGAAATTGACTTTTTAACTCAGTGAACCTGTTAAAAAAAAGCTTGTGTTTTATAAATCTGGTCCATGATGTAGTGATAGCATTTAATTGATACACTTGTGTCAGCGTTAGACAAAACCACTACTTCTAAAGTTATAGTCTTATAGTCTCATCAAAATTTGGGTTAGCCAACAAAACAAATGTTTGACATGTGCAATTTAAAATTGTTCTTTTTTTAAATATATTTTATGAAACGAGAACAAATGTTTGTTAAAAGTGTGAACAACTGGACTTTTAAAAGGTCATCAATGTTTATTTTTCCCTTTCATTTTTAAAGCAATACTAGATGTTTAAATAAATATTATTGTTGAGAAACCTTTAGGACAAATATTTAACTAGCTACATTTTAAAGATTACAATTTATATCATTTATGTGTAAAGCCCTTTTTTTTCTTTTGATAATGCAATTAAAAAAATGTTCCTATAAAAGTAAGAATATTAGTTATTAGCCACACTTTACATTTTGATCAATGTTCCAAGGATTTTTCAAGTGAAATATTTATTTGTATTGCTTAACAATTCTTTGTGAATAATTAAATGAAAATAAAAACTTACAAAATTTTCATACATTTTTTAATTGATTGCTGAAATATTGCTATAAAAATCATAGAAATGCTAAAACAAAAAATTTCAAACAAATGAACTCATATTAAACAAAATTTATACCTTGTATCACAGCTAGTGGCAAGCTTGAAAAATAACAAGCCTGACATAAAAAAAAAAGATAAAAAATTATGATAATTGTTGCCTGCATTTGGACTGTACATCTCTCAAACAAAACAAAATTACAATAGAAACATGTTTGTCTTTTGTAAACATAATTGATTCTGGATATTAATGTATAATTCACTCTGATTGTACAATTTATGTACAATAAATTACATAAAATTCTAGTTTTGTATTCTTCTTATAAAGCTCCCTTCAAACAAGTTAAAAATTGTGCAACCACACTGGACATTTAGTATCTTTGAACTAACAAATCAAAATAGAATGGACAGATCCACACACCACTGTTCACAATGAATGGGCAAATTTTTATTTCCATTTATTGATTTAGTTGTTTGAGAGATTCATTCTCAGTAATTATTGTGAAACATCACCAAACAGATTTTAAAAGTTTTATAGTATATATGGATGCTAAAAAAAATATACAGAATCAATGACATTCAAGCATCATCTTTTGAGATTCCAGTCTCTGGGTAGATATAA
This sequence comes from Biomphalaria pfeifferi, assembly GCA_030265305.1. NCBI lineage: Eukaryota > Metazoa > Mollusca > Gastropoda > Planorbidae > Biomphalaria > Biomphalaria pfeifferi. The sequence goes on from JASAOG010000026.1 coordinate 2,783,312, forward strand.
TGTTGTGGGTCTATGATTTTCTGTACACTAGCCAAGCTGACTTTCTCACTACACATTGGACAGATCTCTTCAGTCTCCAACATTCTGGAAATGCAATGATTCCATTATTTGTTATTACAAAACATGTTTTTTTTTAAGGAAATGAATATTAATAAGAATAAAGAATGACCATGCAAAATCACTCCAATAAAAAAATATAAAAAAAAGTTTTGGGATTTTGGAAATTATCTATAAAAGCTTCAAAGAACAATTTTGTAAAAAAAAAGTGTAAAACAAATCTATGAGATCCTATCCTGCTAGTGGTAACTATTTTAATAATAGTACTATTGTGCATCAAAAAAATAAGTCCAAGACAGCAAGCATTCATTTTACATAAAATATGTCAAATTGATAAGAAATGGGTAATTTTGAGCAATAAGGTCACAGTACTAAAAGGTAAGGCTAATTTTCTCTCTACTGAGCTTGTGTGTCAAATGTTTTTCTTTATTTTTCTACTTTTAATAGCCTACAAGTCAATATAATGAAAACACTTTTCCAATTCAGGTCAAATCAAATAATCTTATTTACATGTAGTTGTATAAAAACTATGATACTCTTATTTTAGAGAAAATAATTGAACATATTTTTTAAGCCAAAATCTATTGGACATAGATCTAATATTTTTCATGTGCTGGTTGATTTGCGTGTGTGTGCTTGTGCTACACTCTTATCCTGCAACACTGCCAACCCAAAACTGTATCAGCTCTTGCCATTCATTTGTAACAGCTGTGAGGAGAGGTGTGCGAGTGACAATGTCCTAACAATAGCCCATATCCAGGCTCTCATTTTGTCCTCCAAGAGATGATCATAGTCATTTTATAACTGAAGGAAGCCAATGAATTAGATGAAGAAAAAAAGACTTACTTTATGAACTCTGAATGTATGGCTGGGAAGTCACATTTTGGACAAGCTGTGAAATCATCTCTCAGAACATGACGACCCTTGGGAGCAGAAGACATGAATGGTTTGAATTCAATTGATTTTTGTTTCCACTTTTTTTATGTTACCTTTTTATAATTTTCAATTTCAAATAAACATTTTTTAAATTCATTAATTCAACAATCCTTTAAGAATTTCATTACTTGTAGGTTTTTTTTACTGCTAATGTTGATTAAGTAGATGGTTATCTGTCTTAGCTGTATTGTATTTTAAGAAAATTTCATCAGCAAATCAAATCTACATAAACAACAGAAAAAAAAAAAAAAGGTCAACTTACTGTCACAACACAATATGGAATGTTATTTTTACAGTCAGAACAGAGTAGTTCAGTCTCAGGGATTTGGAAACCACAGAACGGGCAAGGAGTTAAAGGTTCTTCTTCTTCTGTTTTGTCTGGCTTACGAACTATCATCTCAATCTTTCTCTTGTACTTTAAGTCAATGTCGTTTCTGTACTCTGGTCTCATTAACATGGCTGCATAGCTGAAGGATGAATTCTTTAAACCCGCTCTGTGGCATTCAATGACAGTTGATGTCAGAATGGGGACAACATCTGTGAATAGTTAGAAAAATACAAAGTCAAAATGAGAAATCTCAGGTTACTTTTGAATGTAGATAAATAGAAAAATTCTCATATAATATCAAAACTGCAGCTTACGAGAAGGAAACTTGCTGATATTGTTGGCCACACGTATCAACATCCTGGCACCTTTCATATGGTCACCACGTTTTACATGAATCTACAAGAGCAGAAATTTAAACATTTTAGTAAAAGAGTTCTCACCTTTTGGGTCATAGCACAAAGAAGACAACATTTTTTTAAAAAAAGACTAAGTTGATATTTTGCAGACCTTGACTAGTATATAGCTGTGTAATATCATCAAGTTAACTGCCATCTCTGATGGGATTTTAATTTTGTTCTCTTTCAGCTCCTGATACATACTGAACAAGACATCATGAGCATTTCTGTAATTGCCTTTCAAAGAAGAACAATTTCAAATCACAACACTTTCCAATAACATCCAAGTAATAATAAGCATAATACACCAAACTGTTTCTAAGTTTAACAGATCTCTATATTGAAAGGAACCTGACAAAAGTTGTTCATCAATTCATTTCAATGATGCATTCATGTAAATTTATGAAACAGTTCATTGTAGTTTTACCTGCATTTTGTTCTTCTCTGGCAATTATTATTGCTGTTCTAGCAGCTTCACCATATTTCTTCAATGCCATGTACAAACGGAAGAGATATTTAGCATCCTGTTGGTGATCAATAGTAATTGGTTAAGACAGAAAATTCTTCCATGTAGTAAAGGTTTCATTCATGCTTGGTCCAGAATGAGTGATAATATTTTTACTTTTTAGCCAGTCATTTTATTTTGGCATCACTAAACATGCACACAAATATTTCCTGTTTATTTGCTTGGTAGGCTGAATATAATAAAATAGATGAAAAGCAATTTTACATTTCCTAAAAAAAAAATATAATACTAAAATCAAGGCAAATGAAGTTTTAATTACACCAATTATAATTTCATTTATAATTTATAGAAATAGAATACCTTAGGAGTTCCATCTAAGTCACCCATAAGAAAATCCACCAACTGTTTAGTCAGCATATCATCATTGGCTCTCCCAACAGTCTCTGTGGCCAATTCAATGGCTTGGCCATCATCAGGGTTACATTTAAGAAAATGTTTCATTGCCTGAATAAAATGAATAGAATATACTAAATGCAATAGATTTTAAGACTGGAACCTTTTTTAAAAATATTTAACAAACAAAAATCAAGTTGAAATGCTTTTACTTTCAATTATTAATAATTCCTTTTCAGGAATTTATTTGAACAGTCAATTTTAAAATCAGGATTCTTAATGAGTGTTTCTTGTTTACTTTCCTCAAGCCATTTTGTAGAGCAGGAAATATTTTTTTTTTAATAAGCTATCTAAGGTGTTTCAAAATTGTTTTGGGTATGTTGATTTAAAACATATCTTGTCTGAATAGCACCTAAATAAAATGCTTTATACCACAAATTTAAAATTAACATTTTCTTTCCTATAAGCTTGTAACCTCCAGTCTTGACTAGCCTGGCTGGTTGACTAAATAAACAGATAGTGTGGCTCTTTTTGTTTGCTCTATTTCATGTTTAGTTTGATACATTCATTATACACTGCATATTCACTAAGGCCAAAACAACTACACCAGCTATGCTCACCTTGTTGTACTGGCCACTCAAGAGATAAAACTTGCCAGCTAGGAAGTAGTTTTTCTCTGCTTCAAAGTACACAGCAATGCTGTGATAGTCTTCAATGGTGGCATCAGAGCCTAGGTCATACAAAAATGCCATTTGAAATTCACTTTTAAAATTCTTTCTACACCAAAAAACTTGATGAGTAAACTATCTTTTTCTATACCAACTAAACCTAAGGAGTAGACAACCTATAATATCAGCATATATTTCCATTTGCCGATGTTGTTGCGCAAGCTGAAATGCTTCATCATTACAGTGAGACATGACAAGGAACTGAATAGCTGAGCCATAATCATTCAGTTTTAGGAAAAATCTGTAATATTTATTTTCAAAACTTATTGAAGTTAATGAATGTATATGAATTTACATAATTTCTGTGAGTCTAACAATAAATTATACCAAAACTATTCCTCTATATATTTTGAAACTCTGACATACTTTGCCACCATTTTGGCTCCTTCTACAGACTGTGTTTCTCTTACAATCTTCACTGCTTCCTCTGGATTCTGAAGGTGGTCTAGATTTATTCTAAATTGAATAAAAAAATATGCATGACTGTTAACTTGCAATAAGTATTTCACTTAGAATTAAACCCACAAATTTGATTTAGAATTGAGTTTTTGGAAAATATGACTTGCGAGAGCTTTTCATTCAATAACATTTTTACAGGAGTACAGACTTTTTAAAGTTTTATAGAGTTAAGATTAGTATGAGAAAAAAAAGGTAGTTAATAAACCAATATCATGCTTCCAATATCTGCTAGCTTGCGATAAGTAGCCACACTACCTCCACACATTTAAACCTAACTCTAATCCTAACAACTAAGTGCCTACATTTTATTTAAGCCAAAACAAGAAAAGGTATGCCAAATAAATGAGAGTAATGTTTCAGAAAACAAAGACATCATTCTATCCCATAAGTCTTCTTCTTGTATGTTCCATCTTATTTCTCACAGTAAATGTTTGAACTTATACCTGATAACATTATCCCATTCCTTGGCCAACTTGTAAGCTTCAGCAGCCTCTTTGTATCTACCATCAGCTTCTTTGGCTTTAGCATACTGTGCATGAATCTTTGGTGAGGTTATTTTCAATAGCAGTTCACCCACTTTAGCCCTAGCCACAGAGACACATTTATTAACATGTTATTCAAAAAGAATATACAGTTTCCTTGATTATTTGTAAACACTGACAAATAAAGTTACCTTTGTATCAGAAGTAAACAAGTTATAGATAATTTTTATCTATTGTGATGTAATCATAAAGGAAAAGTTTTTTTTAGTATGAATTCTAAGAAACTTTTGTTCAGATTTAAGACTGTAATCAGAGGAGAACAATGTTATTCTTTAATTTTCTAGTTGATTCAGTATAATGTTCGCTCACCAATTCTTGCCTCGGATGTAAACAGAAGCAGCCTTGTCATAATATTGCCCTTGTTCATACAGCTGAGCTGCCTCACCCCATTGCTGCAGAATATGCATTCAAAAATTAGGGCTCCAATGAATCAAATAGCAAAATTTATTAGTAAATTGTCCTCATATAATAAAATTTTAATATGATTGTTGAAAGTATGCAAACTATTTTATAATCCCCATATTATAATTTTTATGTACTCTTAACATTCTTAAGTAAATCCATTATAGAACATGTACTCTACTACATAAAGACAATATTTCCCCAAAGTCACATATCCATCCAATAACAATATATTTGTTGGTAAGACAAATGAGTTCTAATGAATATGAAGTAACTAAAACTCATGACAAAAATAATTCCTAAGATATTAACCCAAGGATACCTTCATATTTTCCAATATTCCTGCACATTCTTTCTTTAAAATTTTACTGGGCATTTTCATTGCCATTGTGACACCTCTGAAATTTAACAAATACATGTACTCATTCAAAACTGTTTCAATAATAATAAACACATTCTTATGGTAAGTCAACAAAGATTGCACATTTTTAAATACCCTCTGCTCCAAAATGCCTCCTTTGACACCTAGAGTTATTTGTTAGTAACCAATACAAAAAATTATGTTACAATTTAAGTTTGATTGCTTTGCTTATTGCCCAAATAAAACTAGCTATCAAGTTAAAAAAATGTTCCAAGCCTGACCTGCGTATGTCACCAACTCTAATAGACATCCTGGCAATTCCAGCAGCACAGATCTCATCATTTTCTCTTTCAGACTCCAGTTTAGTGATTCCCTTCTCATAATGACTCAATGCATTCATGTAATCCCCAGTGAACTCCAACTGCTGAGCATACTGCCTGGATATGTAAGGGATCTGTTCAGGTGCCAGAGCTTTGGCCAACTGTAAGGCACTGTCCCAGTGAAGTAGATCACGTCGCATCTGAGATAATGTTGCATAAAATACTTTATCCTATTTTTGTAACTGTTGACAGTAATGCTTTTTAAAACTCAAAGAAAATTATTCAAATGTATTCTAAATCAAGCTTTAGGGTTATCAATTGTTACGAAGCTTATATCAAGTCACTCCATCTGTCTGTCTGGTAAAAATCTGGTGTACATTATTTCTCCCACTTCCAATTCTTGGATAAAGTTCAACTTTACACAATTATTCATTGTTGACAACACATGACTAAATTAACAAATTAATTAATGAGTTAATCAATTAATTATAATTGAATTATTTTGTTTTAGAAAGAAATGTACTAAACTACGGGAGCTAAACCTTGTGTAGAGAATTAGGTCAATTGATAAAAATTTTTAACTAACAATAGACTATAAAAAAATTATTTTATAAGCACTTGAATATTTCTAATCGAAACAATTTATTATTGCTTGTCTTAATCTATTATAAATTAATGACATGATTGATTAAAAAAAACTGATGCAATTACAATCAATAGAAGCGAGTTTTTTTAAATATTTTTTTTAGATTAAACTTGTTTTTACAAATTTATAACCCATTGAAGGAAACTATCATGTAAATGTTATTTCACTGACCTCTAAAGCAGCCAATGGATATTGGGATGCTAGAAATAGATCCTGTGCAGAATTAAACTCTCCCAAAAACATGGCAATGTATCCACACAGTAGATTTTTATCTTCAGTTGGCTGATACAAGAAAAATAATTTAAAAAATTATTTTTTTTTCAAAAAACAACAGAAAATACAAACAAATAAATTTATTAGAAATATATGCATACATTTTCAAAACACAAAAAATTTAAACTACTCACCTTAATTTTCTGTAGAGAGGAAACCATGCTAGCATCTCCAATGTGTCTATAGACACGCAGAGCTAGAGTACATAGATAGAAGATTGTTAATAGCCAGCAAAAATGTTGATGAATTTATACAATTTGTATTAATTTATGATGACCTCCCACCCAATGTTTAAGAATTTAATCTCAGAAGATTCTCAGGACTTGCTATAACCTATGTTCAGAGTACAGAGTATCACCCTCTTTGAATGCCCAATTTTAATCCACTATAGGCAGACCCAACTACCCCTACAGTCCAACATAACCAACACTCAGTATGGCAGTGCTGAACAACTGAAAAAAAAACAAAAAAAAACAGCAAGCTCTTTTTCTTGGCGCTGGGGGAGCTCCTAGCGCTCTTCCAGACCCCTTTGCTGGTAATGGCGGGGGGTCTACAATTTTCCCACTAACCCCAGGAAGAACCTATTCTAGGGCACAATAAGCATCTTCCGAAAGAATGATGGGTCAGAATGTAATAAAGATTATGTACACACACACACATACATACAAATATATTTTTTCGCGGAGGGGGGGGGGGGAGGAGGACTTATCCCCCCCCCCCCCCCACCCACGGAAAAAAATCCTGGCTACGCCCATGTTATTCATGTTTTGTCTATGCCAATGAATAATTGTGCAAAGTTTGAACTTGATCTGAGAATGTGTGAGAGAAATAACATGTAAACACTTTTTACCAGACAGACAGAGTGAGTTGTTAAAAGAGGCTGAAGAGTACAGTAGCAAGAAAAGGAAAAAGAGGATGACTAGAGAGAAGAATGTGTAGCTGAGTGGCATAATCTGCTTAGCTACTTATTGAGAATCCTGAATTCAAATCCCAACTCCAGCTGATTTGTGTTTACAGAGCACCTAAGGGCAACACTAAAACCTTCTCCCCAGACACCCCTATGTTCCTAAAAGAGAGTGCACTGAGCTTGCTAGTGCATGGAACATGGGCTTCACAATAGCAATTATGAAACAAAAAATTAATGCAAAAGAATGCATGAGTGAGTCCCTAATAACTGCCGGTGATAGGGTAGTGCTGTGTGACCAAATAAACTAAAGGAAAGGTGAAGCAGAGTGAAGATGAGATATTTTCAAAGGTTTTCAATGTAAGTCTTTTAATAACACTTTTTTTTTTAAAAGTTAAATGTCTTACAGAAGAAACATAAGGGCAGATAAAAGATGTATTTCACTTATTGATACTAATGGCTATTTGTTTCATCTCATCAATGTTTTTTTTTAATAATCTAACTATTAATTAATCTGTTTTGAAAAGTTTTTTCCCAGTATAGGCCTAAATTAATTCAAGATACTGACATAAGTAGAGGCAACTAACCAAACTCTAGATCCATGCTTTGCATCGCTGCTCTGCCCACTTCTTTCCACATGCTTTCTGTGTTCAGGATGGAGCAATAAACCCAGGCATCTTTGAAGCTTTAAAAAAATAAAAACACAGATTATTTTTTTTGTATCACTTGATATTATTAAAACAAAGTCAAAAGTAAAACAAAGCATTTATTGTTTAAATATTCTTAGTAAATACTACTAAATATATTTCCTAAAGATCAGACCAGATAAAAATATATACCGTTTCAGTTGAACACACTGCTGAGAAGCCATCTTCAACTAAAAAAAAAAAAAGTATATAATAATTATTTATATGTATAAACATTCAATTAAAAACTGTAACGGCTACACTTTTTGATCATAGAAAAAATGCTTATGCTTACATCACTGGGGGAAAGTTGTGTTGGAATTTCGTTGAATACATGAGCATGAGTTGCCAAAAGAAGTGTTGCCAGCTTGCCACTAGGAGTTTGCAGAGTGACTTCCCCATTGTACAGCAGAACTGGGATTTGACCATAAGGCAATTTGGTGGCACCAACATATGAAACTTGGCTGCCTTATAACACAAAATAATTATCTTTTAAAATAAATTACACTAAAAAAATTTATTCAATCCTATTTACAATGACAGCAATAAATTGGTCAAACCAAAACGATTCTAATTTCAATGTTTACCTTTAAATGAGTCTGGTGAGTAGACATATGTGTACATTCTATCATTATCATAGGAAATAAAAACACCCTATGAAATGAGAAAACATCAATGTGATAAATCTTTTTACATATATGTTACTGAGATGAAATCTATAAAAAATAAAAATAAAAAAATTTCTAAAACAATTGCCAAATGAAAGTTAATTTTAAAATCTCTATTCAATCTTTAGGTCCACCTAATATATGTTATAAAAGCACAGAGAGTAGAATAAACAAGAAATGGACCAGTTCTCAAGAAAAAAAATGCCTATTACAAACTGTCCCTACTTGATTAATATATAATATTTTGTCTCAGAACCAGACAGCATGTTCCAGAAGCTAAAAATAGCGACTAGTGAGATTTGCCCAAGCGGAGCATGACCAGGGAATGCCAACCATGTCCGCCAAAGTAGCATACTCTAAGAATAAGACACTGTCCCCAAAACAAAACTATACGGAGAGCTGCCAGATCATAAACCACCGGGCAGTTCTTTGCAAATATAGGATTCTCATTTGAACCCCCCAACATATAAAATGAGAATGAAGAAGAAAATGCTAAGTATGAAACTGTTACATTACAATTAAGTTACTTTTATAGGCAAATTGGCTCATTGATATTATTTATAAGGAAATCACTTAAAAGACCAATATTTATGTTGAACTGAGAACTTCTTTTAACTATATGCCTGCTTGTTGAAGAATGTGCACAAATATGCATAAATTTGACTTGAAATTAAATTTAAATTGGAAAAGAAGACAAGAAAGCTTCACTTAACAATTAACTTGACTTTGACAAAGTTCTGCAGTCCAATCACAAAAAATGTACCTTATCTGGGGGCCAATTTTCCCATAATACACCATGAACTGTTGATGAGAATTCTGGAATTTTGGTTACTGTATCATCAGCCTGAAAAAAATATATTTACTATTAATGAAAGTGTTATATGAAGAACACAATGCTTAATCAAGAGTATGTGTTATTAACATGGCCTTCAACAGAATAATTCTCAAACTTACTGCAACATAAATATACCCATCACTGCTTTCATCAATGAAAGCCAGATGTGCTCCAAAAGAATCTGGGAAAATTTTTCTGATCCCTGTCACATGTCGATGCTCGGCTATGAACTGAAAGTCTTCAATAAAAAAATAATGAATCCCTCCTATCTGTAAATAAATAATATGTATATTAATGAAACTCAAACTGGCATTAAACAGAATTTTAGTACTGTTTATTAAAAGAAAAAAAAACAACTAATGCTGCTATAAAGACATACTTACATTAGTACTGTAGATAAGGAACTCTGGCGTCATGGCATGGCTAGTTATTTTACAGTTCTTTTGGTCAGAGTCAGGAAACAGTCTAGAGTCTCTTTCATCGCTGCCTCTGGTTCCTTCTCCTTCCACCTAGCCAAAACACAATAAGATTTTCAGTACAAGAATTATGGGAGAAAAAACACACTCTGAATCACCTGTGATTAAAATATTTATTATTTTAAAAAAAAGCAATTTATTTAAAGAGGTCAAAAAGTATAATTCATCATTATCCTAAATAGTCTAGAGTTTTAATGTTTTTTTTTAAGGCAGATTAAAAAAAAAAAATCTCAGCAAATTTATTAAGATTAGGGACAAGTGTTAAAATCAAAAGCCCTCACATATGCAATTTTCCTTTGATTAAATTTTTTTACAATGACTTGATTAAAAAAAAGAAATTAAGCTATAACAAACCAAGTCATGATCTGTATATATGTGACTTTTGACTTAAGTTTCAAAACTTTCCTTTAGTAATAATGGTCATTATGTCCCAACCCAAATCTCAAGCATAATGGCAAGAAATTAGAGCAAACAGGTTTGAACCTGAGACAATCATGAAGACAATCTGATGTGCATACCATGTGACCAGGCAAAGACTGGGCTCCACAATTTTCATTGTGTACATAGAAAAGAGTATTATGTTAATCTTCACTTATCCCCCTTGATCTGAACTATCCAAAGAAGACTTACTACATGAAGCTGGACCTTTCCTTCAAATCCAACAGCAGCATAGTCGGCATTCAGATGAATTGTTTGGACTGTGCCTAAGTATTCTTTACTATCTTGTAATAATTGAGGACCTGATGAAACATTATGTATATATATGTCTATAAGAAAATAATTTCACATGTCTACACATTCTATGTAATCTTTTAGAGATGAGTGGCACAGATATGTCTCTTATTTCTTGACAATTATTTCTGTGTTAGACACTCAGTTTAGTTTAGTATTTCATGACAGAACAACAGCAATTTTTTTAAAATCCAAAGTAGGAATAAAAAAAAAACATCAAATAGGTCTGAATCTAAGGAGGTGGTGAAGCATAGAGTTGGACAGATACTAAATTATGAGTTGAAGTTGATAATTAGCACCAATTTGTTATGTGAATGGTTAATGTCTAACATCTTGAGTTCATTTTGTCAAAGCCCAATTTATAAGAATATGAAAAGGAGACACAAAGCAATACAACTTTAGCTTTCTAATTCAAAATAAAAGAAGTCTGTAATATTAAAAGAAAGAAAAACCAAGCTCTAATGATCTGAAGAAAAGAAACTGCTTACCTCCAGTCTCACCAAAGACATAGAACCAAGCTCTGTTATTCATGCCAACTGCTACATAATAAGGTCCTAAAGCAAGGAATGATGGCTCTACTTCAACTTGAATGGTTTGGGGCTTTTCCTATAATTTTATGTTTATTTAACAGAAAAATAACTAAGTTAAGCAAGTGGAAAAAAAATGTTGGCAGACACATTTTTTCTTTCATGTTATGACCACATAAATATGAATAAATATGACAAGAATGTTTCCTAATAAAATTTTACACATTTAGGATTAATAGTAGTACTACATTCTCTTTTTATACTACAGGGTGACTAACAACTTAAATTTTTAAAACAAATTCTCCTAAATATATACAAGAAATTAATGTTTTGACTTTACTCTGCACTTTATTTAAATTCCAAAGAAGTGTGGCTGAGAAGCATACAACACTTGGCTAAAGCTCAAATCCAGAATCAAGCAAAGTTGTGTCTACTGAGCGCCTAAAGGCATCATGGAAACCTTCTCCCAATTTAACCCCATCCCCGTTCACCTTGGACCAGATTGCACTGAACACGCTATAGCATGAAAGATGCACTACACAACAAAGGCTGTCCAAAAAAAAAAAAAAGATGGTTTTATTTTGTTTAATTATTATTTACAACATTAAATTTTTTTTAGAGAAATTATTGTTAGATTTTAACAAGAGTGGTTGCAAAAGTATGAGGTACTAAATTAATACTACTTTATCCAGATAATCTTCTGAAGCAGTATCAATAAAATTTAAAATTAAAGTTGTGAAGTCTGAAGAGTAAACGAGTTTACATAAATTATAAATTCACAAAAACCTCCATATTGGAAACTGTTAGCTCTACAGTGTGAAATCATGTATATCTAATATTACAAGTTGCCTATATTTCTGAGGACATATCAAGATCATTACTTACTTGTGTGACTTGATCTTCAATAGTGACCTCTAGAAGTGATGTCAGATAAGCTATGCGAGTTTGACTGACAGAAGCCAGCATAGGCAACCTGGCCAGATAGATGTGAAGCCCTCCCCTTGGTGTAGAGACTGCCAGCAGTTGACCATCATCACTCCATGCTATCTTGTCCAAACTCTTCTCCTCATCAAGTGTTATGATAGCATACATCTCTTTTAAGTCTGTCAGATCATGGATCTTGATACTTCAATGAAAAAAGAAACAAAGCTTGGTTTTTAATAAGAAAAGAAAGAGAAGAGATATTACAATCAATAGTTTCTTTCAAATCTATGTTATATTTAGGGAAAGTATACAAGTCCACACCACAGAATAAAACTAAGCTAATTCATATAGTTTTTTTTTTGGTTAACACAGATCCCCCAAAGTCATCTTATTTTAAAAATAAAATGTGCCCACAATTAAAGTAACTTTCTTGATTAATTTATTGAGTCTTAGTTTATCCTAGTTTCAATGACCTCATGTAAGCTTCATCATCTTTAATTTGAATGTCCATTTATTTAATTATATATACCAGACCTGCATACCTAAAAAAGTCAAAATGTGTAACACTGAGGTTTAAAATGTGGATTTTGGGACCTCAATGTGGAACACACGCGCAAACGACTTTTTTTTAAAAACAATATAAACCGAAATGATATCAAAATTAATATTTAAAAAAAAATGCTTACCTTTATATACAATTTTCACATCCAGATCTATATTAATTATTTACAATTATATTTGATTAGTCTCTAATTATCTTTTTGGAGAGATTTCATATAGACTGTTTTCAAATCTCTCAATTCAACATCAGTATATTTTCTATCCAATGCATTTTCTGGTCTTGATTTGGCTACAAGCAATACTTCCAAAGTGTCATTACTGAGGCTACTTCTGGCGTCAGTCTTATTTTTTCTCACAATTGAGAAAATGCGTTCACAGTGAGCAGATGAATGAGGAATAGTCAGAACTGACATCATCATTTGTGGCAGAAGTTTAAATATTTTCTCATTATGTTCTTTTAATTCTGCTATTGCTGACCATGTTGAATCTTGTCTATCTCTTACACAGCTTGTTATATCAGTTATTAAGTAGGTTGCATACTCCAGTTTGATGTCAGCTACTGTTGCATTATTTGGCACTATGGAAGGAAATTTTTCAGCAAAGTAATCAATGGCTGAAGTTTTCCCATCAGCTCCATCATGTAAGGATGTATCTACAATTTCAGCATGTTTTATTAGCTCATGTTGAAGTGGAAGCTTATTTGTGAGATATTTAACAGAAGTTACATAAAACTGTTTCACTGCTTCAAAAAATTCTTGCAGACGTTCCTGTCTAAGGTGAACCTCTTCTTTTCTCTTGATGAAGTCACTTGCTGACTGACCTAAGTGAATTTCTGAGGAAGTCACTTGCTGACTGACCTAAGTGAATTTCTGAGGAGTCTTTAATGTTTGTTGCTACATCAATATTCACCTACAGTACATCTTTGTTCACCATGGCAGATGGTTTGACAAAACGAATGAGCAAGGATTTGATCAGTTTTTCAAGCCTTCTTCTTAGAAAATGAACCATTGGAGAAGCACTTTGCAATTCAGTGTTGATGACATCAAATGGTTGAAGAGCATCAACCAGAAAATGACAAATCTGACGGTTGGTAGGTGAAGAGAACATTTTTCTTAAGGTATCTGCCTTTTGCTTTTCACAAACTGATTTTGCATGTTTTTCTTTATATTTGAAAAAATCCAGTAAAGGCTCCCAATTTTCTAGAAGTCTTGGTAAACACCTCTTAATATACTCAGCTACCTGGTGCTGACATGCTTCAAAAGCTTTGAGTTTGTAATTTCATGCAAATTCTGAATTTGTTTAAAGTTGCTTTGTCAAACACAGCTTCTTTAAAAATAATTTAAAACATTGATCAAAAGGTGGTCAACACTGAATGGAAAGCTTGATGTACCCTTTTCTGCTGCAATGTGTATCAAATGACAGACACAGCCAGAAAAAAAAGTATTAGGATTTCTTTTCAAAATATATCCATATACTCCTTTCTCTTTTCCAGACATTACTGGAGCATTGTCTGCACCAAGACAAATACAATGTTTCCATGAGTGAGTTTTAAACTCATTGTCAATAAGGGTAAATATTGTCTCACCTGTTGCAGATGTCTCACATGCTGGCACTGAGAGAAGTTCAGACTCTATAACAGAAGATTCTGGATTTAGCACTTGAATAACTATTGGAAAAAGTTTATTGCTTCCAAAATCATTGCTTCCATCTGTGGAAATTGTAAAAGGAAACATCCGCATTCTTGCTGCAAGACTTGTTGTATTTTTTGCAGCTATCTCCTTTACAATGGCAGTTCCTTTAGATCTTCTGCATTGAAATTTCTGTGCCACGTCGCTGTCTTTAAACATAAGTTTAAAAGCTTTCATCAGTTTGTCGAGACATGCCAATGGTATGTTCATTTCTACTGCTAGATCTACTAGCATTACTTCAGATCTAATAACCTCATTGTCGGTTTTGGAATCAGATTTACTGGCAAAAAAACTACTTATAGACTTTGACTCTTTCGCACTTTTTGACAAATCAACATTTCTTTGGGTAGCAATGTGTCTATTTACGTCAATTTCCCACTATGCTTTATGGAAAACTCACAATTACATATTTCACAATAAGCATTTGACTCACATGTTCGTCCCGCTTTTATAAAAGGAAACTCAACAGTATATTCCTTGCTGAATATTTGTATACGTCTTTTTGTATTAGAAGGAGCAATGTTTTCAAAAGCTGCGCGCTTAGACATTCTCGATTCAAATGAACCGGAAAAACAATTGAAGGCTATTATAGTCTTCATTGAATTTTAATTGTTTGGGATGGGCCATCAAGAACCAAAATTAGTTGACTTATGGTACCAAAATGTCACGCACAGCGTAGTGCGCTCTCTTCGCCAGGTGGTGTCTTCACCCCCTCTTTTTTTTTTTCCTAATTAGACGGCTTAGAGTGACCTTCAAGACCACTAGTAAGCTATCAAGAACCAATCAATAGTTGACCTATGGTACCAAAACGTCACACACAGCGCAGCGCGCTCTCTTCGCCAGATAGATCTATGGCTTCACCCCACCTTTACTAATTATTTTTGTCCCCAATAGGACGGCTTAGCGTGACCTCAGTGACCGCTTGTAAGCTAGCTTAAAGAGGAAAAAAAAAAGGATGCGAAATGCGTAACGCGTCGGGTTAAAGTTGTATTTGCGTACTGGCTGTCATTTTTGGGAGATTTTGCGTAACGGTAGGCAGGTCTGATATACTCTAAATGTAAGATAATAAAAAAGAATCAATATTATTTCTGTACACCATTTGCAATCTGTCAATACAGGAGCAAAATTAGATTTTAAAATTATATTCAAGTAATGTTTTTGTCCTTTTAATAGTATAATTTTTTAAATGTTCTATGAAATATAAATCTACCAATTTGTCTCAAACTCACCAGTTATCCCCACATGAAGCAGCTTTGCCCAGAGCTGTGGATATGGCTATACTTGTCAAACTGTTCTTATGGTTGCGAGCTTGGAAACATTCCTAAACAAATTATAAAGAAAAAATATGCTTAAAATATGAATGAATCAAATTTAGTTTGAGTATCTCATTATGATATAATAGAATAAAATTTCATTCATCATCATTGGCCTCCTTGAGTTGTAGGACGACTATGTCTCATCTCAGACCACACTTCCTCATGTGGCTGTGGAGCCCTATTTTGGAGAGATACTCCCGTCCACAGATAGCGCAGGTTAAGGTGGCTTTTGCTTCGGTGGTAGAGGAGCTGGCCGTTTTTCGGATTGTGCGTTTTTCTTCCTGGGCTGAGACCCATGTACTTTCACTGTCCATAGCTTTCTTGGTCACTGTCTCTCTCCACCTGTTGCGGTCTAAAGCTGTGTCTTCCCAATTGTCAGTATTGATGTTCACTGATTTGAGGTCACGTTTTATTCCACTATGTAATACATCTATGTAAAAACCAGTTTTTCTTGTGCCAGTCGCGAGTTGACCATAGAGGATGACTTTCGGGATGCGCTTGTCCTCCATCCGGCGAACATGTCCAAGCCAGCGCAAACGGCGTTGTCTGAGGGCTGTAAAGATGCTGGGAATACCTGATTGCGCAAGGATCTCAGTATTGCACACTTTTTCTTTCCATGTGACATTCAAGATCCTACGGAGACATCTCAAATGGAATGAGTTTAGTTTTCTCTCTTGCTTTGTGTAGGTGGTCCATGATTCACTGCCATACAGCAGTGTACTCATAACGCATGCCTTGTAGACTTCCATTTTGGTCACCGTAGTTAGCTTCTGGTTTTCCCAAACTCTTGGTCTGAGTCTAGCGAATGTCAAGGCAGCCTTCCCTATGCGTTTTTTCATCTCCTCTTCTAGGGACAGGTCATCTGTAATTGTGGATCCCAGATAGCAGAATTCGTTTACAGTGTCCAGCTTGTTATCATCTATGAGGATGGAGGGTGGTGCTGTAGTAGGTGGTCCCATAACATTTGTTTTCTTCGTGCTAATAGTCAAGCCATATTCTTTACAGGCCTGAGAGAAGCGGGACATTAGTGACTGAAGTTCCTCTCGTGTGTGTGCCACTACCGCTGCATCATCCGCGAATAGCATATCTCTTACGAGGGTGGCTCTGATTTTAGTTTTGGCCCTCAGTCTGGCAATATTTAGGAGTTTGCCATCAAATCTGAAATGGAGATAGATGCCTTCAGTGGATTTGTCAAACGCGTTGTGGATTAGCAGTGAAAATAGTATTCCAAAGAGGGTTGGGGCCAGGACACATCCTTGTTTAACTCCGCTGTTTATACTGAAACTGTACTGAAACACTGTTCTACAGCCTGGCAGATCCTGCGGTGCTACTGATCCCAAACTGTATTGGATACTCTGTTCCTTTGGTCACATCAGCTGCGCGGAGAGGGGGGAACTGCTGTGTGGGTGACATCGTTTCAACCATAAACAATGCCCAGGCTTTCATCTCACTTATTCAAAGCCCTAACCCCAAAAAATTGGAGAGAATAAAATTTAAAACACTAATAACCAGAAACTATAATCAATCCTTAACTGAATACAGTTCTAATGTTAAATTTCAATATTATTATTTGTTGATTTAAGATTCAGCTCATTATCTACCAATGACTTAAATCACCACCTTGTAGCAGTAGAAACTAATTCAATGCTTATGTTACCACTCAATAGCTTTATGATGGAATCAATGCATATGTTAACAGTAAACATATAGATCATATAGATAGTAACTTACTTGCCCTATCTCCTTCAGGTGAGTTGATATTACTACAAAAAATCCCTGAGAAAATCCTATCAATATGTAGCCATCACCAAACCTTCAAAAAAAAAAAAGGTTATATTTGAATTTCAAGAATTATAATGAGAAATAATTTTCTTAGTGTACAAACTGCAGAAAATTGCTTATAATTTTTTGTTGGTTTAAACTACTGAAATAATAAAACTATGTTTTTGTACCAATATGCTTCCGAAAATAAAATATTAAAAAATTATTTTCTCTAAGGAAGAGAAAAATATAAATTGATATATAAGATTGTTAACTATTTTACTCTAATACGTACATATAATCTTACCATCGGTATGCTATAATGGATCCATATTTGGGTTGAAAAGCCAGCTCTATAGGATTGTCTGAATCATTCAAGTTATACAGAAACAAAGTCTTTCTACCAACATTAACACTCACCTATACAACAAAAAATTCCATTAGAATGGTAACATTTTTGTAAATTTTAAAACAATATGAATGCAGGCTTTGATTCAAACTTTAATATTGTATTGTAAAATGTATTTGTCATTGGTATAATCTGTTTTTATAACTAATGGCTTAGATTTGGTAGTGGTACATTTTTGTATTGTTCTATATACAAAGAATCTGTAGTCCTGATTTTAGGAGTTGTGAAGCTAAGTTTAAAAAATATATATATGAATAGCTAATATAAAATGAGAAAAAAAGTATTCTAAAAACACTTACTGTGTTTTCCCCTGTTGAACTTCTTTCATCTTCCTTCATTTCTGAGAACTCCAAATCATAGGGCTCTCCCCTGAGAGGAGACTGCCTTAGTGTGTCCCCATCAGGATTACTAACAGTGATGCTTTTGTCCTCACTGCCCAGTGCTAGATAGCCATTATTGCTCCAGGCGCCGCAAGTTATTTTCTTGGTGTGCTTACCGATAATAATATTTTTTCTGGGTTATATATAAAAAAAAAGTATTTTTCACCTTATTTCTTATTGGAATATAAATCTTGGCATTTTATTTACATTCATTCAATAGTTAAAATGTTTAAAATATCTTTATAATGGAGTAAATTTCAAGTCAGTGCAATTTACGGAACTTGTTGATAAAGGGTCTAATTAAGAATTCTGATCTTTGATCATTCTGAACTTTTACTACAAATATTGTAGCTCTATTATTGAGTTGTTATTTGTTAAGGTGAGGGTAAACAATGTTGGTTAACAGTTATACTTCAATTTTTAGGTGACAAAAAAAGCAACTAGAATGTTGTTATTTTGTTATTTATAAGCCTCAGTTTTAATATTTATTACACAAGATTTGTCACTACATTACATAACTGAATTAATTTCTTACAAGTTTTGGTTAATGTGTAATGAAATTTTTTTACATTTTTGAATGAAAAACTATTGTAATAAATCTTTAACTAGAGAAACATTTCTTAACATTCTCAAAATACTCCTAGGCATAATTCACAAGAAATTATTGTTATAGCAAATGTATAAAAGAAGAAAAAAAATTTAAGTTTATAGATATAGGGGATACAATTTAGAGACTCTGAGCTAGATAAATTTACTAAAAATAACTCAAAATAACCAATACTTATATACATCATACTTGGATGTTTGTTGATTGTAGATCAGTACATTTCCTTTCACTGTCCCCACAGCAAGAAAAACACCATTTTTTGACCACAGCAAAAAAGTCATGGCATCTCTGGTTGGTGTAAAAATAATACTAATAATCAATACTTAAATTCCACAAAGTGTTTTCAAACAGTATATATTAATTGCATAAAAATAATTTTCACAAAATAAAAAAATCTCTAAGGCCTATTTTATATTAATAAAAAAAAATATTACACAATGCACATGTAAATATTACTGGAGTTACATATGTTTATTCTAATTTTAACACTTACTTGAGGCCACTGTCAAACTGTGTATGTTTTTCAGTGTTGGTGGACCACAGAAATATCATAGGTGAGTTCTCACACACCGCAGCCAAGATATCCCCATCTTGATCCCAGTCCAGACCTATACATCTCCTGATCAATGAGAAGAAAAAAAAAGTATTTTAAAATTCATTGAACAGACAGAATAAAACTACAAGCTGAATCAGAATAAGCCAGAATATTTTTTTTATTTAAAGATATAGAGTTATGTCACTGTGCAATGTTTTGTAGCTGTTCAAAGAGTGCTAAGACTTAGGTATCTATATTCAATGAGTCAAATGTTATGCATTTCTTCTCATCATACTAAATACTAATTAGAAGTGCTCACTAACTGGAGGTATCATAAGTAGAGTCAAATTTTAAAAATTTTATTTTTATAAATGAGATATGATCTGATCTTAAGCTACTGGTAACTTACCCTGGCAATGTAATATTGCCTCTAAGATCTCCATGTCGATCATAGATTTTAACTGTATTATCAGAACTGAAAATCAACATGAAATAGACTTAGAAGAAATGAAAGATATGTTGTGTAATAAATAATGAATAAAGATGATATGTAACATAAAATAGCAACACAAGAGTACAATGTTTAGGGAAAAAAAGATGAAAACATTTGGCAAAGAATAAATAAGATTTGATGTTTAGTCAAACTGGTTGGACTTAAAGAGATCCTAGCTTAGTACCTGTATGGCTAGTCAATGTTTTAAACCTAACTTTTGAGTGTATCAGAGTTTGTTTATGCTTCATCACATTTTTTTTCACCTTTAATTTTTTCAACAATAATAATTTTGTATTCTAGGCTGTATATAAATAAATACATGTAAACAAGCATATGTATATAATATTGTCTAAAACATATACACATCAATTTGTAAGATGAATTTTTTTTAAAAGTAACATCTGTAAGATGACTAAATGCATTATAAAATATAATTCTGATATAGAATTATATTGATACATGTTTGCTTAAATGAGATTACTTAAAAAGTTGTTTTTGTTGGGTTTTTTTTTTTTGGTTACAAGAAGATAATTATAGATGTAATCAACCATTTAGTTTCAAATTTAATCATTACAAAATTTAACTACTCAGGTATTTTAAAATTCACATTTTTTTGGAGTCACTTTTAGAACATTTACTGTTTAAATTAATCA
The DNA here is from genome assembly GCA_030265305.1 of Biomphalaria pfeifferi. NCBI lineage: Eukaryota > Metazoa > Mollusca > Gastropoda > Planorbidae > Biomphalaria > Biomphalaria pfeifferi. The sequence continues at coordinate 2,803,773 of JASAOG010000026.1, forward strand.
GTATGTTTCTGCATCTATATTCTATTCATTTAAAAATTAATCACTTAAGCATCCCTTTGATCTATATGTAATGTGCACACATACAAAAATAGTTTTAGAATTCCAACAAATGTCTACAGATTTGTACTGCTGGGTAAATTTTGCAAAATTTTAACAGCAATAAATAGTTCAACTATGTCTAGGCTTCATTCCTATAAAGGTGCTAATTTTAAAAATTTGATACTCTTGTTTAAGCATTAATTGTGTTTTATTAGTATAGAGATATTCTTTATACAACCAAAAGCTGTAAGCTGAAAACAACAAATATCATAATTAGCCAATGTATAATTCAACAACTACAGTATCAGATTTACTGATCTGCTTCCCTCTTCCAAACTATAATTTTGATGTTAATCTGTCCTTACAATGTAATCTTTGATATTAATGTACACTGCTACATTTTATTACCCTTTATTTAGACCATATTCTCATGAAATTTATGTTTAAGAGACCCACACAAATAAATTCACAAAAAACTAACAGCAAGCTTTAATACTTGGCTACACTTTTCATTTGAGATTTGAATATAAATACATATAATATATATATATATATAATCAGTAATTTAAAGATCAAATATTATAAATTTGCCTCACCCGGTAGTTGCAAGAAAATTGCCTAGAGTTTTTTGCCAAGCAAATGTGACATGACCAGGCCCATGAGCTCTTTCTGGTATGCTAAAGATTCTCTGTGAGGGGAAAATGTATTTCAAATTATAAGGGAAACTTTAATTGAGAAAGTTGATCTTATCAATGTTATTTAACCAGTTCTACTTTTCTTTCTTAAATCTTAGCTGCACTATTTCTGGGTGTGGAAGCTTTTGACACTTAAAATCAACAGCCTCATGTGTATGTATCAACCTCTTTGGCAGTCTGTTGCACCGAGCAACATTGACAGCTAGTTGACCAAGCAACTCATTTGATATTATAACCCTCTCTTTTAAAAAGTTCAGCATCTAGCTTCCAGCGTTGACATATACATTATAATGTCATTACTTTGTGCTTTCTTTCAGCCACCACATGATGATGATACAGTAATCATTGATCTCTAGTGTCACCAATGCTTTTTAATTTCATACTTAATAGGTCAACTAGTAGTGATGGGAACTAAACTAGCTTTTAAAAGTTAAACTAAAACTAGTTATCAACTAAAATAAAGTAGTTAAACTATTAGTTTATCATGAATTTCAAAATATAGTTTAACTAAAGTAAAGAAAATTAATTAAACTATAACAAACTTTTTTTTGGGGGGGGGGGGGGGGGGGGGGTGACCTAGAAATATTTATTCATAATAAAATCAGTACTAACTAAGGAATATGTTTCTTACATAAATGTTAATGCACAATAAAATTTTTTAAAAAAAGATGTCTAAATAAATATGTGTGCTTGTATTTTAGCCTTCAATTAAAATTAAAACCTTTAGAAAATGGTACTCTTTTTTTTAATTATATTAACTTATTATATGACGGAAAATATAAATTACTTATACCGGTAAAGTTTAAAATCTCATTAAATAACATACAATTAGAGCTTAAAAATTAGATCTAGTAACCAATGAAATAGAACCGAAATTGTTGGAGTTTTAAGAAACATTTGACCGTTTAACTATTTCATAGTGTAAAATACATGCTTGACTAACCATGCCGATGTGCTATTTTTTGTCTGACCACTAAAAATACAACTAACACTATTGCATAACCGTTAAACGCGCAAGGGAAAAAAACAGGGTGGTCTTGTCATTATGGACTGCACACTCAGTACACTATATAGGCCTACACGTGTACGTCTATCTGGCCAGGTTGTTAAAATCAGTTGAACACACCATCTATTTACTTTCTGGTCAGGGAAGGTGTGTAACTATTTTAGTGTAAAGAACATGCTTGACTAGCCATGCCTCGTCTGACCACTCCACTCCTAACCTTAAGCAAACACTATTGCATTACGTGTAATGAAAAAAAATGCAGGGTAGTCTTGTAGTATCATCAACTACACATGTACAGTACACTTGGCCTATGCGTGTATGTCTAGCTGACCAGACGTTAAAATCAGTTGGACACAGTCTATTTACTTTATAGTCAAGAGAGGGTGAGGATTAAGATTTTTTTATAGACTTGGTTATCCTAATGCTTTAAGATCTAGCCTATCTAGGCCTAACTCGATTCTTAGATCTCAATAATAAGTCTTAAGACTATAAAAAGGGTGTACTTGATGTTCCTGCAGTTCATAAATTATTGTTTGCCGCAAATGAATTTATCAAAACCACTAAATATTGACCTAACTCACTAATCTGAATCCCACTAGAAACAGAAATTAAACAACACCACGTGGCTAAAAAAAAAATTCAGAACAATCCCATTCATAATATTGCAAAGAAGCTTTTAGCAAAATATGTTTAACAACATTTTATTATACTGCTACTTTCAATTGTAAATATTTAATCCCATGACTTCTACCAGCATCTTACTTAACCCTCTTCAAATGCAGACTGACTAAATAGTTGTTAACTGCATCATTTTTTTGATAATCAAAGCTATCGATATCACATGACCAGAAAATAGGGATGTGCTTTTCAACCCCCCACATATTAAAAAGTTGTACAAATTTTAATTAAACTTTTCAGTTAGTAACTAAAAAAAATGAATACAAACTACGATTTTAACTAAACTTTTTTTTTCTAGTTAAACAATGGCCTTAACTAATTTTTTTTAGTTAAACTAAAAGTTTCTAACTTTTTAGTTAACTTTTGCCCATCACTATCAACTAGCCATATATTATCCACAACCCGCAGGTCTTAATTTGCATATCATTGTCGATATAATCACCGAGAGTGTTTTGGAAAAAATTAAACTAAATAATAATGTTACAAGAAAGCAAATGTGTGAATGTAAAAATAGTATGAATGGAGCTATCAAAATAACTAATCAACCAAAATCCATTTTTTTATATAAACTTTTGCTTGTAGGCCTACATATATTTAGTTCTAGATCTAGAGTCTAGATATTATTATAATAGATGTAGACCTACTATTATAAGAGTGAATTCAAGGGCTCAAGAAGCTTATTAATTATTGTATGTTAGTATATTTAATATCCCCCATACGGAGCCTCATGTAGCCTGTCCAATCATAGTGTGTTTACATAGGGCATATTAAGTGCACAACACTTAAATGCAACCATTAAAATGTATGTCAACACAGCATTTATAGCGAATGAGTTTATGTAAAAATGCTTTAGAAAAACAAAATTTGAAGGTCAATTTGATTAAAATATTAAAAGAATGGACTTTATTTGTATGTTTATGTGTTAAAGTATAAAGCCAAGAAGATCTATCATCTTAGAATTAGATCTAGAGTAAGATCTAGGCTTTGATAGATTTTCTTTCTGGGCTTGAATGGAGCCTGCACTCTGCACATGCATGACTTTCGATCTGTCTTCTCTAATGAAAGAAGCTTGCGATGAATGGGATAAAAGTAAGTCAGGATGTCTAAATTCGCAAAACTTAAAACAATCTGAACAGACAAAGGCATAGCCCTCGACCTAAAATCAGACTTATGTTCTCCTTGGTCATGGCCACATTCTTATATATACATGTGAATCTTGGACGCTGACTGCAGATCTCAAGAAAAGGATTAGCAATGGAACTAAGATGCTACAGAAAGATCCTAGGTCTAGAGTCTAGGTGTCACTTACAAAGACTGCATCATGATCATGAATGAAGAAATTAGAAACATGATTAATTAATACAATACAGAAATTGGATCCCATGAATGCATTATTCATGATGACCTGCTAACCAGTAAACCACTGTAAAAAAAAAATTACAAACTTAACTCAAACTCTAGTCTCTATATATGACTGCATTAGACTAGATATATACATTTAAATCACTAGTGACTACAGTCTAATAAGTGACTAATAATAATTTTATAATATTATAATAAAATAGATATACTAACTTCCTTACTTAGTAATAGTTACTAAGACTAAGACTCTAAGTAAACTAAGACTAAGCTTGTTGAACGTAATATTAAAAATAAGACAAATACAAAACAAAAGTAACAAACCTTCATGTTTGCTGTCATTTTAATTAGTAAGCAGACGTAGATCTACAACTTTGGAAATTTAAAGGTAGACGACTAGATCTTTATTAGATTAAATCTACATATAGATCTAGATTAACTGTAGATCCACAGTCTTGAAGATCTAGATCTTAAGATCCAGATCTCTAGTCTTAGTCTATAAAAATGTATTCAAGCTTAGGAATGCGAACCATTGAATTTGCGCATGCTTCACCGGAAATCTAACGATAACATTAAAGAGTTCCAAAAAGGGATAGCAGTCATAATATTGTTTCTATAGTAACTGTTTAACCGAGTTTTTTTAGTTTATTTAGATCTAGATCTATATTTAAAAAATAACTATACATTTAAACCATTATCTTTAAAAATATATATTGATCTATGTTAAGCTATTACATCGTAGCCTAAGTCTAATCACTTTAAGTCGACTTTTAAAGATCTGCACATTTCACAAGCTTTTTTTTTCATTTCTACCGGAAGTGGTTACCGATAAACAAATGTTGAAGAACTTCAAAACTAGAATTGAAAGATGATTTCAGTTTCTTCCATAGTCCTTAGATCATGGTCATAGATTGAGATTTTCTTTGTCAGGAATGTGAAAATAATTTATTATAAGGAAATGGCGGCTAAGAAATATGATTTGGCTCTTGTTGAAACAAAGACGGATAAACCTGTGAAACTTCAGCAATGGTATCATAAATAATCATTAAAATCAAAGTTAGATAAATTAAAATTTTAAATGCTAAAAATAAAATGGCCATTTCATTTGGCATTTGCCATCATTTGATCATTTGGCATTTAATAATTATTAAACTAAACTTTATTCTATTCCAAACTTTAAATAAATAGTTTTAAAAATAGGTCTGCTCTTTAAACTCTATTGGTGCCTAGTGTTTTAAACCAAATAATCAAATCATATTCTTTATTATAGACTTCTAGACTCATTATACTAATAATAATTAATAGCGTGTATATTGTATAATTATAGTATAGGCCTACTATTCAATTTATTCCATATAATATTAGGTCTAGATCTTTTTGATCTAATACTTGAGCCTTTTATTTTTATATGACTTATAATCTTATAAAAAAAGTTAAATAAGGCTTGTCTTCCAGTCTGAAAATAAATGAGTGAAGTATTTCACATGGCTACACAGCACCAGCTGCGACCTACATATTTTGCCATACCCTATGCAGACATAATTATTGTCTCCCCATTCTCCCACTTGTGGTCAATATAAAATTTAGATTCTCTTTTTAGATTTTCTTTTAGTCTCAAATGTCTAGCCCCCTTACTTTTTAAGTGATCTCCAGCTATTTGTTCCAAATCCACCTGCAGCCAGGTGCACCTTTCAACTCACAAAAAAATAACTGCTTTAGGCATACGTTAGTCCCCCATAAGGTTGTATACCCTGCCAAGCGTAACTGTCAGACTATAAGAAGTCCCTTTTTATAGTCCATACTAACATTCACAAGTACATCGTTGTTTGTAGTTTGGTCTTGCCACAGTATGTCCATGATTTAGAAGATACATCTTTGGTAAAAGTGTTTGAGAAGTCTTAGTTGCTTTCTTTATAGTACCCATGATTCAGATCCATTTAGAAAGATTAAGAGAACTTTTGGAGCACTTCTAGCCCTGTGACCACTGGTCAGATGTTTATCAACTTCCCTTAAAAGCAATGCATCATTTGATAGCATGTTTCCAAGATATGTGAAGTGGTCTACCATGTTAAGAGAGTGTCCATTTACTGTAATCTTTGGGGCTGAGCAGATTTTATTAGGTGACTTTTTTTTTTTTAAGGTTTATAGTTAAACCAAAAGAGGCTGCAGTGTATTCAAATTCAATGACCGCAATCTAGATATCATGTTCAGTGTGAGCAAGTAGAGCACAATTGAGAAGCTGTTACCGAAATCATTTACTTTGTTTTGGTATGAGACATTATAGGCTTAAAGATTGAACACATTGCTTTCTGAGTGAAACCTGACGTACCCGGTAGATAATTTGTGCTGACACTGCCTAATTGGACCCAACATTATGCCTAAGAAAATAGTGAACCATCTAGGGGAAGTACACAGCCCTGCTTTAAGCCATTTTCTATGGGGAAGGGATCAGACAGGTCACCATATTGTGTCTAATCTGGCCTTTTTGTCCAAGTATAATTGATTGGGAAAAAAAAAGGAAAGAAATATGCAACCATATCCATAGTTCTTAGTAAGATTATAACAAATTTTATTTAATGATTTAACATTGCTTCTTTATTTTTGTATTATTTTTCAAAGGTACAAAGAACGTCTAGAAACAAAATATCTGAAGAATTTAAAACCAGGTGAATTGTACAAGAACTCTAGTACACAAAACTGGATTTTTCTAAAAGATGGTCTGGATGATTTCAGAGATGGTTTACCTCCCTCTGTACAAGGAAGTGATTTTATAAAGGTAGTGAACATTTAAAAGCATTTAATTATTTATCAGACAATAGTGTGGAGTTCTTTTACATAGCTTTCTTGAATTATTCATCACATCACACACATATAATAATTAAATGTGTGAACACAAGAATCAAAAAAAAATTAACGAATTAGTTAATTAACTAGTTCCCCTTCAGACCTTGTGATCATTAGGGCAGATGATGCAAAAATCATCTGTTTCTGTGGCCCGCCGTTAACGAGGGTGTCATGTGGCCATCACAACTACCAACCGCCTTTACTTTTCCCCAACTAATTTCAGGCACCCATTAGAGCAGGGTGGACTTAGAGGTACCCAAATATCCAGAAGGTAAAAATCTGTCTTCACCAGGATTCGAACCCGGGACCTCGGTTCAGAAGTCAAGCGCTTTACCGCTCAGCCACCACACCTACTAGTTAATTAGCTATTCATAATTAATTATTTTGTTTTGTATCTCGAACAAGGGAAAAAATAACTGAAGTGGTGGTATAAGCTGAATTAGTCCCCTTTCTAGGTAACCACTTTAAAAGTAAGTTTGAAACAAACAATAGGTAACTGTCTATACAATCTTCTAATTTTATAAGCTCCTCACTAGCAGAGTGGTTATAGTAGGTCAGCTTAAGGAGGCTTGAGTCATGAGCTCAAATTCAGAATGTTCCCTCATTTTTATTACAAAGTTTATATCAACTTTTTTTTTACAAAGTCTATATCAGCTCACTCTGACTGTCTGTAGTATGTTAAAAAGTTTACATCCATTATTTCTCCCATACCCAATCTCCGATTAAGATGAAATTTTACCTGACAACACAAGAATAAAAAAAAAATTAAAATACTTAATTGACTATTGCAAATTAATTATTTTGTTTGGTATCTTGAAAAAGGGAAAGAAATAGTACTTGACAGATGTGGTGGTATAAGTTGAATTAGTCCACTGAGGACTCTTGAGCCCTGAGGGAACATTTCTTTATTTGCATTTTAAGACAATCATGTAAACATTTACCAAGATACCCTCTTCTTACCTCCTCTTTTCTCAGCTATATAGCATTGAGGAAAGCTTTAAAAATACTATTGATTAGAAAGACTTATAAAGAAAATGAAATCTCATCATCTTTATGTGTTGCCTAATATGGATGAATGAACAGAAAGATATAATTAATTCTTGTTCATTTTTTTTAGCCAGGCAAAGGTTCTGTCCCAATTTTAAGTAGTGATTATCTGAAGTCCAATACTGTCAAGCAACCAGCAGCTAAAAAACGACTCAGCAAATATCAGACCTACATGTCAAGAATCACTCCTCAGCAATATCAGCGAAGAGAATATATAAATCAAGTAGAAAAAGGCTTGCTGAAACATCCGCTTGCTCTATATCCACATTTAGAGGATAGTCTTGCTCCTGATGTAATTACTAGTTTCATTTTATATTTAACATAATAAAGTATATCATATAAGTGCAAAAGATGCCAGGTGAACTGTGCACAATATGTAGCCTGAAAAATAAAATAGTTTTACAATACATACATATATATTGCTAAGCATCATTGGTAAAGTAATTTAGAATGGCTGCCCGGCCATGTGATATGAACTTCAGACTGTTGCCTCAATGGTCCCTTGAATTCTGCCCGCAATAGTCCCCTTCCATTCATTAATTCTTTTTTTTTCTCTCTTATTTTTACTAAGTTGGTAGGTCAGCAGTTTATTAAGCATTAGAATCATGCATCTATATTTTCTATATATTAGTTTTTTTGTTTTTTTTAGCCCAAACAATTTCTGTAAATTTATCATGATAACTTTTTGAAAAATTTATTTAGTTCTTTCTTTTCCTGCAGGATTGTTACAAGTGTTCTGTTGACCATTTCCCTACATTCCTTTCATTTATTTGTATTTTTTTAGTGTTTTGGTGTTTCTAAATGACTTTCCATCAGTTTTTGTGCTGCTTCCTTTTTTTAATGTGTCTTGTTGGAAAGTATTTGCAAGTTTTGATGATCCTTTGACAGAACCATAAAATCTTTTCTAAGCAGCGACTAACTGATCTTTTGATTTTATCATAAACCTGATAATTGCAAATGTGTTTCCTAAAAAATCTTTTCTTTTAAACTTTGGTGTTCAAGTACACAACTTTTGACCTATTGTATTATGGCCACAACCAAAAAGTACATGTATATGAGACATAACTTTAATTTTCATTCTTTATGGCCTTCAGCATTGTAAGCTTTGCAAATGTCTGACAATCCTGGCAAGAATTTTTAATCTGTACTTGTCTTCTACTATGTTATTTTTTATTTCTATTATTCTTTTTAATTTATTTATAAACAATTTTTGTATTAATGTGAATCCTATTAATGTGAATCCAATGCATTTTTTTAAGAATCAAAACTTAATCACTTTTTCTTTTTAAATGTGTTAGAGTGTGAAGCTTCCCATAAAGACTTCATTAGGAATTCCAGTAGAGACTGGGATTTTTAATTTAGAAATTTTAGAATCCTTCTAATAACTATTTGACATATTATTTGGGAAAAAAAAATTTTCACTGTGTTACACAGCACTCTTGAAAACTGTGTGGAGACAGAAATCTTTGGATGGATTATTAAATCATACTTAATCTGCCATCTTTTGCCTATAGATAATTTAAAGGACTGTTAATGCCGGGGGTGAAAGTGGGGATAAGCTCCCACGTTCCAAGAAATGCTCCCAAGGCTTGTGTCTCTAAATGCCTCTGACAGTCAAATCCAGCTTCTGGCCTTCACATGTGATTTTCCCAAACATCCGTCAGAACCTGTTCTAATAACTATTTGACATAGGTTGGGAAAAAAAAATAATTTGTCACTGTGTTACACAGTACTCTTGAAAACTCTGTGGAGACAGATATCTTTACATTCTGTGCATAATGGATTATTAAATCATACTTTATCTGCCATCTTTTGCCTATAGATAATTTAAAGTAATTGGCCCTATAACAGAATTTTTAAAAAACTTTTTAAAAATTGTTTCTCTTCATCTTTTTTTTTATCATAATTTTTAAAATTCTTTAAATATAATACTATAAAGCATTCTTTTGGAGTCTTAAGGAAGATTGCAGTATTGTACATTATTACATGGTTACACAGACTTTGACCAACGTATTTTGTTACATCTGATACAGACAAATTTAAGCCTTTGGCTGCTGTTTTTTTTTCTTTTTGCCATCTGTGCCTGTCTTTAGCAGTAGCTTTTATTTTTCTCATATATGTAAGAAGCTAATGGAAGAATTCTCAAGCTGTATCTTTTATAAGCTATTTTACTGTCATCTTCTCCTCAGTAAGCTTTAGCTGATACCTGAACTGGTCTTTAGAGCATTATATAGGCATGCCTCTGTTATGATTTATTCCTTTGAGCTTTCTGAAAATAATTTCTTCAGCATATTGTCATCCCCCCATATGGGAAAGATGCCCTACACAGCACTACTATCCCATCTGGGATAGACGCCCTACACAGCACTACTATTTTTTTTTAAAAAAAAAAAAGAGCTTTGCCACTTAATGTTCATAATGCCACTGTAGATGACATTCAGTGTTATTAGTGACATAAAAGTGTTATTACTTTATGTAACTCCATTATATATCGCTATAGAATAAAAGTTTAGAAATACTCTACAAAAGCTAGAAGCTTTGTGGTATTCTACATAATGTTATTATATTCTATAAATAGAAAAAAAAACATGCCTAGATACAAATTTCTAAATATTTTACTTGCATATTTAACAGCGCAGACAATTGCTTAAGTCTAAATTGGTTGCAATCAATGTGCACTTGGGAAATCCAGACATATCTCAGAAAGTAAAAATAAGAATGTTGTGCCATTGTTATAAAGTTGAATTATATATTTATTGTTCAGTTACTTTGTGTTTGATTACAATTTTGTTTCAGTAACATTCATCATTTCCTTTTTTTCCCTTTTTGTTTTTCCCTTGGTCAGTTAAATATTGCAATAATTAATTGCATCATTTTGTAAATCACATTTATCTAGTTCTGTTAGATTGAGAATTTTAAATAATCATTGTAGTGAACACATATTTTATGTTACTAAATAATTCACTTTATCAGAGTTTTTCCCCTTTCTCAGAAAAAAAAAAAAAACACTATAGAGAGAGCTATACATATTATTTCTTATTTAAACTAATAATTGTTATTTTTCACATTTTCAAAAAAAAAATTTAATTGCTTAATTGTGTTTTCTTCAGTTGTTTGAGGATATTGTAGATCTCTTGGATCCGCAATTTAACATTAATGAGATAGTGGAAGATGATATAGAGTTTTATGGAAAAGATGAGTTTGATGAAGGAAGCATTACTGAACAAGACCCTGCAGTACAACGTCTGAAGCAAGATGATGCATTGTAAGTAAAATGAAATCTTAAACTTGTCAAACAGAAACAGATTTTGCTAAATTATAAATGTCTTTTTCTATTCTTTGAAAAAAAAACAAATTAGATTTTACCTAAGTTGGATCGATCCTGTGTCATTCAGCTATTTGTTTGTTTTTAGGCTTAAGGAAGTAGAATTGACTGGAACAAAAAACTTGTATAGATGGGTACCTCGAAAAGAAAATAAAAAAGATGGTAAAAAGAATAAAGAAAAAGAGATTCCATGGAACAGCACTTTGTCAGAAGAAGAACATATGAAACAAGTTACTCAGGTCATTTTTGTTTGTTACTATTATCAGAAATTTAGCAAAATTATGTTTAATTTCTAAATACTTATATAAATATGAAACTCAATTTAGGCATGTATTGATGTTATTTAATAATCAAATAGAAGCAAAGATACACTTATGTTTTAGTTATGAAACTAGTAGACAAATTACCTAGCATCCACTGCCTAACATATTTTTTTTTACTTGGAATCTATTAAGAGCATTTTGAGTTCTTCCAAAAAGAAAGCTATTAACTTTTTCTGATTATTTGTCATATTTAATGCTTTTTTTTTTTCATTAATTTCATCATGCATGCTTCTATCTTTGTGTCACGTCCCTAGTGACACCTCATTGTTTACAAAATGAGGACATTGTACCTATCTCAAATCAGGTCAGCGTACCCACGCTTAAATGCCAGAAAAACACAGATTAAAACTTAGTTCAAGACTACAGCAGGGAAACAAAATTAACATAGCTTAAATTACAAAAACAGTTCCTAGTGACACCTCGTTGTTCACAGAATGGGACATTGTACCTATCTCAAATCGGGTTAGCGCGCTCGCGCTTTAATGCCAGAAGGACGCCGATTAAAACTTGGTTCAAGGCTACAGCAGGGAGACATAATTGGCGTAGGTTAAATTACAGAAACAATTGAGGGGAAAATTAAATGTAAACGGGTCAAGGAGTCAAGGATGGGTATTGAGATGTCACGGTTATTGATTCTAAAGAAAGATATAAAAGGCGGAGTGTTAGCTTGAGACGAGAGAGAGAGCTAGAAAGTTAGGCTTAGAAGTCGCTAAGTTTTAAAGTAAATATTTACTCATTTTATTGAGCATTTTCACTGAATCCTGTATCTGTTTTATATATCTTTGTACGTACATTTATTGTTTCAAGTTCAAGTTTTAAATAATTAAAACTCAAGAAAACCTATCAGCACTTTGTTACTTCATTGATTATTAAAGTGTTTGAACTATAATCAAGGCACCTCCGAACCCACATATGTCACAAGTTTATAGCATCAAGAACTCCAAGTCAAATAAACACAATAAACACGTGACACTTTGGACCTTTGATTTAAGTCACTGAGTATCAATGTTATATCAAACATCCATGAAAGCATCTCTCATCTGCTTTTAGTTATACGTTCCTGGTTAGCCATGATATATGACATTATAATCTACCATTCTTTAACAACATCTAGCTGGCTCTTTTTATCATCTAAATTGTATATAACCTCTCTATAATTTGCTTAAGACTAGTACCTCACATTCAGTCCAAATTGATAATTCTGGTTATCCAAACTTATGCTTTGATGCAAAAAGCCCACATCCCTAAACAAGTTATTTGTAATAATCTTTCTATCAACTTTATCACTCTAAATACAATCTTTATCTGTCACAGAGAGAGAGAGAGATATTATTATTTGGGAAAAATAGTTGATGTTTAGATTATATTTATTCTTAATTTCATATAACCCAATTTTGAAAATAATACAAGTGGGCTCAAATATATTTACTATTTTAAAAATGAAAATATTGTTTTAATGTATATGAATGTCAACATGATTTATTGATTACAAAAAAACTATATTGAACATCAATATCAAGTAAAACAATATTCAACAGAAAATGTTTGTTTTTACAGGAGTTTTGTGAATGGATAGCAGACCTCGGAGGGGAGACAAACAATATTGAGGAGTCAACAATAACTAGTCTGTTTGCCAGTGGGTAAGTGAATCTTTTCTAATTTTATACATATTTGTATTATAATAAAACTGGTGTAGTTTAAATATCTGTTTTGAATAAGAAGTGGTCGATTGTTTCCAGGTGATGAAAACTTTTACATGCTAGACTATCTCTCTTTAAAAAAAATTTACCCTTAATCTTGCCTTTTTAAAAATGTCATTTAGTGTTATCGATGGTATGTCCATTGATTGAATTCATAATTTTTAATTTTGAGATTTCTAAAGATACCATTTTAATTTTTCTTTATTATATTCAATTTGAAAAGATTTTAAAAATCATTTATTAATAACAGTTTTCTAGTATTTTAATTTATTATTACTTACTCTCAGAAAAAACAGTGATATATTTTGTTATTGTTTTTTTTTTTTTTTTCTTTTACTTACTACATTATGGTCCAGTCTTAATATAGGCACCTTTAATTTTTTTGCATTTTCATAATTAATTTTTTGTCATTTATAAATTTTCACTATTTTAATGTTTATTATCATGGCTACAAAATTATTTCAAGTTATGAAACAAAGCCAGCCCTGTCTGTTCCTATTCATGTTGTTGAGCTTACCAGTGTGCCTCAAGAGCTCCGTCTGACAGCTGTTGTCCCACCACCTGCCCCCACCTCTAATGGCAGTGTGGATGTCAAAGAGGAGAAGAAAAAGGTAAAAGGCTCTTCATGGAGCTATAGAGATTAATGTCTATCCTCATGCTTTCTACCTTGTGAGCAAAGCATCGAATATACCATGATCTCCGCCGTTGTTTTTGCATAATGGGCCTATAGCAATATGGCTTCCCTGCCTTATTTTATATTATTCTAAGAAAAATTCAGAAAAAAAAATAACTATAGATGGCTAAATATTTTATTTTTTTACAAATGAGAATAATTTCATTTCAATGGTAGCTCAAATGAACTTAAAAAAAAAAACATATAGATAATAGCATTGGCATAGCTAGGAATTTACCATCATTTTGGGGGCCCTGGGGGGGCTTGACCTCTTTGGGGGTCCCTACATTCTGCATAATAATTAATATCAAATCACTGAGAGATTTTTCAATTTTCCCCCTCCCTCCCTCCCCCCACCCTAGATACGCCTCTGGATAATAGTCTACTCTATAGTTCTATTGTATTTATATCTTTTAATTATCTTGAATCAGGGATTGTTCACATAAATAGCATTATTATATGCAAAGACCTGCTAATGACTAAAAGAAATGATATTGATAATGTGATAATAATATTTTAAAATTTAATAATTTTTCACTTAATTTTAATTAAGTATATGAGAGACAAGTTTCATACTAAATTTCAAGAAATCTTCTCTTTTAATCATTTAGTTTTTTTCCTTTCATAAAGTTAATGGTATCTTTTTTTATTAGAGAATTACAGGTGATTATGAACCTAGCTGGGTTAAATTCAAATATGGTGCTTGGTATTTGCATCCAAAAACATGGAAGAAAATGGGTTTTGATGAGCCCCTTGAAGATCCGAAACAACTTAAAGAATATGAACTCTCTGAAGCTAAGAAGAAGAGCAATGAGCTGGTAATCTACTTTAAACATCATTTGATGCCTCTTTATCATTCTATGCAATGCTTATTTTTGGTGTAAGAATTCTTTGTTAATCTAAATTTAGAAACTTATCTAGAAAATTAAGTTCTTAATTTTTTTTTATTTGTAGCACTTTTAATTTTAGGTAACATTTTTATGCTTCCTACAGAATAATGAACTGGCAACGATGCATGCATCAAAAGCATTTGCAGATTTTATTGAAAGAAAAAGTACTAGAAAACCAGAGGTATCAAAAACTTGTTAAATTCTAACTTTCAGGGATATATATATATATAAATATTATCACTTTATAATACATATAATACATGTGTTTTTGAGTGTGAAGTTTGTGGAAAAGTACAAATTTTATGGGGCTTCTTTAAGCACAGTAGTTGTCATCTATATCTTTCATCAGCAGCAGGCTTTTTTATGGGTCCCAAAGGTATGGTCTTTCTAAGAGTTCTCCAGCTATCATTTTTATGTTATGCTTTTCTCTATACCAGTACAGGTCATGTAATGCATGAGCTGCTCATTGAAGTGTTTCTAGAGGGTCCTTCACTACCCTATGCCACTAGTAATGATGTTCTGGTGAAAACCAATGTAGAAAGTATAGAGGAATAACAAGTTGTTCCACAGTTGCACATGCTTGTCCCTTATGGGATACAATCCTTTGCCTTAGCCAATATTAAGCTTATATTGCAGTGTTTCTGAACTTTATACTTCTAATGTAACCAACATTTAAACAAGCAAATTATTCTTTAAAAATCCTTTTAAAAATAACAATTTAAAGCTTATCTAAGGAAAAAAACTCTTGAATTTTCAACTGTATCTCTTAATTATGTAGACATTATTTCCTTTATTTGATATCAAACAAAATAATTAATTCCAAAAAATAATTGACTATCTGGTCAATTCTTAAATTAATTCATGTTTTGTTAGGTACAATATTTAATTGTTTAAATTTTCAACTTGATCCAAGAATGGTTGTGATCTAAGAAATGTTCATGTCCACTTTTATCAAGATTGGTGAAAGAGTTTTAATTTCTATATGAGAAACACATGCTTACATATATACATACATACATATACCTTACAATTTGCTTTAAATATTAGATTATTGTATACCAAATATTTTCTATCATTCTATAGTATTGTTTTTTTCCCTAGTTATTAGATTTAATTTTTTCAATTTTTTTTTATACTGCTATCAGTGTTAAACTTAAGTTCTATAATTAACTGCAGTTTTTGACAGAATTTATGCAATATTTTCTCCTTTCCTGGTTCGGGAAAATTCTTCTTCTTTTTCTAGCCAACTTTTTGCTTGCTGAGCTGTAAGCTCTTTTAAGGGAAAAAAAGTGTGTTTTTTTAAATTTGTCAGCACTGCCATTCACAGTGTTGGTTATGTTGGGTTGTTGTGGTAATAGGGTCTACCTAAAATGAGGCGTTCAACTAGAATATGATAAGGGAGGCACAGTGTCTACAGAAAAGTGGATGGGTGGGATTTATTCTGTAAGGTGATAATTTAAAGGTGGTGTCCCTTTCTTAGTTAAAATGTAGATTGCTCTTAGAGCTGGAGGAAATTGATACTGTCCAGTTTGTTTAATGTGGCCATTTCTTTGTATAAGGCTCTGTCTGTGCTTCTTGATGCCCATTGGTTGAGCCAGTCCGCTTTTTTGATTGCTCCTGGCTAAAATTGACTTGAGAGTGAAGTCCTGAAACATCAATAGATAATTTCTTGATTTGTTATTTTGTTAATGCAGACAAAGCATTATCACTTTGATATCTAATCTTGTAATTAAAAAATCAAATAAATACATAAATTATTATTAAGATAACTGCATCCTTCTTTGTGTTAATCTAGAAGTGCATGTTAATTAGAGACTTAAAGTCTACTTAGTCATTGGTATTCCTCTAATGACACTTATAGGAATTCCTCCTGGCATACAGAATATGAAATATGCATTTATCTTTGTGTCTTTCTGATCATTTTATTAGGTTGTGTTTTTGTACTTATATGTTATGGTTCAGTGTTTTGTATATTATTTCTATTTTACTTTTTACTCATCTGTTCTGGAGTGTTTAGTGGTTTTATTAATGGCTTTACTCTAGTCAAAAGGGATAATACACCTTGCTGCTTCCTTTTGCATCTGTTTTGCAACTTGATGTTTTTTCAAGTTGAAGGGTTCTAAACAAAGGACATATTTGGGTTCTAACAGGGTCAAATAGCATTTTTTTAAAAATCAATTGCTATCTCTATCTGCATTTTTAAAATGCTACATTAAAACTTTATGACCCTTACATTTTTGGTTTTAGTATAGTTAAGATAAGTTCAAGGCTAACAAATCTGTATTGAAACGATAGTAATTGAAGTGTCTGTCTCAGCATAGTTAATGTTCATTAGGTCAAGGGTCATGAGATAAATTATCATTTGTGAAGATTGTAAGCTCCACTTCAGATGGACAGAATATGTTGAAAGTTACAGTTTTGAGTTTTGTTTCAAACTATATTTTTGTAATGTTGTTGGCATAGACATTTTTCAGAATGTATGTATTTGAAGCTCAATCATTTTATTTAAAGTTTACATTTTTAAGTTATATTATTTCTTTTTTCTTTCTTTCCAGTTTTTGTTAGAAGTTGCAGAGATTCAGAAGAGAGCTGAGGAAGAGGAACTAAAGAGGATTGAAGCAGAACAACTGAGTAAACAGAAGAAAAATAATCTATTAACAAAAAAAGTTTCAGATGTTGTCTATTAGCTATTGAACTCCTCAGCTATCTATCTCACATGGCGTTAAGGGCAGTACATAACCACTCTGAAATCTATCAGGTTGAAGCCTAAAACATCTCAACACACAGTAGCATTTTGCTCACCAATGTCTCACAGGGTTTTTGTGAAATTTCACTTGAAATCAGCAGACTTGTGTGTCTGTCACATTCATTTTGATTTCAATTCTTCTCAACTGCTTTATGTGTGTAACTGAATTAAAGAGATCTTTTATTTTTATTTGGTTGATGCTGAATTGTTTTGAAGAATGAGTGTATGTTTGGCTGAATGATTTATTATACTGTACATTTGAATGGATAATAAGTTTGGCAGTATTATTTTTATAGTCAGAATAAGAGACAAATGTATTATAATGATATTAAACAATAGTAACCCAATCGCAAATATGTTTGTTCAACAATTTGTAACTTGTAAACGAACTCAAAAATATGAAGAAAAATAAAAAATTCAGCTTACTATATTAATACATATCTTTAGGTAGACTTTAAAAAAAAAACATTGTAATAGATATCTTTAAACTTTAAACAAAAAAACAATGACTAATTGATTTTAAAAAAAGTTTTAGACTGACTTATTAATTAATAAACTTTTTGATATTTAATTTATATTTTCATCATTTCTGATACTTGGATTCAATTATTCACAACTGTATTACTGGTTGCTTTTTAATAAAGAAATGTATACTATATATTTAATCATTGTGTTTGTAACTCTTTAAACCAATATGTCAACTTTCAGAGGATATGTTATTGTTTTTTGTTGTTTTTTTGTTAGTTAACTCTGTTAAACTATGCTAGTTTACAATAAGGAATTTGGTGAGGAAAAGTTAAGATCTTATCTTCTACAATACAGACGTTACTTCAAAAAAGAAGATGATTACGTCATACGCGTCATGCATTTAGCCATGCATATTAACCAATGACCTAAATTCTGCCAAGTCACTGGTTTTCCTGGCTAGCTCAGGCAACCTATTCCATGCTCTAATAGCGCTAGGGAAGAAGGAGCATTTGTCCTAGCATATGGAACGAGAAATGTGCCTTTATCTTTGTGTCTTTCTGAGTATTTATTATTTTATTAAATTTTGTTATTGTATTTGAAGATTATGGTTCAGTGTTTATTGTATAATTGCCACTTTACTTTTAAATCTTCTATCCTGAAGGCTTTCTAAATTTAATGATTTTACTAAAGGTGTTACTCTAGTCAACTGTGAATATTCGTTTGTTATGAATCTCTCTGCTCTATTTTGTGTCTGTTCCAATTTCATGTTTTCTTGAGTTAAGGGGTCCCAAAAAGAGGATGTATGTTCTATTATTGGCCTAACCAAGGTTAAATAATATTTTAGTTTTACTTGATTTATAGAACTTCCCTGTGTTTGTATTTCAGGTTATGTTTTATATTGCACCAATAATGTTATAATAAAAACAAAGACTTTTAGATATGCAATAAAAACAGCCTTTGGAGACAGTCAAGTTTGGTTAATCAAGAAATGTTTAGACTTTATTCTTTCATTAGTGACAGCATTGATAGTTATTTGGTTAATAACAGCATTGATAGGTATTTGGTTAAATAACAGCATTGATAGGTATTTTGTTAAAAAACAGCATTGAAAGGTATTTGGTTAAATAACAGCATTGATAGGTATTTGGTTAAATAACAGCATTGATAGGTATTGCTATATATGTAGAGCTATTTCTCTTTTATAAAGCCTTGTTATTTTTTAATTTATCGTTGATCATGTCTATAAGCCCACACTTGTAGCTAGAAGGAGACAGGGAAGATCATGTCTATAGGCCCACACTTGTAGCTAGAAGGAGGCAGGGAAGATCATATCTATAGGCCCACACTTGTAGCTAGAAGGAGACAGGGAAGATCATGTCTGTAGGCCCACACTTGTAGCTAGAAGGAGACAGGGAAGATCATGTCTATAGGCCCACACTTGTAGCTAGAAGGAGACTGGGAAGATCATATCTGTAGGCCCACACTTGTAGCTAGAAGGAGACAGGGAAGATCATGTCTATAGGCCCACACTTGTAGCTAGAAGGAGACGGGCAAGATCATGTCTATAGGCCCACACTTGTAGCTAGAAGGAGACAGGGAAGATCATGTCTATAGGCCCACACTTGTAGCTAGAAGGAGACAAGGGGCATTAAGCAAGACTTGTCGACCGTTTTTCTCCATTCCTCCCTGTCTTTTGCCTTGCTTAAAACCTCTTTCAATGGTAGGCCCGTCTATTCTTTTATGTTGTCCTCACATCGCTTTCTCTGTCTGCCTCTTCTTCTTTTCCTGGTAATGTTCCTTGAAGGAAGGTCTTTGCGAGCCCCGCAGATCTTGTAATATGGCCATAGATTTTAAGTTTGCATTTTTTTTTACAATAGCTCTCATGTCATCATGGGGTCCGAGGGCATAGGGGTACTGGAAAGGGGTAGTACCTTTGATGGTCCGGCATGCTGCACCTTTAGGTGGACGGCCTCACTGGTCCCCTCCCAACCCCTAAATCTCTCACATGTGGTTCCAAGTGCCATGCCCTGGAAAACCGCTTCAGCTGGCAGACTAAACCATGTGAGGGGGTGGTGATAACATGGCACCACTGGGCGAAAGGCCTTCTAGACTAAGGTCATCGTCCAGGGCGGAAGAATCCCAGGATGGACTACAACGGCCACATGTTCAGGACCAAGGCGAACCACCTAATTGGAGGTACTCGGCTGTGGTCAAGCATGGAGAGGGATGGGCGCCGCCATGCAGGTATCTAGCCCTCGTTACACCAAGTGAGAGAATGGCCGTAATGAAGCTCAGCAAACTTTTATTTGGCTGGGAGGGGGGTTAACCTCAACCCCCACAGTACCCAGTTACGTTCATGGGTTTGGATAATTATAGATATGCTTTAGCTTTTTTTTTTTTTGCTCGTGGAATATATGACTGTCGTCTGCTTTACTTTTGCTAGAGTGTTGCTTGAATTCCCTATATTTACCTCCCTTCTAGTGTTAATATTTAAAGTTTTATACTGCGCTGGCTCATTTCTTTTTATTTTATTTTATTTTTTGCTTCCATGAAATATGCCTATGGGATTAACGTGACTTCGTTCGCAAGGTTAAAAGATATATTAAAACTTACATGAACCATGTAGAGAGAGTATGCGTGGGCTACTTAGTACCCTAGTGCCACTGTCACTTGATACACTAACTGGAATGTGTAATCTGTGATTTTTTTTCGTGGCGCAAAAATCTCTCTCTCTCTCTCTCTCTCTCTCTCTCTCTCTCTTTATTGTCTTTTTTTCTGCCGCTATTTATCTTTTTTTTTGTTAGGGTAAAATGTGGTTGAGAAACAATTACTATCCATTGTTCATTCTGGGGTAGCTCTGCACGACATTTTTTATTGTAAGCCTATGTCTGGAGATTTTAATTGTTCTCTAATTAATGTTGTTGGTGTGGCAATTAATCACGTTGTTCTCTTATTATAAGTGATTACATTGATTCCATATAAGATTGAAGCGACCACCTTGCAATCGATGTTTATAAAGAAGGGATTCTGATCACACTTTTGTATGGCTCTGAGACCTGGGTGCTCTATCATTTCGCACTGACTGGCATAGAGGAAAGTAGCTGGCAGCAGATGGCATCTGAAAGAGACAATTGGAGAGCTCTCACAAATGCTGCGGAACACACATTAGAGACTCAAAGAAAAAGCCCTTGTTGAGGACAGGCGCAGAAGACAAAAAGAAAACTTAAATACACCGCCGGCGGACAACAGCTTTGTCAGCATCAGATGCGGGAAAATATGCAGGTCGCAACTGGGTTTGAGTAGTCATGTGAAACACTGCACTCAACCTTAATCTTCAGAATCGAAGGACATTGTCATTATATAAGTTAAAAAAAACGTACGTGACATGTAGGCCTATATGTAGCCTAAAATTGACACATTCATTTCTAAAGGAATTAATTTAAATTGACGTGTTAAGTTATAGGTGTACCACCAATACACAAGTCTGATACGGACTTATAATCTGTGCTCATTTGGGGACAATTTATTTGTTTAAATGTATTTTGGGTTATCACATATAACCGCTATATATGTAGTAGAACCCTTCTTTGCATTCATTTCTTTTTTTTTATTTGTGTTAAGTGGGGGGGAGGACGACACTGTTTACAAAAAAGGACAAGGGGAGTGGAATGGTTTATAAGAAATTATTACTTTGCTTTTCGGATTAAAAAAATAGTCCTACGATTTCAGTAAATGCTAGATCTCTAGAGTAGGAGTTTAACGATACAGGAAAGGGAGGGGGGGCGCGGTGGCTTACGAACCTGGAGTCCCGAGTCTCGTTAAGGACTGGGATTTTGAATTTCGGATTTTTAATGGCGCAGGGCGCCCCTGAGTCCACCCAACTCTAATGGGTACCTGAATTTAGTTTGGGAAAGTAACGGCTGTTGGTCGTTGTGCTGGCCACAAGACACCCTACTCTTGAACCGTTGGCCAAAGAAATAGATGACCTTAAAGATGGAGGGGGTTTAGTATCTATAAAGAGGCATAGTGAAAGAAGAAGACGAGGAAGGATACGAATCTTGACACATGCACAATTCTGATATGGATTAATGTGCTAAGCTCTTGCTAAATAGCAAGATATAACGCCCTTACTATTCAAATGAAATGCCTTCCTTTTTTTTTTCATTTATTCCGCTTCTGCCTTTCTAAGTGTGACCTCCGTGACTCTCTCGGAATTTACGACCCAAAATGAACGAAAGATTTCTCAGAAGAAGGTGTAGAGTTACGTAGGCTTTATTTAACGCCTGCATGGACCTCAAAAAAATCCATGTTTATATTTAGACTACGACTATTTAAGACTTGCTCCAATGAATGAGGCTTTATAGTCCTCTTTTTAACCCCATGTTTTTTTAGAGATTATTATTAAGTATAACAATCCACACCGCGCTGTATTATTAGTTTATTATTTGTTTATTATTTGTTTATCGTAAATTGTTTTTTTTTTACGTGTTTATTATCATGTTTGATATGGGGAAATACTTTGGAGGTCGATGAAAGAATCAACAATGCGTTAATTAAGCTTTTTATAAACAAATGGAAACGTATTCGTATATCTGTCTCTATCTTACAGCTCGCAGTTATTGTGTTTGTTTGTAGTAGACTTATATTTTTGTTCAGACGCCTATGATCCGCCCATTGTATCCATCTATTTTTTTTTCTTTTCCCCCATATAGTTCCCCTTTCAGACCTTGTGGACTATAAGGGCAGATGATGTAAACGTCACCTGTTTCTTTTGGCCTACGGTTAACGAGGGTGTCATGTGGCCAGCACAACGACCAACCACCTTTACTTTTCCAGAACTAACGTCATCTGTTTCTTTGGTCTACGGCTAACGAGGGTGTCATGTGGCCAGCACAACGACCAACCGCCTTTACTTTTCTTGAACTAATGTCAGGTACTCATTAGAGGTCATCAGTCAGTATTTTTTCCCGCACCCTGCGTGTGAGCAAAACTACGTCAACACCAGCAATTTTCAACTTCGTGAATTAGTCACGTGCGTCTGAATTCTGAGTCGCCCTCTTCATCACAGCCTACCCCACCCCTTTTCCAATCTTGATCCCACTAATAGAATAGCAAATGTCATTATGAGATACATATGCAAGAAACAGAAAACACAAGGCCGTGCATTTATTACGACACACACATACACACTCCACAAAGAAAACTTAGTCATAGACTGTATCATAACGTATTGTGCTATTTATAGAATGTATTTAGCGTCACCTCATTGATTGTTATTTGCTATTGTTAGCGTAAAACTTAAAAAAAAATCGCGTGGCAATGACGTTGGTTTCTATAAATAGAAAACTATATAATGTAGAAATCACCTATTGTTAAGCACAGGTGTTATTTTAGAGTTCGTCATAGAAGTGGCACCTTGATCCTAACGATTCAGAGGGGACTTGTAGAGGGAAAGAAAGATAATTCCATTTTTCAAAGAATGTTTATTATAACCACTTTTATTCATAACACACTCTAATATACAAATATGGTTATAATAACGTTAAAATGTACCTATTGAATAAAATGAGCTTTGGCGACATATGTCAAATAGAAAAAATCTAGGATTCTTTTTTTTTTTATTTATTATCATTATTTATTTATTCAACAAGCAAAAATATATATATATATATATAACCCTAACCTAATTGACATAACAGTTGGACAGACAATACTTCATTAAATGTTTTGATCACCAACAGGTTCAATAAAGGGAACATGGGTTGGTAAATGTATTTTTTGTCTTATGTTCCATGACAAAACTTCTATTCATCCCCCTTCAATTTCCATCCAAACGGTAACCACTCCAACGTGAACTGACGTCTTTATTTGAATTAATCCTATGCAGTCAGCAGTATAGCGAACGTAGTTTATTAATTGATTAGACAACATAGTTCATAAATTATATAAACTAGAGTTACAGTGAGGGCTTGAGGCAGAGGCGTAGTGAGCTAAGCGTGCGCACCCCCATTTCCCGTGAATATCACATAGAAATATAGGCTGCGTGTGGCGCCCGGGACATCGTGCCCCCTTGCTCCCCCCATCACTACGCCTCTGGATTGAGGTTTAATTGTCTTATGAGTCAATGTTAAAAAAAAAAGAAGCATTTCTAGTGCGGATAAATATAGCAATATTATCTTCTATTCCATATAGCTTGTCTCTAAGTTAGTTGTTCTTAGGCAGAGATGGTAAACTTGAACTTGTAGGTGCATCCCCTGAGATCATTGAGTGCATGTATCCGAGGGAGAGATGCGCTGCTTCTATTCACACGCTTCGGTCCACTGTTGAGGAATGGGCTTGTTGTCTAATGCCTTCTCCCACGTCTGACACCATCAGTGCATTGTATTAAGACAAGGTGTGCGGGGAATTTAGTTTATATGTTTTGTAAATCGTCGTGCAAAATGATGTGGGAATATGTCTAGATACCAGAACCGTTTACTGTTTGACTTTTAATGACTGTGATGATGCCCAACACGTTTGCACGTATTTTGTAGGTTAGAAAGTTAATATTGGGTCAACGTGACCTTCATTTTTGGTGTTCTGGGTCGCGTGTACTACAACAAGCTGAGACTGGAATGAAGCTGCTTAGTTTTGATGGCAGTGGGCAATACCACTTTCAGACCTTGCTACCTATGGGGCCAGGACCAGATCTACCAATAGGCAACACAAGCTATAGCTTGCCCCCCCCCCCCCCCCCCGAAAAAAAAGAAATATTTAGCACTGACATATATAATACCTGGATATATAAAGGCCTAAAGGTACACATATCTCTAAAAGCTTACGGCTTATGACCTTTTCATTTCTAAAAACAGCACCATATAGGACAGGGACAGAATATATATGGCCAACGGTAAACAAATGTGAATATTCATTTGTAATAAATCTCACGGCTTTATTTTCGTTTGAACTAGTTTCTTTACATTGTCTTGATTTGAGGATACCAATCAGAGGATGCATATTCTAATATTGTTCAAACCAATGCTAAACAGCATTCTAGTTTAATGTTCTCGTTTGATTTGTTGAAATGTATTTTAATAAACCCAAATGCTTAGTTTGATTTTTAAAAATAATTTCGTCAATATGGGGTTTGTTTTGCTTTGCTTTCGAAGTTTTCGACGTTCCAACAGAAATAAATTTCATTACGTCCTAAGTTCCGAACACCTCCAGGATGGAAGGGGGTGGCAGAGGGCTGGAATAGAACTCGAGCCAACGTGACGACAGTCTGTAGCACATACCACACAACCTGCCGGCAGCCCTAATGAAAGCTCTATTTGAATACTGCACGAAGTCTTTAGATTTATATTAAATTTTTGCACCCATAGTTTTCAACGTATTCTATCAAGTTATAAGTTATAGGTATTTTCTATGAATTATTGTGACTGACATACAGTCAGATCAAACAAACCTAAGTAGGTCGCGAGAACGCTGCCAAAGAAAGTACAAAGGCAGGTTGTTGTTTTTTTCAGGTACCAAAAAATCTGTTGGAAGCGATAATAATTGTAGTATACATTCCTTTTTTTTTTTTTAGTAATGATGAATAAAAACATTATTACCTATATCATAACTAATATTACTCATGTTTAAATAAATAAAATTATTAACTTAAGTGTAGTATTTTCCCAATTGAATAGGACAATTGACACTGGACTCGTTCAGAAACAACTTTCACTAACAAATACTTATAAAACGAAGAACAACAATACTAGATCGGAATTCGATCTCTAACAAACTCAAGTATAAACATCATCCAGAAACTCCAGATGTAAACATTGACACTACCGAGTTTCGCCAACAGAATGAGCAGAGTGGTGGGGTTGGCACAGGTGGTAACGACGAAATAACGAGCGGATCAATACTCTTGTGCTTTTTTTTCCTTAACACCGTCTCCCAGACAAATCTGTGGGACATTTTTAAAACAGTGTCTAGAAAAATGTGGCAATCTTCTTTTTTTCATTGACGCAGAAATTCAAACAAAAATAGAAGTCGACGTGACTGGTTACACCTGCAGAAGCATTAGAATTTTTTTTTTAGAGTTTGAAAAAAAAAAGGGTTTCATGTTGAAAGTTATCTCTGATTATTTGTAAAATTTTAATTTAAAAGTGTTTTTTTTTAATTTATTTTACACAGTTATCAATAACCTTGTCCGCCCCGGCTATTGGCTACGGCTTGATCACATTACAATGGGCCTAGAGTTCGAATCCCGACTCGAGAATTGAGTTTGCTGAGTGCCTAAAGGCAGCACGGAAACCTTCTCTCAGATACCCCCCCTGTCCCCCTACTGGTTCACAAATGAGATTGGACCATTGTGCACTGGGCGTACTATAAGCATGACAGAGACTACATAAAGAGATTGCAATTACATAAATAATGAGCTTCAATTCTGAAACTTACAAGTCAACAGCCCTTGCAGACCTGATACTTAGCCTTCTTAGACAAAGTCCTTCTGTCTCGTTCGACGCACAGGATGACAAGCTTTTTCCACAGAGATCGGTCATAGGTAGCTTCCGTAGCCTCTTCTCGTCTGGTGTCCTCGGAATTTATGTCTTAGAATGTGCGTCCGACAGGCAGGGCAGGCGAGGTTACAGCAAAAGAGATATAAATATTTTCGCATTTCAACAGCTCAGAAATTTTAAATTGTTTTTCTAACATTTTTTTTTTCACATTTTTACGGCTGGTAAAAATATCGTGATGAAGAAGTTGGAAGAAGTTAAGAAGTTTGTAGCATGCTCGGAATAAGTAAATACAGCTCCGGATTTACGATAGTGCGTCTACCAAGGGCCTTACTCTCCACAAACTCAAAAATATACATTTTTAAAAAATAAAATATGCATATTAAATATTTTAAAAGGAAAGTCCGATTATTTTTTACAAGAACTCTGTTTCTTATTTGTAAGATATAACATGGTTTTAGATATAAGTAGGCCTATTTTCATTCATAAGTGGATCATTATTAAAGTTTTGAAAAATTTTAGGGACCTCCACAAAAAATATTTTCCCGGGGCCTCCACATACTTAAATCGGGCCCTGGTCGCCATGTCCATATATCTCTCCGACAGATGTGTTATAGGCGGCATTAAGGAACACAAAAAATCATCCAATAGAACCGAGCTTTGTAGGTCTCATTATGGATTTTAGAGCGATATTTCGAACGTATAGATAGCAGCACGTGACAGGCCTAATATAGACCTTTGGCGTCACTGGTCTAGTAGGCTACAAAAATAAATGGAGTAAACATACCAGTAGGCCTACTTAGTTGTAACAAAGTTTAAATGGTATCAAAACAAACAGAATTCAACTTGAGAAGAAAGGAAAATTATAAGTAAAACTCATCGTCTTTAAAGACATAGCTTTATAATCGATAGCTCTAAACTAATGCAGAAGAATCTGTGAATTTTTAATATTTTTTTTCTAGGTTAAAAGGTAACCAGTAGCTGTATTGATTGGTCTAATACCTGTACCATCTGCGATAAATTGTATTACCGATAAACTGTTGAGGTCAGAGTGACACACGGGAAAGACACAAATAAACTCATCATTTACTTTTTTTTTTGGAGACGCGTTGGGATAACCCAACAACATCATTACATTGGAATGTTAGCTTTAGTCAATATTAAAGATATCTAATCTACGGAGATTAAAAAAATGACCAATATATTGACCTACAGTGGACCCAGTTTTTTTTTTTGGTCTATTTTTGGAAAGGGTACGTTCAGAAGTAAAGCTTATCCTGAGGACATTTTAATTTTTTTGTAGGGGGAAGGACAACTTTTTTTTACAAAGGTTATATAAATTCTGTATCTGGTACAATTTTTGCGCGTTATTTTTCCTACACAAATTCTTGGATCAAGTTGAGACTTTACAAAATTATTTGTTGTTCCTAACAAAGCATGAATCATTAAAAAAAATTACCAATTAGTTAATTAATTATTGGTAATTAATTATTTTGTAGGTATCAAAAAAATGTTCTTGTTAAAAATGTTTCAATGAAAGTGTGTGAGTTTCCAACCTTACCATTTTACTTGCGTCTCATTGTAAACTGGTTGAGTTTCCTATCTCATCATTTTGCTGGTAAAGTTCTGAATTGGTTTCACTTTTTTTTTTCATGCTGCATAAAAAGTTTAAGTGCAGCAAATATAATTATATCTCTAATCTCTATTCATCAAAACTAATACCAACTAATCAGTAGACTTTGTCAATCTTTTAAACATAATAATGTGTATTTTTTAATAGACCATATTGTCTTTTGTTTTTTTTTTAATTGTTATCTTCTTTTGTAACCTGGCGAGAACATAACGACGTCTTTCCATTAAAAACGTTCAGCATATTCCTATGTTGATATTAACTAAGAAATATGCTGCCCTCCACATGACACTATCCAGTGTCTCCTTTAACACGTAAAGCTCATTCTGAGATCTTAAAATGAAGGTGATTGTATGGCCGGCACAACTATCGACTGTCTTAAATCTACTCAAGATAGTTTTGTGCCTTCTCCTCCTGGCTCTGTACTTGTAAATCAGCTGGCAGTATTTCCATAGCACTTGAAACAGGTCTGGATACTGGGCGAAGTCATGAAGGAGAGCTGGTGCAAACAGGGGTCTCTTCATGTACGGAAACATGAAACCCTGAAAAACGTCTTATATCTTGCAGCAAGAGACGTGTATCGGTACATAGGTTAGTGCACGGAGACTTACAATAAGCACAAGTAAAGGTCTCATATAAGACATCAAAACAATGGAGATACATGTATCAGGTATTAGAGCTCAACATGAGGTCTCAAAGTATGTCGTTATATATGAATTTCTAGATAAAGAAAATTGCGTCCAAAATTTAAATCAGGGCCGAAGGATGTGCTGCTGAGTGACATAGCAGCTGAGGGGGTTCGAATCTCGATGGAGACAGGGAAATTTGACTCGATGCTTAACTGTGTTTGATTAACACCTTCAGGCAGCAGGGAAAACTCCCAGATACCCCTACAACTAAATGTCCACAAAAGCGATTGGACAAAAAGCAATAATAATAATAATAGGATTCTATGTATCGCGAGGACGTAACGACGTCCTTCCATTAAAAACGTTTAGTATATTCATATGTTGATATTATACTTTAAATTATACTTGGTAGATACCAAGATTCACGCGCCGCCCATGATTATTTTCATTAAATTTTCTATGCTAGTTAGTCTGAAAATTTAACGGTATCTCAAAACAACAAAATTTTTTTTTGCCGTTCACCTTTTAAAAATCTGGGCAACGACAGTTTAAAAACAAAATCTGTCCGAGTTATAGTTGAACAAAAATCGTCGTCAGCCTTAAAACAAAAATATAATTGTAAACAATTTAGTTCGTCAAGTGTAAAAAAAAAAATGAAATGAGAGTTGAGACTAAGTTCATGCACTTAAGACACCACTCGTGAGGTCATTTAAATCTTCAAAACCAGAGCACTTCCTGAGTCAACTTTCATAACAGGTTGTTTGTGTGCTGATCTTCGGAAACTTTGGACAACAAGATATTTCAAAACATCTGCTTCGTTAATTATGTTGTTTTTTTTAATAAAAGAGTGAAGGGGGAATGACGTCATTCTCGAATATTTTCCTGCGTCGCGCTTGAATGTGGGTTAAATAAATACTGTTAGGATTATAAAATGGATCTAGAAAAATCTAGTTCCAGCTTTTAGCGGGTTGTTATGATCACTGTTGCGGAACGGCTTTGAACGGGCGTGTTTTTTTTTTCCTTCTACTGGGTACGCAGGAGTCAAATAAAAGATGTATATTAGGTCCTAGTTTTATTGAAAGAAGTAGGCCTACTGAGGTTATCATTGAGTGAAATAAAACTGTTGATGATAGATTTGGCCAACTGTTGATGTAAGTCTGTAGGATGTGAGCATAAAATATGATCCTTTTAATTTGAGGTTAGGGCCTATAACTACCACCATAAAGAAAAGGTTGAGCAACAAGCACGCGCTTCGCGTAATAAAATAATAATAAGGCATTGTTTTCGAGCCATCAGGTAGGGTGAGTGCAGTAATTCACGGGAAAATTTAGACCCAGTTGCGACCAACATATTGCCCCATTTCTAAATTAGACAAGGCCATTCTCCACCAAGAATCAATGAAAATTCTTTGGAACTACTTTTTACTAAGCTTTCACTCTGTCTGCCTGTCTGGTAAAAAGTTTATACCTGACAAAAGAAGAATCAAGAAAAACAAAACAATTAGTTAATTTACTATTGTTAATTAATTATTTTGTTTTTATCGAACAAGGGAAAGAAAATATAAGTGCACCAACTGGAAGGTTGGTTGTTGACTGTTACTAAAAACATGGCTAAAGGTACAGTTATCTAAATTCTCTACCTACTGGCCGTTCACCTTTAAAGCGACTCCTCCAGTCCTTTCAAATAAATTACTTCGAAACTCCGTTGTTAAGTCAGTAAAAAAAAACAACTAAAAAAAACAAATTCTTATTTCTATGTTGAAAGAGATAGGTAAATGACTTTTCAAAGCACAAAGAATGTCGATAATTTGTATGGAAATTGTGTCTTGTTTGTTTCCATCACTGAACTATATGTTAGATTTTTATAACAAACAAATAGAAGAGAGGAGGCTGAGACATAAACATAGATCTAGGTTTAAACCAAAAGAGAACAACTTTTTTTCATCTTAAAACCGTTTTTTTTTAAATACGTGTATGTATATGCGAGATTATTGTTGATAGCACTCACAAAGGTTGACATTGCTGAAATAATACTTGTCTTTCTTTCGTGTTTCTTTAAAGCTTAAAATATACATAATTTATTTAATATGATTTTACATGTAAAAGTTATAACATATGAAATACCATATGACTTGAGATTCATTCTTTTTCACTGTAGTATATTGTGCATTCGTCAAATTATGTGGTCAAAATATAATAATAACGACTTTTAAAGAGGTGTACTTTATATATATTTTTTTTAACTTCTCAAACTTGATAAGGGACTCGTTCGAGCTCATGGATATGTGATGAAAATAAATAAGAAAAAAAACTTTAAAAAGAAAACGTTAGCCTGAAAAAAAAAATTGAATGAATTACTTATAGAACCAATCATATATACATATTATGCTTCTCAATTACGTAAAAATAGTACTGATTAGAAATAATTTCTGCAACCATTATACCATTTAAAAAAGCTTTTGTATGTTGTCTTATTTTTTGGTTCTGTATCATTAAAGATTGTATCGTCTTTTGAGATACCGGATGAATTACATTCCTGCGGCAAAGTATCTCATTAACCGAAAGAAATATGGGATTTCTGATTAACATTGACGCATGAACACTCCCTAGATAAGTTAGGCAAAATCTTGAAGATTTACCAAAAGGGTTTTATTGTTATTGTTGTTTTGTGTTTCATACAAAAAATAGATTAAAATAGTTTTATATTCACCTTTGCTTTCACCTACTTATTTATCTGTTTGACCGTTGGGACACCACACACGATTTGTTGACGGTCTTTCTCCATTCCTCTCTGTCTTTTGCCTTGGATAGAACCTCTTTCAATGGCATGTCCGTCCATTCTTTTATGTTGTCTTCCCATCGCTTTCTCTTCCTGGCTCTTCTTCTTTTTCCCGGTACTGTTCCCTGAAGGAAGGTCTTTGCAAGCCCCGAAGACCCTGTAAATGGCTAGAGAGTTTAAGTTTGCGTTTTTTTTCAATAGTTAGCAGGTCATCGTGGGGACGAATGGCTTAAGTAACCCTGTCTTTAATCTCTTCGTTTGTGATGCGGTCTTAAATGTGATACCTAGGATCCTTCTGAAGCATCTCAATTCCATTGCTAGGATCCTCCCCACTAGCTCTAAATCAGAGGCGTAGCTAGTTTGGGGGAGAGAGGGGGAGAATTTGAAAATTCCCCACTTGAGAAGGTACCCCAATGGAGTGTTTTTTTTTACATTAAATATTAAACAAAATGCAGGAACCCCAATGAGGTCAAGCCACCCGGTGCCCAAATGATGGCAAACTCCTAGCTACGCCACTGCTCTGAAGTCAGCGTTCAAGACTGGCAAGCATATAAGAATGTGGCCATGACCAGGGTGCGCATCAGTCTGAGTTTGATGTCGAGGGCTAATTTTTTTTTTAGTTGTGCAAGTATGCTATGGACAGTGCCATTCGGGCCAGTAGTTCAGATTTGGTTTCTTCATCTGAGACGATAGCTCTGAGGTATTTAAAAGTACTGACACTTGTCCGCTTTTCACCTCCAATGCTGATGCCCCCTTTTCAAGCCTTAATGGTCATAATTTAAGTGTTGTTGTTTTTTGCATCGATTTTCATATCATATATGCTGTAGAAGTCTTGTCTATGACAATCACCAAGTCAGCTAATTCTTCTTCTGTTCCTGCCAGACCATCTATGACGTCCGCAAAGCGCGAGTTGGTAATTTTTCTTCCTTCAATGATAACATTACCTTTATAGTCCTCGAGAGTATCTTTCATTATCCTTTCAAAGAAGATATTGAAAAGAGTTGGTGAGAGTAGGCAGCCTTGTTTTACTCCAACTGTGGTTTTAAACCAGCCCCCCAATGTTATTGTCGAAGGACACCGCACTAGTGGCCTACTTGTAGAGGTTCTGGATTACTTTTATTATGTTTTTATTTATGCTGTACTTTTCCATGGTCGCCCAGAGTGTACCATGCCATACTCTGTCGAAAGCTTTTATTGAAATCAATAAAGACATGGAAAAGATTCTTTTGGTGTTGGAGGTATTTCTCGCAGAGTATCCTGAGGCTTAGGATTTGTTTTGTTGTGCTGCAACCTTGTCTAAAGCCCGCTTGTTCTTCTGATATAATCTTGTCTGTTATCGGTTTTAGCCGGTTTAATATAATTTTTAACAGAACTTTGCTTGGATGGCTTATGAGGCTGATGGTGCGGTAGATTTGACATAGTTGTTAATTGCCTTTCTTTGGAAGAGTGATGAGTGGTTGGGTCTAGGGCTTGGGTCATTCTCCTGACTGCCAGATCTTGTTGCAATGTAATATATCTATATTGTTATTGAAACGAAATTTTGTGTACCGATTGAAGATAAGGTGTTATTAAAAACTGGCTGAGATAAACATCTTTCAAATGAAGACATTTATTTGTTCCACACGAGATTTTAACATCTTCTGTTACATTGTGTGTCGTCAAACTATTCGATAGGCCTCTGTATTAAGTTAAAGGTAATGGAACTAAGGATTGAAATTAGAAACAAATCTAGTTATATCTTTGCAGCACATTAAAAGCCTGGGAACATTAAAGCATTCTATAAAAATGGTCCCAGCAAAAACACATACACATATAAAGCCTATAATTTATCTTAAAATAAGTATCAAACTTATCTTCCCAATTATCGTAAAGGATTAGACCGATGAGCTGAAGGTCTTGAATCTAATATTCTTTATAAGAGAAACACGCAGAATGGAAACACCTACCATAGCCCGTCCACAGAATATAAAAAAATGATAATTGTATTAGAGAGATGATAACTATTATTAAATTTCTTTAGCTATGGAAACATTATGATGTATCAAATCAAAATGTCTTCAGAAAATGTAAAATTGTGTGTGAATGGAGATAGATATTGTACGTATCATTATTAATATTAATTTGTTATCAAACATTTTTTTTGGCATTATTGGGTATTTGGCTCTACTGAATAAGATAGGTTTTAACTACATAAATAGAAATAATTGTTAGATTGCCTTACGATACTTTGGATGACCAAAATTATATTTGATTGTAGAAGTCTGATTCTTTCGAGAGTAACAATACCATTATTGGTTTCCTTTGATCGTAGTGTTTGGTCAATGTAACATTATCTTCCTGCTCTTTTTATCATGGTAATTGTTATTGAGTTTTGAGCTTTTTGGCACATCGGCACATTTTAGGCCATGTCGTGCCCGAATTGTTATTAATAAATTCCATACTTTAAAACAAACTTTTTTATATTTTTTTCAGAATTTCGACACAAAGATAAAATATGATTTAAAAATTACACCACGTATTTACAGATAAAATAATTAGAAACAAAACCAATTATTTCGAATGACTTTTATTTGGTTTTATAAATAATTATTTGCGTTGACCAGAAGATCAATATCAAATGACCAGAAACAATTAACAAATAACAAAACACTCTCCAATAATCATTGGCTTTTCACATTATATATGTACATTGTATGAATATAAATATTTGGAGGAGAAGTGTAAATTACCTGTGTAAATGAATGATAAATTTAAAGCCATATATACAAACATTGAAATGGTATCACATAATGAGATAGTACAGCATTTCTTGCACGCACATTGATATGCGTGGGTCGATCACAATGGGCACATTTTTGTGTATTTACAAATAGGTTTGAGTGCACGTTTTATCATATGTAAGATAATGTTTAAATGTTCCAGTGTTCTTAAGGAACATGTAATGAGTGTGGGTATGTTTGCATTGGCATCTTACAGCGTTAAAGCAACGAATTCGAATCAAATACAAAGAACCATCTGCCATATCTGGAGAGCGATGATCATGTTTGCCCAACCGTCCAGGTATTGTGGCTTAAAATATTGGAATGTAAACTTTTTGTTTTCCACAAATAAATTGACTTCTATAAACTTTCACCTTTTGTTTTCTTTCTCTCCCTCTCCTTCATCAGTCTCCAAGAAAATGTATCACTTGGTAAACACAGTTAAACAATGTTACTAATTAACTTATCTCGTTGACCCATTTCCTTCCAAAGATAAGAAAAAACTAGACCGAGTAAATAATTCGGTGTTACTGTTATTCTACCTTTAAAATGTACGTTTAAATGAATAAGATATGGCTTCAATGATTAGCAACATCACTCTCTGTATGTACATCAACAACTGAAATGAACGAAATTTAATAAACAACTGCAACAATATTAAGAATGTTTGTGGAAATATCAAGGTTCTTTTAAAAGGAAATTTATAAATAAATGCTTACTGCCTGGGCCAAAAATATGGAAGCACATCATCAATCGACTAGACTATTTTTTATACATATAAAGTGGGTCAAACTATTTCACTATATACTTTGTTGAAGCTTTTTAAAAAAACAAAACAATAATTCTGAAAATAAAAAAAAAGATTTTAATAGTATGGAGCTGATTTCAAAAGAAGATTAAAAATGTAAGACTTGACCTGGACAGGTTTCAGACGTCCCTAAGGACATGTCAATATTATCTCCTAGCCCAAACGGGAAAGAGGGAAAGGAGGCGGCCATGGTTACAAATGTCAAGCCTAATTTAAAAAGCGAGCGAAGAGACAAATAGAAAAAAGTAGGTTTTAGTCCTAAGTTTAGACTTAGAATGGAAATATTTGTATGCTGCCCACATACAAACACGTGTTTTGGAAATATTCACGATCAACTAAACAATGTCAAGGACGTTAAATTGAAATTCGAATTTGTCCTTTAAATGAAAGTCACTAACAGAAGAGCTTAAAAACTTTTGATTCTACAGAGCTAAAATGAGCACAAAAAATATGTAACTTAAAAAAAAATAGCTTGATCAACACTTTTTTTTGTACACTGGATACACCAAAAAGCTTGGTATTTTTAGGTTTGCCACATGTACGAAAAACAATAGGTGTTAAGTAGAACTAAAAAAAACAGGTAATCAAAATAGTGGCGAAGTAATGAAGCTCAAAGAAAGCATGGGTCTTGAGTTTCAGTCACTCAGTGTCTCAAAGGAAGGGGCACCAGTTTCTGCTAGAGAACATTAATTCTACACCCTAATCATCATCACCCATTTACATTGCAATGTATCTTTATGACACTATTGCTTCATGTCCCTGAGATTTCTTTATTTATTATAGCTAGGAGGTTTTCGAAGAGATCGTTTGTTTTTCCAGGACTCAAAATCAAACAGATCTTGACACTAAGTGTTCAAATTAATACTATTTCCAAATTTAAACAAAAAAACAAACTCAACAATGAGGGAAGGTTATAATTTTAAATTATATATATTTTTTTAATGTATGCATGATATAGGACGTAGGGATCGTCAATGTTTAATTAACCTTAGGCTAACGGCTTCTTGTTTCTTTAAAATCTTTACTTATTTTAAAAGACAGTATATTTAAATTGAAGGCAAGTCTATATAATTCTACATCGAAACAAAACGGATTTTCTAAAAATCAAAATGTTAATTGAATGCTACCAGGTTAGAGGGGAAACAGTACACTCCTGCAATTAAAAAACAACAACATGGAATCTGTGTGGGCTCTTGAGCAATAACAATAACAGTCTTCAGTTACAGCGCATGAAAATAAAACGACAATCCATAACATTCTTCTTCCAGTTTAAGTAAACACTCCCTGAATCAATAGTTATGAAACAAGTCACAGGAAGATGGTGGGAAAAAAATCAATTCCGTTCTTTTCTCTACAAGTGCTGTTTCACTATTGCACAACCATTGCTAGCTTAGCAGCGTGATGAAATAATCATAAACGTTTTTTTATATTTTTTGTCTTGTCTTTTTTTTTATTTCACTCACTTTTCTATGAGCTTATTGACAATAATGATCAGTTGATGCTCTCTTGTAGCCTGAGGGTAGAAGAAGAATACAATAGTGCTGGTATTTCCTACGTAATTTCTTCAGTGTATTCCATAATTGTAGTGCATACGTTGTAATTTTGCTTTAAGGGCTAAATTGTGTCTGAATTGGTAATAATTTGAGGGAGGAAGGAGGGTAAATAACACTAATTCAGCACTGGGAGTCGTCCTCGTCTATAGATTCTGACAGTGTCGGCATGGCTTTAGAGGTCAACGAACTCTGCCGCGTCATCTTTTTAGGCGACCGTGACGTGGTGCACACGCTGTGAGCCGTGACCACCGGCTCCTCGTACTCCACTGGAGATTCCGGCAACATTTCGAGGCTGTGAAAAACGTCCTGGCTCCTTTTGCTTTTGATTGGGAAATTGTGAACGCTGTTGGTGAACGCCTTGATCCATTCTTCCGCGCTTTTTTTGGTGCTGGCCTCAAACCTGTAGGAGTGGCCATCGGCGTTGTCGAATGTGACGATGAATTGGCATGGGTTGGAATTGGATGCGGTCACTCGGCTCTTTTTCAGCTTTAAGTAAAGGGAAGGAGCAGAAGCCTGGTGACCAGCGCGCGTGACGATGGCGTACCGTTCAAAGCTTTTCTGGTGAATTTGAACAAGGACCGGGCAACGCAGGCAGGGCGGCGTCCTATTTGGGGTGCACAGGTGTGAGGTGTACGTCGATGTGCTAGAGTCCTGGAAGTTGTTCTGAGACTGAATCATGACCAGAAGCCCTGATTTTATTTCTGAGCTATCGTGGTTCCATTTAGAGTCATATTTTTTATTATGTTGGTTGACATAATAATTACGATCTGATGGCAAATAACTGCAAGTTTTAAAAAGTTCATTAGTGTTCCAGAACCTGCTCCCAACACTAGCATTATTTAAGTTCAATTCGAATCGGTCCGAATCTTCTTCTTCCCCGTGTTCACAATTGTCCACTCGGCAAAGTTTATTTTTCACTACGCTGTCCATTCGACTGTTGTCCACAAGCATTTCAATGATATTGTCCACTTCTACCTCGTGAGATGACTCCTCTGTAATTACGTGACACTTGTGACCAGTTGAAGGGGGCACTGGCAAGTGAGCCAGACTAGATTGACCGGCGCTACGATCACTAAGTCCACTTCGCGGCCAGCCGTCCAACTTCATGAAGCCAATTAGTAAAGAATGGTAATTTTTCATTTTTCTTTCAATCTGAACTTCCGCACCACATTAATACTAAAACGTTTGAACTTTTAACTATTAATTGTTCAGAGTCCACAACGAAGAAAGAATGAAGCCAAATAATGAAAAAAAAACAGCTTAGCTAGCAGCTGAAACCAAGTAGAAGTCAGTATGAACCTCTCGACTCAGTACGAATCTTCACTGACGTAGGTCAAGTATGGTATGATATCCCACGTGTTTTCACAAGGTGTGTCCAACACTACACACAGCACGTCACGCTCTGTATCGCTCTGAAGACTTCAACAATCTGCTGATGAGAACAATGAAATCTCTTTATATACCAACCACTAACACATTCATTAAAAAAAAAATGTCGAGATAACATCTTGAAAAAAACAACAACACCAGCCTAACTCAAGGAGATAATAATCGAGGAAATAAAAGGCACATTGTTATTCATAACATCCTTGTTAAACGGAAACTTAGTGAGGAAATCTACGCAACTTAATCCTTAACTTTGTTATCTAATCTTCCAGCTCGCCTTCGGGACGTTTTTTTTTTTTTTACTGTAAGAAAAAAAAAAACAACAGAATAAAGAAAAACAAAACAAGATAAATTGTTTGTAAGGCCAAGTGGGGGGAAAAAAGGTAACGGACGTCTGTCGCGACGAATCTTGACCTACTTTCTACATTTGTATGTACTCCCTTCTAATTGTTCGCTAAATCTAATAACCACAAGACCAAATCTTGTACAAATGTAGGACCTCTTTGACGTGTTGACCCCCTACATAGAGTAACGCGAAGTCCTCTACAGTGACTCTCAAATCATTTTATGGCTACATAGATTTTATATTTAAAAAATCGTAAAGATATGATAGATAAAAACACAAAACAGGGCCTGAATATTTTTCTAAAAGATTTCTTAAATTTAAAAAAATGTAAAACTCTTAGTATGCTAGACCACTGATAAAATATAGGCTATCACGGTAATAGTATGAGTAACAAAGTCAATTGCATTAGGATCTGCTTGGACATTATAACCATTAGGGCCTAAAACTCCAGTCTTGAAAAGGGGGGGGGGGGGGACTCGGTCTTCACGTTAGCATGGTCAAGAGATTGTTTATGGATTCGCCTCTGATTGCGCTATGTTGAATTCGCCTATTATTTGCCCATTGTTAATAGAGGACGCTGCAAGTTGACAAAAAATCACCTGCCTTAATTACAATTAAATAATTTAGGGACACGTAACAATATTTCATTAAAATGTCAATATATTCTAATTATGAAGACTAGATCCTATCGCTCGCCATAATACACTCCCACTGAAATAATATCTAGATGTGGATCTAAATGTCTCTTTATTTATCCCCTATTAATTATCGCTCTGTCAACTATTTCTCAGCCCTGCCTGTAACCATCCCACAAGACGTGAATGACGTTTATGGTGTGGGCCGTACAGGCAGGGGACACAAGTGGTGGGAGAAATGAACAGACGGTGGGAATGAGAGCTTGTAGGTGAGGCTTGGGGCGCAGGCAGGCGTTCAAGAAAGTTGAACTAGTTCCAACTAACAATAAAAGAAAAAAAAAAGTCCTCCTAAGTCTATTGACTAGACAGGTTCAACTGATTCACTCTTAATGTAGACCAAGGTAGGAAAATCAAGTCAGGCCTCAATCCCGATTGACATTGAATTAACATGGACATGGTAATCACATAGGCACCTATTTATAGTCTTGTGCGTGTGCCTGTACAACACATTTATATAAACAAAAACAACATACACATGTAGAAGTTTTCAATGTATATCTGTAACACATGATAAGATGGTATTTCTTGCCTCTTTATTTTCTGTTAGACGTTTTTCTGGTAGTAATTTTAAAAATGTGTGTAGCCTACTGTTGTTTTAAAGCTCCTCCCATAAGTCCATAATGTAGGCCAACACTCA
This sequence comes from Biomphalaria pfeifferi, assembly GCA_030265305.1. Lineage (NCBI taxonomy): Eukaryota > Metazoa > Mollusca > Gastropoda > Planorbidae > Biomphalaria > Biomphalaria pfeifferi. Next base: position 2,843,276 of record JASAOG010000026.1, read on the forward strand.
AGAATCACACGAGGGATTGCCAATGTACACAGCAATAAAAATGTTTTCGTTTTAATACGCTGACACGTAAAAAAGAGATCTTAACTCAAACTGGATTTAATAAATTTTGAAATATAATTTAGCCAAAGCTCTGCGATTTGTTATTAAAAAAAACCAACAGCAATAGCTACTAAAGCTTCACTCAAACTACAGCCGCTTAAATACATTTTGAAATATAATTTATTCAGATATCTGCGATTTGTTATTTAAAAATACAAAACGAAGGAAAATTATTATTAAAAAGCTAATGAAGAAGCTATCAATTTATAGAAAGAAGAAAGATGTAGTTCTACGAATTATTGTTCTAAAAATTGGGAGGGAAATTTATACAAAAGAGCTATCAATGACAATTATTATATTACATACTAAGTCTCTCTGGAATATAAATGACTCTCTCTAGAATATAAATGATCTAACTATTCATTACTTTCTGTTATAATTCAGAAAGGAATAGGGATAACAAGTAACAAAATAAGAGTGTTTTTTTTAACATCCATTCCTCCTTAATAAATATCATGGCAATCAATTATTTTCCAGTTTCTATTATTAGCTTGCAAGCTCTTCTTGGACGGACGGACACTAGTTGTACATGGATTTCGAAAACGGCTCTAACGATTTTCCTAGAACTATGACAGCTTATGTAAATCTTTGGGGAAAAAAATATTAGCTAATTGGTCAGACAGAGAAATTTTTGACCGTCATACTTTTTTTTTCCAAATATAATCCTCTTAACTCTTTCAGTGCGAATTATTTTGAAAGGAAAAAAAAAATTGAGTTTTTCATCATTTACTCGCTGAGAGTAACGCCGCACTGAAACAGTTAAAATTAAATTGGCTATTGTGAACACGCTTTTAGTGGGTATTCCCGAACTCACCTCATATGTTCACTGTATTCAGTAAAGAATTGAATAAAGAAATAGACCGTCTTATACAGAAATGGACTGTAATAGAAGAACTTGATTGAGCATGCTTACTGGAAAAACTCCTTGCAATATTGAAGCAAGAAAAATATAAGAAATTATAGACCACCACCAGCTTCATAAAAGAGAGATTTTTTTTTGTTTTATTCTTTTTATTTCTTGTAATGGTTCATTACTGAAAAGAAGTCTTAGTGAGCTCTGCATAATTAAGTTCTTCTACGTCCAGCAAATGATTTTTAGATAATGCGCAACATGTTTATGTACGTCTGTATATTTATTCAATTATTTATTCCAAAAAACAATTGAGCCGCGTGCGGAAATTCCCACTGAGCCCAAAGAGTTTAGACATTAGCCAAATATAGTTTTAAAGATGATTATATTTTGAACAATTATAACGGTCAAACCAGAGTTTTCACTAAATGGCTATTAAGTTGTTATTTTTTCCCAAAGATATAGATCTACACAAACTGTCAGATTTCTAGGAAAATCATTAGAGCCGCTTTCGAAATACTCAAATAGGTACATAAAAGAATAACAACAAATAGAACCTATAGAGTCTACGTACTCTTCTAATTATTATACAACTGCATAAATTTAACTCTTGTATTAATCTCTCATGACAATAAGTGAATTTGATTGGCGGTAGATCTAGATCTATGCCTATGTAGCTCTAACTTTTCTTGTGTAAAAGAAAACATTTCTAGATCTAGAATCTAAATCTAGGCGTAATCTATAACGATGACTTGAAGTTAGATCTAGTTTCTATATTAAATGTGCTATTTGCTCAGTGGCGTAGCTAGGGCGGGGGGGAGGACGGAGATTTTGAAAATCCCCCTGGCCCCCACTTGAGAGGGACCCCAAATGAGTGTTTTTACATTAAAAATTAAATATTACGCAAAATGCAGGGGCCCCCAAACGATGGAAAATTTCTTCTATAAGCTAACTAGATTCTAGATCTATATATAAGCAATATTATTACTAAACAGAGAGAATATAATTTAATATAAAGATGGAGTATGTGTGTGTGTGTTAATGGGTCTATATTATATATAGACTATATATAGATCTATATAGTCTACATACCAATAAAATTATAAATTGAAAATCTAGAACAATAATGTGATTCTAGACTCAATGTAAATATCTAGGCCTATGAAAATGAAAACATTTTTAGCTTACCTTTTTATATATATGCCCTTTATATTTAGTAGATCTAGTACAAACTAAACATGAACTAGTCTGTGTTGTTTAGATGACCATGTAGCGATGTTAGAACCATTTCAAAGGGAGATTGTGAAACTTGTTCAATGTTGAAACGACCGTTGTTTTGCTTCCGTTGAACGTCGTCTGCTAATAATGACACAACTTGAGCACATCGACTGAGGGGCAGATTTTTGTTTGTTCATTCAACCCGCCGTCTGTTTTCAAACCGGCACAAAATGATCTATCTAGATGTATTTTCGCGTTACGTCCTCTGCGTAGAAAATCCTCGATAGGAACTGTTTAATTGTCAATCCAGACGTAATGTAACAATAACTGGTGAGAAAGCCCGCCACCGTGCACCGCACCTAACCCTGTGATCACCAGACAGACAGCGCAAAAAAAAGGAGGTGGGGGTGTGACTTAAAATCCCACGCAGCACATCAGACGACAAGGTCGGGCCACACTCGCTCTTATCTGACTAAGGGGATACAACCACTTATATCGACCTTCATAACTCAGGCGGCACACTCCAATTTTTTTGTTCATAATTATTATTGTTGTATTATTGTCATTTTACTTGATGAACCCAAAACAAGACACACAGACATTTAATAAAACTAAAACAATCATTCATATATATATATATATCGATATAGGCAAACATCTAGACATTCTAGATCTAGTTCTTTATGTCAGTGTCATAAAGATCTAGAGAACAAACAGATTACGTTGGGCAGGTGTTATTGGCCGGTCGTTGACTTGTAGCACCGGATTGCTAGTGCAACTAAACCGATGTAGGTGTATTATATATATAATATTTTAAATTGTAGAATTTAAATAGATAGAACTTTTAGTGCAATAGAGGTCGCCATAACTAAGTTGCAAACTTAATACAACACTTGGCTTTGACACATAATTTGATCAAGAAGTGTACTACTCATTACAAATACTCGCCACAAGAGGTTCTCGAGTCAACTGATCACTTATTGTACTGGGATAGGCATACTTTGACTGACAAAATGGTAGATTTTAATCGCCCTGATCTGCTGTTTATTGATTTAAAAAAAAAACGCTACCATTATTGACATCGTCGTACCACTATAAGAATAAATGAACTGGAAAAAAAAATATGGGAACCTAGGCTTGGAGATTAAGCGTTTATGGAAGTTATCTAAAATAACAATATACCCTATTGTTATATCAACCAAGGGGATAATGACAACTGACCTCACAGATACCTTCAAGGCCCTTAACATTCCTAGAAAGATTCTCGTTGCATGTCAGAAGGCGGTACTGCTGCAAACCTGCCACATCACCAGAGAATTCCTCAGTGGACACCGATAAAAGGACAACAATGAATTTGTTTCTCTTTAGCGAAACCTGACCTTGGCAGTGCCAGAGAATGCATACTCGTTCATTTCTAACCTAATAATAGTAATAATGATAATAATTTCTATTATCCGTAATGAAATTTGTTTTACAATGGTGCATTACTTACTTACTTAATTACTGAGGTCCTTCCGCGCCGTTCGGCGCATTGGGCGGCAAGCTGTCTCCACAAAGATCTGTCACTGTCCATGTCTGAAGCCTCCTCCCACCTAGTGTCCACTCTTCTGAGGTCCTCCATGAAAGTGTGGCGCCAAGTTATACGTGGACGTCCCTCTTTGCGCTTTCCTCGTATTGGCCTCCATGTTATCGCAACTCTTAGTATGCGAAGTTGTTTTAGTCGGAGAACAACAATACATGATTAGAGCAAAGATTGTAGCTGTAATAAAATAATACAAAATGGTATTTTAACAAAAACTAACTACAAAAACACACGTTTTTACCGTTTCAAAGCTCAACATCTGCTTTACGACATATCAGCTCATTTTCATCATCATTTTCACTGCATAGCCACCAACCAATCGCTAACTTCTTCTCGCCGTCACCTTAAAAAAAAAACAAAACACACACACACACACTCCATAACAGCAGGTCAACTCGAAAGAAGGTCTGAGAACAGAGGAGCAAAATAGTATACCAACAAAAAAAAAAAGGCAGGCGCCTCAAAAGCAGACCACGAGTACGATGGCTTGACGGTGTAGAGGCCAAGTTAATCTGAGAGTTTAGAGACGAAAAGCTCAGGATAGATCTGAATGGAAGCATGTATTGAAGCAGGCCAGGGCTCTTCAAAGGCTGTAGTGCCACTAGGAAAGATGCCAGTGCCATATAGTTACAGACTACTAAGACACAGATGACCAACATTTATTTTTGTGTCAAACGAAAATCCGCCAAAAAAACAAAAGGTTGTAGCTGTCGGCTACCTGAAGATGTATGTTTAAAAATGAAAAATTGTTATACTTATTCGCCATCTTCATTTTTTCTGAATGACATTTTGAATGGAATGTAATCGACATAAATGTGGCACCAATCAAACATGAATTACTTTAAAAATACCGGTACTCAACGAAAGACTATCTTCGTCTTCGGTTCACCTGTGTAGCATAATTTGAATGAAATGTCAAGTACAAACAATACCATTTGTTGCAAACTTTTTTCGGCCCCCTTTAAGGCCAGAGAATATGCTTAAAACTTTTCGTCTAAAGACTGATACGCAGCGTAGCACTATTGACACGTAATGTAGCACTATTGATACACAAAGTAGGCCTGTTGATACGAAGTTTAGGACATTTGATACAAAGGGTAAAGCTGTTGATACGATGTGTAGCACTATTTATACGCAGTGTAGCATTGTTGTCTACGTAGTGACTAGCAGTTGATACGATTACGAGTGTTAACACAAAAGTTGTATATTTTTACCTGTCTTAGCGAAATATAGCTACACTCTCTTTTTAAAATTTCGATTAAAAAAAGAACTTCAGTGTTGCATACGCTCCTTACGAATAATTGCTAAGTTCTAGCAGTTGTAATGATTAAACAGTAGGACAACTTGCTATACGCTTATCAGAATAAAGGCACAGAAATTTTGGAAACCCTGAACCCAATCAATAGATATGATATCTCTTGCATTAAGTAGCTGAATGACTATAAGCGCTGGTAATTAGAAGTATTAAATAATAGCAGATGTTTAAGAGCCTACACTTAACATTATTGAACCATCAACGCTGTGGAGAGACTGATTAGCTAGGGAACTGCCTCCCCATCTTTGTGTGAATGTTACTGGTCGGATATGCTGATACAGTCCTATGAAGTCCGTTTGAGCAAGCTTATGGTGTGCAATGTCTAACTCATTAAGAAATTCTACCGGACATTATTTTGTCCCCAAGGTTAGCCTTTCACTTTTTGTTTCTATCAGTTCCCATCTGTCGCAATGTGGCCACTGGAACACTTAATGATCTCCTCTTCAAGCTAATACGACCCACTTTACGCCGTTTGAAAGATGCCGTCGTAAAAATTATGTATAGAAATCCTCGAGATCGTCTTTGTCGTGCGCAGAATACAAGTTACACCTCACTTTCTGGAAACCACTCCATTCCGCCAGAGAAAACATCATTGCTTTTTTTTTTCTGTGATCAAATCGTTAGACTTCCCTCCACCCTCTTTTCCTTTTCTCTTTCAGCCTCGATTGGCGTAATTCGAGTATTGATTCAATTCCGTTGGCAGAGGTAATCAGCTTCGATCAACATGTTGTTGACGTGAAAAAGTGTATCAGTGCTCAAACCTACCTGTCAGTAGTGGCGGCTCCCTCAAAGAGACTATAAGAACGAGATAGCTACGTGCCTCCAATCAATGAGATTTAAACCTAACAACATTTGCTATGTGCACTCTCTTCTGGTTAATAAAAAGTTTTCATGCCCATTCCCTCTTTTTCTTTATCACAAAACCCAAAGCAATAACATTGGATGCGCTATGAATCATGTAAGCCTACGATTCATTCATTATGACTAATATAAAAAATGACTAATGTCACCTGTTAACAAAGCTAATACCAACTCACTCTGTCGGTCTGGTACAAATCTTGTACACGCTGTTTGTCTCACTTCCCATTCTCGGATCAAGTTGAAACTTTTGCAAAATAATTATTCATTATCAATGACAACATATGAATCAATAAAAAAAATTAACCAATTAGCTAGTAAATCAGTGGTAATTAATTAATTTTATGTATACAAACGGAGATGAATTTTGCAGTATTAATAGCCATGCTAGTAATTGTGCGGCCATTTCCCTTATATACTTTTTTTTTGTTTTTTTTTCTCTGAAGTATTTTTATTTTTATTATAAAGATGTAGCCTATGCATAAAATTTTGTGTGTGAAATAGAAAGGTGTGAATTAAATTAAGGAAGAGTAAGTGGGTAAACCCATAAGTCTAAAATGTTTTTATTACATCTATGAACGTTTGAATTATGCATAATACTATTATCTTATCTTATATAATACAGACGTTACTTCAAAAAAGAAGATGATTACGTCCTACGCGTCATGCATTTAGTCATGCATATTAATCAATGACTTAAATTCTGCCAAGTCACTGGTTTTCCTGGCTAGCTCAGGCAACCCATTCCATGCTCTAATAGCACTAGGGAAGAAGGAGTATTTGTAAAAATTTGTCCTAGCATATGGGGCGAGGAATGTGCCTTTATCTTTGTGTCTTTCAGAGTATTTTATTAAATTTTGTTTTTGTATTTCAAGATTATGGTTCAGTGTTTTATGTATAATTGCTACTTTACTTTTGAGTCTTCTGTCCTGAAGGTTTTCTTAATTTAGTGATTTTACTATAGGTGTTACTCTAGTCAAATGTGAATATTCATTTGTTATGAATCTCACTGCTCTATTTGTGTCTGTTCCAGTTTCTTAAATGTTTTCTTGAGTTGAGGGGTCCCAAACGGAGGATGCATATTCTATTATTGGCCTAACCAAGGTTAAATAACATTTTAGTTTTATGTTCTTATTTGATTTATAGAAATTTCTTTTAATAAATCCTAATGCTTTGATTTTTTTTATAGTTTCATCAATATGTGGATTCCATGACAGTTTTTCATTTATTATAACATCTAGGTATTTTGCGTTTTTAGTCTGTGTTACTGGTTTGCCATGAATAAGATAAGTGGAATTAAATTGTTTTAGTTTTTTTGTTACTCTTAACAACTGACATTTTTTTGGGTGGAAAGACATGCTCCAATTTGATTCCCATTTCTGTAATTCATCTAATTCTCTTTGTAAAATATCTGTGTCTTGTGTTGTTTTTATTTATCTATATATTATGCAATCGTCTGCAAATAATCTGACTTTTGTTCCTGAAGTAATGCAATTTGGTAAATCATTTATGTAAATTAAAAATAGTAGTGGACCTAAGACAGTTCCTAGAGGTACACCTGAGTTTACTGTTATCGGTGTTGATTTAAAGCCATTTATTATTACAGTTTGTTCTCTCCCTATCAGAAAATCTTTAATCCACTGATGCAGTGGACCATTAATGCCAAAATATTTTAATTTTTTAAGCAAACTATGGTGGTGAACTTTGTCAAAATCCTTAGAAAAATCTAGTAAGATAGCATCTATTTGTTCACTATTATCTAAACCTTTAGAAAAATCATCAATTAGTCCTATTAGTTGTGTTTCACATGATCTATATTTCCTAAAGCCAAGTTGGTATGGTGTGAGGACATTTTGTTTGTCTAAGTGGTTTATGATGTTGCTACATATTATGTGTTCTAGGATTTTACATGTGATGCTGGTAAGTGATACTGGTCTGTAGTTTCCTGGGTCAGATTTTTCTCCTTTTTTAAATAGGGGGGTGACATTAGCTTCTTTCCAGTCCTTTGGTACTCTGCCCTGGTTAAGTGAAGCCTGAAAGAGTATTTTGAACACTGTGGCTAGCTCATTGCTTAGTTCTTGAGCTATCCCCAGTGTTCAAAATTAAATAATATATTATATTAAATATATATATTAATATATATATATATATTAAATAATAAATGTTAGCACGTTTGAAATCTCAAAACAAAAATATCATTTACTAGTTTACCTGGGTTGCATGTGGACGGGAATGTCTCCCCAGAACAAGGCTCTAAAGTCACACGAAAAAATGCTTTACGAGACGAGTCTTAGTCGTTGTATGAGTGAAGGAGACCAATGATGATGAATAAGTAGTTTTAAACAACCATTTATTCCGCCATCATCAATAAAATAATATACAGACCACAGACCTATATATATATATGTTATACCTAGACTAGACATGGAGATCTCATAACACTACACAAACCTGTGAAAAACCTCAAAAAAGGAGTTAAAAGAAGTAAAGTTATTGTTTTTTTCAACCCTAACCTATGTAACATAATTTAATTTTTAGATCTAGATCTAGTAATTGAACATCAAAAATAATAGTACTCTCGTCTCATAATTATTATTTTACAATTTTTAGATACATAATCTAGAAAGATCTAGTAATCAATCTATTTAAATGTACATAAGATGATAAATAAATGATACATAAATCAACATGAATTATTCCGATAAGGATTTTTGAATCATTATCTCAATGGAAACAAACAGGAAATGGCTTTGTTTCATATATTTGCGTAAATATCCGAGAAATGATTTTGCATTATTTCTAAACTTTGAAAACTAAAGATCTTTACTTTTCTAAGACAGAAAAGATTGATTGGGGCGATTCCCCTTAGAGCTTAAAAAAGAGTTTACGTACATACAAATTTGTATATATATATAGGTCTGTGAATCAATCAGTCGCTGATAAGAATCTATTTCCGGTTTCCAGTCTAGTGTAATATATAAGTCTATGGTTTAAATCTACATCTAGTAGTCCGAGTAATTAAACATTGAACAAAAAGAGCAGTCTCGTCTCATAATTATTATTTTGCAATTTTTACATACATAATCTAGATCTAGAAAGATATAGGTAATCAATCTATTTTAAACTATATAATCTAAAATCATAAGATGATTAAAATCAACAAGCATGGAAACTAACAGGAAATAGCTTTATGTTATAGATTTGCGTGACTATTTAGTTATGTGATTAATTAAAATCCGCAAAAAAGGATTGCATTATTGCTAAACTTTGAAAACTAAATTTCATTTCTTTTCTCAAAAAGACAAGAGTGATTTTCCAAGGCTTCTACCCATATAGTTTCATATGGAGGTCACTTTATAACGATCAGATCATGATTGGATAAGCATTTGTTTCCGTTTTAGGGTCTAGGTAGAAACATTTACAAATAATAAATAGGATCTTTGCTTATTTTTATATACAAAAAAGTCATGACTGTATGAACGCATGATGTTTTTTTTTAAATAATTTTTTTTTAGTTTAAGGGGGAACATGAAGGCCGCTAGGGTGTATATTTTATTTATATTTCGCTTAAATGACTAGATGTACACATTTTCACGGTGACTATTTTATTGCGCCTTGTTCAGACACACCTATTAAAATCCTTGTTGCAGTTCGTGAAACTAGAAACCCAAATGTCAAGGCCATTCGTCTAGTTTCGCTGTAAATCCTAAAAGAAAATTCTGGAAAATGTACCATCGAGCCCCTGGCCATTTTTTTTTCTTTTAATGCTTGTCTGTACAATCATGTAGTCCAAATATTCTAATGATTTGAAGATATTTTATTGGCGCATTTCTTTGTGACCAACTTTCGGGGGTAATCAGTGCTACATTGAAAGATAATATCAACTAGAATGCAGGGAGATTCAACTTTATATCCGGTTTCCAGCGAGAGTGCGAAGAGAAAAAAAAAGAATAAAAAGAATGCTGGTTTGTAAGTGTATATAGAAAGACCAGTGTGCAGATAAACATCTGAGTAAACAACGACCACTACTGACACACGACGTAAGCGGAAACAGAAGTCTGCTAAGTACTTGACGAACTGTGACCTGGTTGCAGCTATAATTTGACATTGTTTTAACAAAATTAAATGTCGTTTTGAGTTGACAGAGTTCAAAGCTGAGACTCTTGATTTAAGAGGGATACACTCAGGGCCGACCTTAGACTACTGCAACCTATGCGGCTGTAGTGGACTGCGCCCAGGTGTAAATTTTTAAATTAAACAGTCATAACCATTGTAACCTATAACAGGTTTCCCAGGGCTTCCTGATTTTCCATGTTCCTGGAAATCTTCTAAAATATAGACAAAATTGTCGTTTTGTGGTGTCATTTAATATGGGAAACGCTCAATTCTGCGTCCGTTAAACAAAGACATTGTTAGTTTTTATAAAAAAAAATAATATAAGAGCCGATTTTAACCGAAACCGGGAATTTCCTTTAATTTATGTCATTTAATAGTCGCTGGCTTATTAATATAGATCTAAATCTATCTCGATCTCTTAAAAAAAAATCAAAAGCGATAATTTTGGATCGTGATTTTCTAAAGAATAAATAAAATGCAAACTCGAATTTATTTTCTAATCTAAATCTTAATTTTCACTAATTATTCGTATCCCTAACCAGACTGGGCCCTGAGCAAACCGTTTCGCATAGGGCCCCGCATTTGTTAGGACCGCCCTGGATACACTACTCAGTGTCGGAGTCTTCAAAATGCCCAGGCTGAGACGTCTGCTTGGGTGGAGTCTTTTAAAATTTTAGGGATATCACATAGAGTAATGGTGATTTTAAGAATATACATATATTTTTAAAGTCTTTTTATTAAATTTTTTTTCTTAATGCAGTGTTGATAAAATTTGCAATAAGTGTCACAACGGTATCTTACCGTTTGTGATATATCACAAGGCTGTTATAATCTTTAACATATCTATAACAAAGAAAATCTAAATTTCAAGTACTGCAATCTACATAACTAGCCTGTCAACGAATGAGATCAGCAAAGCTTCTAATACTACACTGATTACACTGTCAACAAAATGAGATTATCTTCAAATATATGTGGGGCGCAGTGGCTGAGTGGTTAAACGCTTGGTTTCTGAACATTTAGTCCTGGATTCGAAGACTTGGATTTTGAATTTCGGGATTTCAAGGGCGCCCCTGAGTCCACCTGACTTTAGTTGGGGAAAGTAAAGGCGTTGGTCGTTGTGCTGGCCGCATGACACCCTTCTCGTTAACCGTTGGCCAAAGAAACAGATGACCTTAATATCATCTGCCCCATAGATCGCAAGGTCTGTAAAGGTAACTTCTAATAAATACATAGAACAACAAAACACATACTGCCTGGTTGTGTGGAACTGTCGTCTCGGTGGTCTTGGGTGTGAACCTTGCACAAATGTTGAACACTTTAGTCCTCCCACTTCGCGATCTCGGATCAAGTTGAAACATTGCACAAATAGTCATTGTTCCTAACAAAACATTAATCAAACAAACAAATAACCAATTATATAGTGGTAATTGATAAAATTTGGTTGATATCGAAAAAGGGAAATAAATCATTTAGTATTAGTATATATCTTGAACAAGGGAAAGACATCGTTCTTGACAGATATGGTGGTATAAGTTGAATTAGTCCCCCTTAAAGGACTCGATCCCAGAGTTAACATTTATTTATGCATTAAAAAAAACAATGATATAAACATTCACAAAAATACTCCTTTCTTCCCTCCCCCTTTCCCAACTGGTTCAGACAAGTGATAGGATCATCGCGCATTGAGAAAGCTAAAAGGTAAACAAAAACAACTGGTAAAATGTTTCTAATCGCAATGATTTATTATGTGTAGGTCCATTGTGTATACAACTATAAGACTGATCCAAACTATTGGATACAATTACACTTAATATAAGCTTTTTTTGTTAAAGTATTATTCGTTATCGTCTTTATCTCCTGTTTGAGATTTTTATACTAATGATTAACAATGATGTTATTTTATGATTTTATTTCATTTTAAGGTATATTATATCATTATTTAGACATTTTCTAATTCTGTGCACCTGAAACATCGAAAAGCATTTCAATATTAGATTTGCCTCCACTGTAAGAGATTCTTTAATAAATTTATAAAAACAATTAAATAAAAGAAGCAAGTAGATATAATGCTGTAGATAGTCTATGGCGGTAGACTTTCGGACATTTTTTTGTTGTTATAGTTATGAGTAATTTCCCCTGTTTGGTCTAAAATTAGTTCGATTTCAAGCAAAAAAGACTGCAGACGACAAAAGAGGTCACGAGACGATGAGTAAACAACTCTGTTCCTTCTTAAATGACTAATTGATAGTCAGGCGACCCTATGTGACCTGTCCAGATGACTTGCCTCGAGAACGCTAAAAGTAGGCCAAAAAAACAAAAAAAAAACAAACGGTAATGATGGTTACATAGTTGCAGATATAATGGGACGATTCAAAGAAAAAAACTAGAATACTAACTAGCATGTCGTTAATCATTGGTTCACGGCCCCTTGTGGCAATCTTTGGGCTACTGATATGTAATGGAAGCTGACTGGCTAATGGGAAATGGAACAGAACAGAGGTTAACCGAAGCCTTGTGCCAAAGAGAACCCATTGTTTTCAATCACAATCGGGAAGCAATTTATCGCGGGAGCAACTTTTTTTTTTTTACAAAGCTTCTATCAACTCACTCTGTCTGTCTGGTAAAAAGTTTGAAAACGTTATTTCTCCTACACCTATTCTCGGATCAAGTTGAAACTTTGAACAATTATTTATTGTACCTAACAAAACACGTGTTCAATTATCTAAGGCGACGAAACCCTACATATTTAGTCTTATTTGTGAATACTATAGGATTAATTTCTTTTATTGGTATCAAACCAAATAATTAATTACCAGCACTTAATTGACTAATTGTTTTTTTTTTAATGATTTCTGCCTTGTCTTTGCCAATAATTAATTGTGCAAAGTTTCAACTTGATCCGAGAATTGGTGTGGAAGAAATAACGTGTACAAACGTTTTACCAGACAGACAGACAGACAGACAGAGTGAGTTGAGCCTTGTACAAATATGTATAACACTTGGGTTTACAAAAAGTACAAAGTCAATCTACTAAGAGGGATAATTAAGAGTGATATTGATCAACGCTTGTTCAGTGACCGGATCTAGACTAACAGTACAATCGTGTGATGTCCTTTAACATTAAGTTAAGTTGGTTTGTGCTGCCATGACAACCCCATAAACAAATGCACAAGCATAAACATGGATGCCGAAAAAATAAAAATAAACGCTTTTCAAAGTAAAGCTCATTTACAAACTTAATGACAACAACTTGTGTACAATTCTAAATATACACCTTCAGATACATCTACAGAGTGCACATGCATATATGCACAAACGCACAGTACTAGATCTATTTATCACTAACACAAATACGAAGATCAAAAGGAACAGTTAACAAGAATAACAATTAAAAATAATATAAATTTAAAAAAAATGTTTCTATTAAAACACACTAAAAGGTAGAAAATTAAAATGATAAAAAATTAAAAAAATTGTTGAGTGAGTTTAGCATGAGTTAACGTAAAATTCACACCCAATGCTTTGTTGCTGTTTTCGTGTATTTTATTTTGCTCTCTCTGTTAGTGTGTTTGAACATCAAACGTTATAAATACCTGTTTTTTTGTTTCAACAATTTTTTTGTTCGTCTTTTTTTTCTTACAATAATTTTCGATGACTCTCCCCAACCCAAGCAATGTAATAGTCAGAAAGAAGGTTTGTGACCCAAACATTGAACTTGTATGTGTCAAACTTTGGCCTTACCATTCGCCAAGAGAATTCACGCAGGTGTGTATTGTTATTGTTTACATACTGCCTACGACTTATCTCCCATTTGCTTAGTACATTTTCTATCTAAAACAAAATTAACTAATTACCACTAATTATTTAATAATGCTATTATAATTATTATAAATTCGCTGATTTTTAGCGGCACCCGAAAGGGGAAAAGACGCTATTAGTTTTGTGCGAAATGTCTGTCCGTCCGTCCCGTTTAGATATTGAAAATCCGACATCACAATATTTTAGACCATTCAAAGTTCTGATGCAACGGCTACTTTTTTTTTTTCTGAAAGCGAAAAATCTAAATTTTGAAATCAGTTATGCAAGCAGTTTTTTAAAGAGAAAAAGCTAATTAGTATGCATCATAATTTAGACCTAATTTAAAACGAATAGTAATCTTGTAAACTTCATTTTCCTGAACTTGATGCTAGAGTAAGCGGTGGCAGCAAAGTGTGGGACTTTCAACTTTGGAATCTTTGGGCGCCTATGAGTCCACTCAGCCCTAATGAGTACCTGACATTGGTTGGGGAAAAGTAAAGGCGGTTGGTCGTGCTGGCTACATGACACTCTCGTTAACCGTAGTCCACAAAAACATGAACTTTACATCAACTGCCCTATAGACCTCAAGGTCTGAAAGGGGAACTAGTTAGGCCAGGTTCACATCTAACTTAACATTCACTTTCACCTATCCTTTGATCTGCGGGACCTTTGGGGCACTACACAAGATCTGTTAACCTTTTTCCATTCTATCTCTCATTTGTCTTTGATATAATTTCATTCGGATGTTCTTTCTGAAAATATTGCAGCCTGCCTGGGTGGACCACTTCGGGGGCCGATTTTGAGTATGTGTTTCCAAACAAACTGTCTTTTGTAACCTAGTTTAAAATGAATTAATGTGTTGTCATCGATCTTGACCTTGTATGCAAAATTTGATGACGATTGGAAGAGTTGAAAATTTTAGAAAAATCCAAACATGAAAAGAAACACAGAGTGACAATGTAAGCGTAGTAGGAAGAAAGAAAGAAAAACGAAAGGAAATACGTAATGGATTTTGTGTATATATTTTATGTATGATGTTCTGGGAAATGGACTGAAGGTATTCTAACATCTTTATAGGTACTATTTTTAGATTATGATCAAATATTTTTTTAAAACAGGAAGTAAAAAACAACGTTCGAATAAAGAGACACGCTTAGAGACTGAATGGTGACAAAAAGAAAATCTGATTGAAGGGAAAGTCTTACCACATTTTGTATTCCAAATACTTTACTTTTGAGCTTCGATAAAATATGTTTGTAATATGACATAATAATAATAATAATAATAATTTTATTTATAAAGCGCTTTTAACAAATAAAATGTTGGCTCAAGGCGCTGTACTAACATTACAAACTTGAACACGACAGCTAAAATAACAAGTTTTAAACAGATAGGTCCTAATGTTCTTAAAAGTGGTGTAGCATGTTGTCTGTCTGAGATCAATGGGGAGTGAGTTCCATAATAATACTAGTGAGACAGGATTAGCTATTAAACTAAATCACCACCTTACCAGATCAACCAGTTTATCTCACACTGATGATACTAAGTAAAGTGTACCATTCAGACCTTGCGATCTAGAGATCAGATGATGTTAAGGTCATCTGTGTCTATGGCCGACGGTTAACGAGAGTGTCATGTGCCCAGCACAACTACCAACAGCCTTTACTTTTTACAACTAATTAGAGTTAAGTGGACGAAAAGGAGATCCCGAAATTAAAATCGCAGTCTTCACTGAGATTCGAACCCCAGACCCCTCTGTTCAGAAGTCAAGCACTTTACAAACTCGGTCACCACTGCTCCATCTCTTAGCTAAACAGCAACTTTCTCGGACGTCTTGCACTAACGATCGATTTTCCATTTCCGTTTTACATTTAATCAGACTAGACATTATTCTATCGGCATGTCAACCCTTGGCATCGAGGCAGCTCTGTGCAGGTGCATGTTTTGCATATATCTAAAGTCGATCTCGATTAGACCTTGAAACAACGCTGTAAATACATGTAGGCCTATCAAAATGCCTCAGTGTCTGTTGATGGATTTGATTTACTTAGAGACATAAAAACAAAACAAAGGTCACACATGGTTATAATTAGTGCACCTGAGTGGATCTAAAAACAAGCTTTGGAGAGGTGTAATTGAGGATAAGATTTTTTTTAAGATGGAAGAGTAAAAAAAAAAAGTTCAGTAACAATACAATTTTTGTATTTTATGTTGTCTCTAACAAATAACAAGGAGAGGGCATAGATCATGTTACTAGCATTTAGACTAAGAATGTATAAACTTAGTGAAATGAAATGAAATCATCATGTGGCGGCGAGTAGTCTTTAAGTTATTTTTTTGAAATGAAATAAATTTAGCGCTTAATTGATACAAGCGGAATGGCCTCTGGTCGTGTGGCATGCGCTCTGAACTGTCGTTGGATTGTCACGATCATCTCGGGTTTGCACCTGCGGGAGGTTTGGGCTAGGATGCAATTATCTTCAAAAATGAGGAAACACCAAAAAACGTGTAAAACCAACAAACAAGTCAATCCTTGTCCTCACTCTTATAGTCAACACATGTATAGTGTGTAACGTCAAAGAGAAAACAAACTTAGAAGATTAAAGTCAAGAAGCTATTTCCACTCTTTCCCTCTAATGATAGGGGCCATGTGTATGACAAAGCTTATATCAACTCAATCTGTTCGTCTGTCTGGTACAATTTTTGTACACCTAATTTCTCCCTTTCCCCATTCTCGGATCAAGTTGAAGTTTAGACAATTGTTCTAAATCTAAAAATAGAATGCTTTTTGATGTCTCAGGTGCACAGAATTTAAAAAAATAATAAAAAATACATAAAAAAACAACATGAAGATACTTACTACAACACGAATCAGTTAATTAATTAATTAATGATTATTATTTATTTTTGGTTGAAATTGAAAAAGGGAAATATATCCTACAGGAGTGAAATATAAGGCATTAAATGTGGAGTAATTCCCCTTCCAAAATTTTTTTAAAATGTATTAATTTTTATATGTTTTTCTTATTCTTATAATCGGATCGGATTATTTAAGACATAATCTTGCTATGTAAATGCTGCACTAATCTAAAATCCAAATTTTACGTTTTTTATGGTTTCAGAAAATTAAAGGGACAATCTGTAGGTTTTTCGGTAATCAAACACACATAAGAGAAAAAAATGAGTGACATAACTTAAACATTAAAGCTTTTTTGAAAAGAATGCAGACAAGGTGAATTGTTATTTTAAGTTTTAAAAACACCTTTACGGATTTTCCGGAAATACTATGTCCTGCTTGTATTGTTATTTATCCACTTACGAATTTTTTTTTAAAGAAAAGAAAGCGTGTATGTGTTTGTGTATGCATGTTCTAAACTCTAAATCAAGGTCAGCCCAACCCAGCTATTTACAAGATTCAAGGGCTTTAATGAATGACTAATTAAAATGGCAGTAAAAATGAAATGAGAATTTACCTGTTCCCGGATTTAAATCATTTCGATTTGCACTCTCCACTCCGTGAGAAACATCAAAGAAGTTTGTTTCCTTCAGTGGAGAGTAGCTGTTGTTTTGTGTCAACACGTGGTTTGAGATCAACGAGAACTGTTTTATTCCGTGCACATCGCTTGCCTTTGTTGTTTTCAGTGAGTGAATCTTTCTCTCCCTCTGTCTGTCTTTCTCAACCTCTCTCTCTTTCTCAACCTTTCTCTCTCTCAACCATTCGCTTTCTCTGTCTCTCTCAACCTCTCTCTTTTTCTCTCAACCTCTCTTTCTCTCTCTATCTCTCTCAACCTCCCTCTCTCTCTCTTACAGCGCATCGAATGAAACCAAGTCACTGCTGCTTCATTGTGCACGTTCAGCTGTGTTTCGAGGGCCAGATAGCACCGAGTAACGGTCCGGATATGGCCCGCGGTCCGTAGGTTGGGCACTGTTTTACAGTAATGACTTACGCGAATGTAAGCCCGGTGCACCTGTTTGCTGGGCACGTGAATGCAGAAAAAAAGTGTGTGGCACATCGTATGCCCTAATTTCGCCGCACCATCGCCTGCACTTTGTCTCCTTTGTGGATAGCATAAAGCCGTATTAAATTTGTATATATTCAATTTCACAGTCTTTAAAATGGTGACTGAGTTAGAGAGTGTTTCAAAGCCCTTTTATCGAGTGGTATGCAAGCAGTTTTTTCATAAAAATACACCATTTTTATAACTATACACTATTAATAGTAACAAACACAGGAGGCTATTTGATAAGGCATATGTCTTTTTACCATATTGTTAACACATTTATGCAAACGGTTTTAGATTTTTAGTCACAACTTTTTTCAGTTTTACCGGTATTGCTAAATTTAAAAAGTTCTGTCATACTAACTACTACATTTACAAAAAAAAAATGTTTACTTTTATTTTGAAAGAGAAAAATCTATTTAGTATACATATAAGTAGAACAGAAATTAAAACAACAACTAATACGAAGTATGTTATACTATTGCATGATATGCAGCATGCAATCTACACTATAAGACACCTAAGCAAAGGCAAGGGAGAATTTTACAGAATTTTTTTTCTTGAAGCTTCGAATAAGAGATTGACCCTTTACAGAACTATAACATCAATTAGATAATATTATGACATTAGTTAGGCCAGGTTCACATCTAAATTCGCATTCACTTTCACCTATCCCTTGGTCTGCTGGACCGTTGTGGCACAACACAGGATCTTGTCAACTTTCTTTCTGCATTCTTCTCTGTCATTTGCCTTTGATAGAATTTCATTCTGTTATTCTTTCTGAAAATATTGAAACCTGCCTGGGTGGACCACTTCGGGGGACGATTTGGAGTTTGTGTTTCCACACAAACTGTCTTTGTAACCTTGTATAGTTATAATGTTTTGTTTGGTGTAATGCACAAATTGTAAGACAATTTCCTCACGGACAATAAAGATTATTATTATTATTATTATATATTGAATTAATACAAAGACATATTTGAGTTTAGTACGGGAATACCAGCTAAAAGCGTGTTCAAATTAGCCAAATGTTATTTTAAGATACTTATATTTTGAAAAAAAAAAACTATAACGTCAAATAAGAGTTTTCCCTGTGTGGCCAATTAGCCAGTAATTCTTATCCCAAGATATACACAAACTGTCAAATTTATAAGAAAATCGTTTTCGAAATATCCGTACAGTTTCGGTTCCACCTAGTTTTCATGAAAAGGAATTATAAAAAAAAAAAAGAGGGTAAAGAGTCCACCCTTCTGTTTAGGCCCAGAACAAGAGTCCTCTTTGCCCTCGCCCATCCATCCAAGGGCTGGCCTGCTCAAATCCCAGTAACAAGTGAGATTGTCCGTTGATTGTCCGATGGGTGCCTTTCAGTTGTTAACTGTGAACCCAAATAAAGGTAGATTAGACTCTAACCAGTGCCGGAAATGTTTATATATTTGCTTAGTTCTTGTTCTAATTTAATATGGATTTTATACAATGTGTGTGTGTGTGTGTTCGTCTGGTATGTGCTTCGCCTGCGTCAACTTAAGTGCGTAAACTATGTTAGTATGTGTTTATGTAGAGACACGAGTCAAGGTTAAATGTTGACACATAGTGCACTCACTGAAAGTAAACAGTTCGGACTGACTGTGTATACTACTTGAAGAATGTAATGGTTCTTGGTATGTATGTAATGAGTGTGTATGTATGTGTGTGTGTGTGTTAGAAAACGTGCATAAACTGTTGCTTTTAACAGAGAAAAAGAGTTAAGTTGTGTGCATGTGTGTGTGTGTGTACGTGCTTAAACTGTGGCTGTTAACAACAAAAAAAAAGAAACCAAGTTTAATGTATGTATGTGTGTGTGCGTGTGTGTATGTACGTGCATAAACTGTTGTTGTTAACAAAAAAAAAAGGTAAAGTTGTGTGTGTGTGTTTTAGCTAAGGTATGGAGGCAAGGTTAAACGTTGACATATCAACATCATTTCTAAAGATGGCAGTTAGTTTGTAAGAGCCTGTCTATTTGTTGTAGTCACACATTAGACATTCATTTTAGTCACTTCAGTTTCAAAGACATTTAACACCAGACGCTGAGGATCACGAAGGAAGTGTGATTATTTAGTTAGGTCATGACATAATTTCCCCGATGTTAATGTCGTAAACTACAACAAAAAAAAAAAACAAGGTAAAAATTTATGGCTATATAACATTGTCTTCGGGGATCGCAAAGACCATCCTTCGGGGAACAGTACCAAGAAAAAGAAGAAGAGGCAGAAAGAGTAAGAGATCGGAAGACAACATAAAATAACGGATGGGCCTGCCATTGAAAGAGGCAGTAGAGCAGGAAATAAAAGACGCAAATGAGACTGGGTTGGCCAGACAATGCGGAGGACAAGACAAAATATTGCAAAGCAGGCTCTTAACTGGAAATTACTTGGGAATAAAAATGCTGTGAAACATAAAGAAATGACCAAAACGAACAAGTAAAGACCAAAAGAGAAGACACGGACCCGAGGGAAACTGTCCAGAGCCTAGTAGTGTTGCTGTCCTATACTTCACTGGAAGTCAACAGGACTAAATCAACTAAGTCAAATGAATGCATTAAATGATTAAAGCAATAAAAATCATAATAAGCAACAAGCAACACTATTTCGTGATTTTCTGCTTAGATTATATATCTTCAGAGAAAATTATCAATTTTAGGTCATCGTAGTACAGATTTATAGTTATTACAAAAATATATATAAATATTTTTAAAAATTCTCTCTCCTCTCAAATAATTTGAACCCGGCGGTAACTTTGGCTCATTTAGCCAAGATTTAAGGTAAATGCCAGAGCCGACATGAAGGAATAAAAATCTAGGTAATATAAACACACTTTGAATTAAATTTGTCTCTAAAAAAGATAAATCTACACATTTTTCTGCACTATTTTACAAATATTTCTTTTAAAATGTTGAAAGGCAAAGGAATTCAAATATTATATTTGATTCAAAACAGTATTAGTAAAAATTAGATAATGCTTTATGCGGTTGACCTTTTAAATTGAAAGTCTAGTTATATTTATATACATTTAAAAATAGAATTTCATCTTTTTCCAACAGTTATCATCTTTGACCTTTCCGTATATTATTTTCGTAGTACAAAGACAGAGAGAACTGTATAAGACTTTTTATTACCAAAATTTTGCATTTTTTGTCTTTAAAAGTTTTCTCTTATAACTAGAAGTAAAAATGGTGGAAAAAATATATAAAATATTTTTTAAGATTTTATATTATAAAATTTCTAGAAAACACATTATATTTTTTTTATCTATTGAAAGCAGCATTTAATATTTTTGAACGTTGCACATTTTTATGAGAAACCAATATAACATTTTATATTTCCCTGATAAAATTTTCCGTCATGCAAGTCGTTCATTTGTCTATTTACATTACAATGTAGTATCCTGTCTTATCGAGATTTTAGACTTATTTTATTTGGACTTATACTAAACAAACTCCTCCCCATTCAAAATAACACGCCACATTATTTTGGTAACCATACACATCCATTCTACAGATCACTCACAAGACACCTATCTAGCAATGAAAACATAACACACCACGACTCAAAAACAATACATACTACACTCAGAGACAAGTTGAAAGAAAACCTAGAAGTTAGAATTAAGTGGGGCAGGGAGTTAGGGGTTAAAACAACAAACTGGACAGACACATTCACGCAATTACACAACAAATACATAACACCCAAAGCACGAGAAGTGGCCTACAGATTACTCTTCGGGATGACCCCAATAAAAGAAAGGCTCTCAAATACAACAAATATACCTGCGAAATTTTTAGAAAAGAAAATCCAAACCCAGAGAAAAACCTGTTTAGTGAATGTGAGATGTTTGAGAAAGCAAAAAAAAAACCTAGAAGATATTATTGACGCAAACAGTCAGGCAATCTTTTTAAACAAAGTACCTAAAGCCATAAATAAAAAACTAAGAGATATCAATGTGATTATTATAACAGAATATAGAAATCTTATTTGGAATATCTATCTACAAATTGTCTACCGTAATAAAAATTGTAATAAAGTTATATCAGATCGCATTTTAAAGAAAATTATTGAATGCAAAAGTACAAAAAATATAGTACTAAATAAATATATCAAGATTGTCCATTAACTTAAAGAAAAATAAATATTTATGTGGGTATGCATGAATATATATATATATTTCAAATAATCCTTTCTATTTAGTTTAAGAGCTTTTATAGTAATCATATATTTAGAGCTAGAACGCTCTGTGCCCAGTTATAATAGAGACACCTTCAACGGCGGGGTCGCCCTGGTGAGTGTTCCACCAACAAAGGAGCTCGCAAGTGCTTACGTGCCTCTTCTATAAAGAGGAAGTACAACAGTAGTACACCGTTACGGGAAGTTGGACAAGAAAGTCCGTTGTTCAAAGGAACTCACACCACTGTAAACTTGAAAAAAAAAATGAAGGAGAAACTCATACAACGCCAATGCTTCGTCCCAAGGGAGATTACAAGAATATACAAATCACTGAAAAATGTTGATCCATCAATTGTCTCATAAACAATGAACTCCACGGATATTCTCAACGTTAAAGCTCAGAAAAAAAAGACCCAAAATCTACTAAAGGAGATCTTCATTCTTGTCAATCTTGAGTTGTTTGAACTAAGTTCAGTGCTTCTGTACTACCGATGTTGTTAACTTAGTGACAATCATTCCAGTATTACACCAAAAGTTTTCTTTAGGTTACATCCCTTTGGACTAAATATAATAAATTTTCAAGACAACACAAACAGGCTATGAATTCAAGAGGATGGACCGAATGGACTACTAAATTGTTTAAAAATAACTATTTCGGTATGGACAAAATTGACCTATAAATTTTTGTTTTAAGTAATAAGATTAATCTTAAAATGGGTTATATTCAGAAGTCTAATAGCTTCTATGCTCTTCATACGTACATTTGTATGTATTCTGTACAATTATAGAAATCAAATTGGTACATTATATGTACATTTATGTAACTCTAACAGACCCTAGAGAGTTCCTGATGATATAGGATGGAGGTCTTTTGTCTTAATTGGATTCTCTAGTGAAAAAAATTGTTGCAAAAAAAACAAACAATTGTTTTGGAATGTTTGATTTGACCAAAATTTTCAAGATTTTGTAAATTGAATTTGTCATCATTTTGCAGAACTTTGTTGTCATCATTTTCTGGACCTTTACCACAGCCGACTCCACGATCATGCTGGAAATTCTGGAATGTGTTTTGAAACTATTTCCTTTATAGAAATTTGTTTTTATGAAATATTTTTTGTATTATTATCAATATAAAATAATATGTTATGTGTTTTTTTTTTAATAAAAATTTTATTTAAAAAAAAAAAAAAGTCCAAAATAGAGGCATGAGCCCCAAAAAAAAAAAAGAGGTGAAAGAAATACCCAAAAGAGAGTCAAGAAAAAAGAGGCCTAGGGCCCAAGGATTCCTATGACGAAAAAGCTAAAAATGAATAGCACAAATGCTGAGGTTTCCTTATAAAAAAAAAAATCACGATTGTTAATCGCTAAGAAACGAAGACCGCGATAAATTATTTAAATGAAAAGTAAAAAAGAAAATGACTTATGAACTAAAGGAATATTATGTAAATAACATTTTTGAAGGCGATTAGTATTTAAAATTTTCCTCTGTAAATGTAATTTTAATATATTTAGTTAATAAAAGAAGAAATTGTGTAGACTTGCCAGCAATTAGATTTATCTATGATAAAGACAAATTTAGATAAATTTTTATTAGATATCCACAGAAGTGCTGCAACAATGCATTCTCTCCTAGTCCTATTAAGATGCTTATAGTTCGACAATTAGGCTAAGCAGGGCATATATCCCATTTAAGGGACGTAGTAAAGTTCCCCTTTCAGACCTTGAGAACTATGAAGCAGATGATGTAAAGGTCATCTAGCTGTTTCTATGGCCCACGGTTAGCGAGGGTGCCAGCACAACGACTAATCGCCTTTAATTTTCCCTAATTAATGTCGGGTACACATTTGAGCTGGATGGACTCAGAGGCGCCCTAAAGATCCCGAAAGTAAAATTCCCAGGATTCGATCCAAGGACCCCCGGTTCGTAAGTCAAGCGCTTTACCGCTCAGTCACTGCACCTCCATAATTTAAACTATTTAATCGCTGTTAAAACATTCAATCAGTATTACAGTAATGAAACATTCAAACCATATAATAGCGAGACAACTTTCAAAATATACATAATCGTGGTAAAACAATCAAACAGTATAACAACAGTGAAACATTCTATTTTAAAACATTTTAACCTTAAAATCAGAAAAATATAGAAGTGCAGAAGTGCTGATCTTAGAGAGGCAGTGGAGATGGATTGGTCACACCCTTTGAAAAGATACCAGCAACAGAGCTAGGCAGGCCTTAGAGTGGAACCCCCAGGGAACAAGACGCAGAGGAAGACCAAAAAGAACATGGCGACGCAGTGTACTTGAAAAAGCGAAAGGGCCGGGAAGAGCTGGGAAACCATAAAAAAAACTAGCAAGACACCGTGGAGAGTGGCTTGTTTTTCATGAGGAATTTAAAGGAGTGATGATGATGATGATGAACCTTAAAATGGAAGTGTAAACTTTAATCGGCATAATAGCGGTAAAAAAATGCAAACTATTAAATAGCGGTGAAACATTTGAATAACTTAATATCGGTGAAGAGTTTGGTCTACTAATAGCGGTGAAACATTTAAATTACTTAAATAGTGGGGAAAAATTTAAATTGCGTTAATGGTGGTAAAACATTAAAATTATATAGGCCTAATAACGGTAAAACTTTCCTACTTTGCAAAAGCGGTGAAACGTTTAAAATAATATAGACAGCGCTCTCAACAAACGTAATGTAAGCGTAAGGCGCTTTTATAACACGTGTATACATTAACACGACAGTTGAAATGATAAACGAATAAAACAAGTGATGGATCGCCTAATCTTTAACTAACAGTTCGCACCTCGATGCAAGCTAAATCACAACTACAAAGGTACTAAATGTCTAAAACAATTTTATTTTATAATTAACCAACTTAAATTGTTGTATTATTACTTTATTAGTATACCGTTTACATTTGTTATGATTGTAAAAATTTAACTAACAACTTATTCAAGTTATTCTCAATTTAATTTTATTAAAAAAATGTGTTCAGATCTCTTGTGTTTTATAGGAAAGAACCCTGTTAAAAATGAAAATGAAATATAAATGTTGAAACATAAACATACAGTTAATCAATGAATGCCTTAAATCTGTTGATCGCTGTAACTTGTTTTACGACATCACCAGTCGGTGATTTGCACAATGCCAAACCAGAACCGATCGAAACTTTTCTTTGAGCAATGCCTTGACGCCACTATTGCTTCCCAACATCACAGCTGCTCCATCCCATGTAAGAGAAACTAAATTTCTTCTTAGAAAGTCTTCTGCCATAGAGATTAATGCAGTTTTGTGAAGAAGCAAAACTCCGTTTGCGGTTACACTTTTGAGTTCTACCAAATCCAAGAACACATTTACTGGTGAGGTCAGGTCATTCCACTGTCTGCAAGACGAACCCGAATATACACAATTAAAGTCGATTTTTGGCTAAGCGTTGTTGATTCGTCGATGATCAATGAAATGTTATTGTTCGACAGTACAATGTTTGGAACAATTTTTTTCTCCTTTAACAACTAATGTGATTCACTATAGACCTATTTATGATTATGCAAGCATTGGTTAAATGAAGAATACGGTCCATCGAAACTCTTGCAAATCTATTTCAAATTCGAAATTATGAAACGATTTGTTTTCTTTGGTTACTTTATATGATGCATGTAAAATCCTTGCAGTTACGATTTTCTCACGAGTTAATTCCTTTAACAAGAAGTTCTCAGTAGGTGCTGCCTCGGCTTCTGTTAGGATCTTAAGCGCAGCTTTGTATGCCGCAGTTTCTTTATGATCGAATAATTTCTTTCTTAAAGACATAAGCTGCTGTTGTCGATTAGTACCGAAGTAACCGAGTGTCTGCGGCTTCATTGCTTTATTCACCAACTAAACCTCTGTGACAAGGTTTTGAATCTGGACCATATAATGATGTACTAAAAAGGTGTTTTTTTATACATGAGATGTAAATATTTAAGACAGAGCAATTAAAGCAAGTATCTCAACTGAACTACCCCTCATGGTTGTGGGATTGGACTATTTTTTGCGACACCACGTCACATCTGCATGAACACCATACTACAAATTGATTTCTCTTAGCATGTCTATGCTGACATAAGCGGTTTCGAACGCTATTGCAACTCTTCATTCAGCAGGGGGAAGGGGTGCACCTTGTCACTTCCTAACCTGTACCGCTCAACACAAATACAAGCATCTAAATATGTCTATCTCAAAAGAAAAAAATGATCCTATTTCTGAGGCTATTGAAGGATTATTCAGAGAAAGATTTATGGAGTTTTTAAGAATGAAATATGTCTTTTCGAAGATCCATTAGCGGCCGATATGTCTAGTGCCCTAACATACCTGTGACTGGAACTGATTGACTAACAAAACCAGACATTCCTGCTTGATACATTTCTAGCGATGCAAAAAACTGATTTCTACTCCGTGTTGCCTGCAGAAACTTGTCTACATCCCCCAAAACAAGAGTTAAGGGTTGCCACCTTGCTCACAAGCACAAACGTTTTCAGTGATGAAACAGGCGAAACCAATATAACATCCTCGTTTCACGGACGAGAGTCTAGATGTAGTGTTCTGAATTGGTGGCTCATCTATGCAGTCGGATATATATGCACAAGTTTTTTTTTTTTTTAAATGCTAACATGCAATTTATGTGTGAATAATTACATACAAATGATTTCAAGTCAATTTTTAAAAAACTTTTCGGTGGTGTGGCCCGCGACACGAGTGTTGAAAATTAAAATAGCCGCAGACTGAATTAGGATGAGCATCACTGACCTAGATGCATCTTAGATGCATCTTAGATAACACATTTAAGATTTCTTTATAGTCTCTCTCTCTCTCTCTCTCTCTCTCTCTCTCTCTCTATATATATATATATATATATCTTCCTCGCCAGCTATTTTGGCCATTTGTCAACCAAATATTAAAACATTGTTTTTTAGCGTTTTTAAAGTTTATAAAATCAGTAAGTTACTAGACCTAACAAATCATTATAGATAAAAAATAATTTGATATAAAGATTTATTATCTATACATATTAAATTTATTAATCATTAGGCAAACTGAAAATGAAATAGAAAATAGAAAATATAGTTAAGAACTATTTCTAGATTTAGTCTACTGATGAGACCTAATTAAATTGTGTTTTTAGAGTTATCTTTCTTGGAATAACCTTCATTTTTCTTGCGTTACTAATAAAAATACTAACAATCTCAAAAGTAGATCTACGACTACGATAAAAATACGGTACACTAAATGTCTAGATATATATAGATATAGGTCTAGAACACTAGAAGTATATCGACTCATAATCTTCACAGCTAGGAATAAATATGACTATTTTAATTTTCTAGACACTAGTGACTAGTCACCTAGTGTAGTCTGTAGTAGTGACTAGACTAAAGTAGACGTGTTAGTTATAATTTAGGTTTGTGAATTAATATCTATAGTAATAGTATATTTTAATTTACTTATATTAACTTATATGTCACTTATGATGTTATCTATAATCTAGAGCTGCCCGGGGCCCACTCCCTCTGCGCTGGTGACAATCTGGTCTCTAACTATCTCTACTCTAGTGTCAGTAGAGTAGTGACTAGTCTAGTATAGTATAAGTATAGTATTTCTATTTAAATTGAAGTAAGCCAATGTCTATGGCTATGCCTCTACTCTACTAACTCAAGAAAACATTAAGACGAAACTATAACAGACACAAGAGACTCTTGAAGAGTAGTGAGATTCATAACAAACGAATATTCATGTCATTTGACTAGAGTAACACCTTTAGAGTCTAGTAAAATCACTAAATTTAGAAAGCATTCAGGACAAAAGTAAAGTGCTTAGATCTAGTAGCAATTATACATTAAACACTGAACCATAATCTTCAAATACAAAATCTAAACTACTCTAGACTATAGTAAAGCTGCTTTATCGAACAACCCGCTTTTGTATCCCATATCGGACATCACACATTTTTATCAATTCAACTTTATTTTGATGGTTATTATTTAAAGAATTAGTGTGGTAGTATGGTGCGTGATCCATTTTTCTATTTTTTAACAAGTTTTGTACTCCTGTGCAAGATTTTTTTTCTACTAGGAGATAAAGAACAGCATGTTTTTTGAAGTCATACACATGATTAGGATGCTACCGGTACTAAGGCTACTTAACTGTATAGCCCCATGGTACATTAGCCAAGCAAGACCTCTATATATTTGGATTCATGATTTGAAAGGAGTACATGTATATTACACTTCACTTTCCTTGCTTTCCATTAAACCTATTCAAAGTTTGGGGGGGGGGGAGTTTCTTCTGAGATTTGCCATTTTAGAAAAATGCTACGATATCTGATATAACAATTTTTTTTTTTTTTGAGTGTTCATGTATTGTTAAGTATGCTTTTCCCTGCCATTGCTAAATCTGTTTATATAGCACTGACCTTGCCAAAATTTTAAACTATCACTGTGACACGTGTATGACAATTAAACTTTTCTATTGCACATATGGTAGTTCACCTCTTGCTTGAACAGAAAATACCTGAAATGAAAGAATTAGATGATTAAAGCATTTAAATGCCTGTGATATGGTTTTCAAGATGTTCAATATCGTAGTCAGGGAATAAAATTGTCATACCTACCCCACCCCTCTTTGACATTAGATTTTATTTTAACTAAGCGTGATGAAACTTGGCAGCAGAAATAAATTTTATAGACCAATGGATGACAAGTTTATAGATGTTTTCTTTTTTTTTTTTTCTAGGTCTAGCCACTACGGAGCTACACCAATTCAAATGCAAAAAAAATCATAGCAATTGGGCTTAACTTGTTTGATATGGCAGCTTTACTCTAGATGTAGATTAGCCTATAACTATATTGTATAATTAATTTTATTAAGGTTAGGGTTAGGGTTAGTTGAATATGAGTCTACATTATAGATAGTGTCTATAGTCTCGAATAGATTCTAGATTTATATAGATCTACTTATTATATACATCTAAAACTAATGATCTAATCTAGACAATATATAAATATATATATATATATATATATATATATTAATATAGACTCTCTAGTAAATCTAGATCTATTCTAGATGTAACTTTGAATAAAATATATATATATATATGCATCCTCTGTTTGGGACCCCTCAACTCAAGAAAACATTAAGAAACTAAGACACAAAATATAGCAGTAAGATTCATAAAAACGAATACTACTCACATTTGATAAAAGTAACACCTTTAGTAAAATCATTAAATTAGAGACCTTTTAGGATAGAAGTAGCAATTATACATAAAACATTGGACCATAATCTTCAAATACCAAAAAAAAACCAACTAAAAAAGTGCCGGTACTCAGAAAGACACAAAGATAAAGGCACATTCCTTGTTTCATATGCTAGGACAAATCTGTATTTAAATACACCTTCTGGTCATAGTGTGATATACTCACTGTACCCACTGTATTTAAAAACTCACTAGTTAAGTTTGTGTTGTGTATTGTCTTTTATATCACCAAAACAGTGAACCAAAATACTGTAATAACTTAAGGGAGACAACTCAACGAGGTGTCGATGTTTATTTACACGGAAGACATGACAAACACATCTATAGGACATCTGCCTTGAGCACACCATCTTCATATCAGCTATAGACTTGGTTGGAAATTGTTCTCTCTTCTCTAATGTCAACATCCTTCCTAGTCTAGTCACTAATAGTGAGCACCTTCTGCACCATCTTGGATGGCAGTGTGCATGGGAGGGTTATAACAATACTAAGATAAGGAAAATAAAAAATTACCCCTTAAATATGAACATAGTAGAAGAATATGAATTACATCCAGGAGCAGCTACAGGGGCATGTGAGCGATGATGCTGAAAAATTAGTCAAGGCAGTTGGGTATACACATTTGTGAGTGTCCTTCAATGGTCGAGCTTGCAATCATAAACACTGAATCCTCACTTGATGATGTGTCTGTTTAATGATGACTCAAAGTTAAGAGGAACTTTTGCGAGTAACCATTAATTCAATTTAATTCCAATATACTGAGATACTACGAACGTCCAAACTTTTTTTAAAAAATTTCACTCAGTGCAGATGGCAGTGGCAACACAGTGATTTGATGTGTATGATAAACTGGGCTGAGACTGCTCATTCGGCAAGGCGATCACTATTAGTCACACCATATGTAGAATGAATGAGAACTTTAGTATTTTAAAAAATTTTTTACAAATGTGTCAACATGGCTGAGAAAAGGAAGAGTACAACTCCTAGAGGATATAATATTACCCTTTGAAGCCCACAAAAACCACTGACCTAGACACAAAGATGAACATAATAGAGAAGTACAAAGGTGGAATGAAAGTCTTAGTCATCGCTTGTAGCATGGCGTCTTCTCATTTCATCATTTCAACCATGCTTTAAAAGAAAGTGAAGGAGACAGCGAAGAGTACTGTTAGATATAAGGCTGATGGCATTTTGGTTTAATTACAAAATAAGCAAGTAAATGCTTCTTAGTCTCCATATCATAAAGTCAGCTGTTTCCTTTATTTTTTTAATGTAACCTGGGAAAAATACTGTATATTTAAATTTAAGTAAAACAGTACTGTATCTAATGGGATGGATTTACCGAGAGGCCAGGAATGAGAGGAGGCTTGGTATGTACAAGAAAAGTTGAGTATCTCAATAAGAGGATAGAAACTGAATCACTGACAAATCGCTAACATGGAGAACTTTTCTCAGATAATAGAAGAAGTGGATTGAGAGAAAATAAAAAAACAGTAGCTCCTACCTTGGTCTTATGCAGTATTTACCACTAATGCCCTAATGTGTTAGGATGCTAGCAGAGTTTTCTAAAAACTTTCCTATAAGAAGAGCTCATAATGTATCATTTAGAATGTGTGGAGATTCTTTTTTTTTAGTTTTAAACGAACATGCCCATACTCAGAAAAATACCCGAAAATGAGTATTTTAAAAGTTTTTTTTTATATTCCAAAAGTATTACAAAGATAAATATATATATTTTAAGTAGACATATTGTTCTTTTTTTAAAGTAAATTAATTTATTTTTTACAATTATATCTTGAATTTTTTTTTTTTTACAAAGCTTATATCAACTCACCCAGTCTGTATGATAAAAAGTTTTCACAGGTTGTTTCTCCTACACCCATCCCGGATAAGGCTGAAATTTTTCACAATTATTTCTTTAACCTGACAACACAAGAATTAATTAAAAAAATTGACGTATTAG
Organism: Biomphalaria pfeifferi; assembly: GCA_030265305.1. Taxonomy (NCBI): domain Eukaryota; kingdom Metazoa; phylum Mollusca; class Gastropoda; family Planorbidae; genus Biomphalaria; species Biomphalaria pfeifferi. The sequence goes on from JASAOG010000026.1 coordinate 2,874,574, forward strand.
TTTATTAACTATTGGTAATTAATTATTTTGTTTGGTATCAAGAACAAGTCGTACTTGACAGATGGGGTGGTATAAATTGAATCAGTCCCATTGAACCCTGAGTGATATTTTTTTATGCATTAAAAAATGGTCATGTAGGCATTCACCAACATACTGCCTTCTTCCATCTTCTTTCACAACTGGTCCAGACAAGTGATAGGATTATAGCGCATTGAGAAATCTAAAAGCTAAACAAAAATAATTGGTAAAAATATTTCTAATTGCACAGATTTATTATGTTTAAGTCTATTATGTGTATCATAACTTGACTGATCCAAACTAATTTATACAAGCATTTTTTCATGGTTTTCTTGTTTTTAATTTTGTTAAAAAGAATTTTTTTATTCAGAGTTACCTTTCTTTGTTTAGGGTATATTAAGGGCCTTTCTAATGGAAATTGGTGATATTGAGCTAAGCTACCAGATTACCTCTTGCTCCTTATGTATCAGAGAGTTAGCGCTAAAACAAATGCCAAAGTTTTGTTTTTTTTTTTTTGGAATCTATGATCTATGTAAACATATTTGTGATTGGGCTTGTGTAGTACTAAAACCTAATTTGAAGAGGAAAAGTAATCAAATTCACCCATATAGTGCACAGTAGCCAATTATGTACTAACAATAAAGTTTAAACAGACACGCATCAACTTTCCCTTTTTTTTTTTTAAAAGGAAATTGTTTTTTTTTTTATTTTACATAGATCTTCATTTCTATCTGCCCTATGGAGCATGGTGGCTGAGTGGTCATGCACTTGGCTTCCAAACCTGGGGTCCTGGGTTCAAATCTCAGTTAAGTCTGGGATTTTTAGGTTGCCCCAAGTCCACCCAAGTCTAAGGGTTACCTGACTTAAGTTGGGGAAAGTAAAGGTAGTTGGTCGTTGTGCTTAACATATGCTTTATGGATTCAAGTTCTGAATTGTGAATTTTAAAAAAAAACTCCCTCTAAAATGATATCTAAGTTAGGTTCTTTTTTTTTTTTTCCTTCAGAAAATGTGTTGAGTAATAAGCAAAGCATGAGTGTTGCATGGATTCAACAGGCCCAGCTCAGGCCTCAGGCAAGGCTTGACTGCAAATGGATAAAAGCAGATATACAAGTAATTTGGTTTGATAAATTTGTAGAACTATATTTTATGCTCATTGTGCAATCACCTACAATATTTATTGAAAGTGTGAAGGGAATTAATAAAAGCAGTATTCTGTGAGTTTCTTTTAAAAATTGTTTAAAAAAAAAACAAGAATAAAACAACTAATATTTCGATTTATAATTTAAAAAAAAAAATTTAATAACTAAGTTTTTAAATAGTTAATTTTTATTTAAAAGCTTTTTAAAATGGTTTTGGTGATTTGTAAACTGATTTATTATATTTGGGAAGCGTGGTCGAGAGGCTAAGTGCGCTTGAACTTTGCTTGTCTTGGCTACCTAGAAAGGGGCTCGAGGTTCGACACCCGACTCGGGCAGAGTTGCATTTACTGAGCGCCTAAAGGCAGCACGGAAAACCAACTCATAGATACCCCCTCCCCCCCCACTGGTCCACAAGTGAGATTGGACCAAAGCGCTCTGAGCATGCTATAAGCATGAAAGTAGCGCTATATAAAAGCTATAATAATAATAATAATTTAAAATAATTTGTGTATAGACACTTCTTTTACATATAAAGTAACTTTTTTTTTTTCAAATTACAATGGTCTTAAAGCAATTGCAATTCACTGACAGCTATAAAAAACAACATATTAAACACTTTTATTAAGCTTGGGTAGAGAATGCAAGTTTCCTGTTATGACAAAAATGTCTTAATTTAAATCAATTTGTTAACATTTTGTTTCCAGGCAAGTTTAACTAAAGATGGTCTCAGTCGGCTCTGGAATCAACTGGTCAGAGATGGAGAGCTGGCTGCTGGTGACAGCAATATACTCAATAGTGCAGGTGCTTTGGCAAAGAAAGGTAAGCAGATACTTAGAAGAATCCGTGTTTGAAAGATTGCATGCTCTTGACTTTGATAGTGCTGTTCAATATTAGGCACTTTTCTTTCTTTGAACTCTTTTTCTAAGAATCTGCAAACAAATAATATTAATTAATAACATTTTACTTATATAGTACAAAAATAACAAGGTTACAAAGACAGTTAGTGTGTAAACACAAACTCAAATCGGCCCCCGAAGTGGTCCACCCAGGCAGGCTTCAATATTTTTAGAAAAAATATCCAAATGAAATTATATCAAAGACAAATAAGAGATAAGAATGAAGGTTGACAGATCTTGTGTAGTGCCCCAATGGTGCAGCAGATCAGAGGATAGGTGCAAGTAAATGCAAAGTTAGATGTGAACCTTGTGGTCTATAGGGCAGATGATGTAAAGTTCATCTGTTTTTGTAACCTACAGTTAACGAGGGTGTCATGTAGCCAGCACAACGACCAACAGCCTTTACTTTTCCGCAACTAATGTCAGGTACCCATTAGAGCTGGGTAGACTCAGAGGCGCCCAAGGATTCCGAAGTTGAAAATTCCAGTCTTCACCAGGATTCGAACTGGGACTCCCGGTTCGGAAGCCAAGCACCTCCCCTGGTGTAACTGAAGTGTTAAAATTGATGTAATTGTTTTGAAAAGGCTCACTCTCTTTCTCTAATGGTCAATAAGTACAAAATTTTCGCACAATAAATAAATGTTCAAGAAATTGAAGTTTACAAGATTACTATTCGTTTTAAATTAGGTCTGATTTATAATGCATAGTAAATAGCTTTTTCTCTTTGAAAAACTCTTTGCATAAAAATTAGATTTTTCGCTTTCAGAAAAAAAAAAAGTAGCCGTTGCATCAGAACTTTGGTCCAAAATATTGTGATGTCAGATTTTCACTATCTTTTCTAGTTTACGAGATCTAAACTTGACGGACAGACATTTCACACAAAATTAATAGCGTCTTTTCCCCTTTCGGGGGCTGCTAAAAATTGTGAATTTAAATTAAATATTATGACTAATTAAGCACTGTGGTGGAATTCAATTTACATACATGAGGTGAAGCAAGTATTTTTTAAATCTCAGTCTTTGTATGCATGGCTTTTTTTTTTTTATACAAGGCTTGTTTTGTTTGGATACAAGGCTTGTTTTGTTTGAATGTGAGGCTTGTTTTGTTGTGCTTTACTAGTTTCAAACTTTCATTCAGAAATTAGGATTTGTACATCCTAGACAAAACTTCATGTAGGGGATAGAAAGAGGTAGAGTTCTCAGGACCATCTTGATGACCTAACACTTGTTTAGTTAAGAATTTCTTTATTTTTTTGTCTATCATTCCATCTGAATTCATATTCTACTGCTGGCATTTTAGGGTTCTTTTTTTTTTTAGTAAAACAGCAACATATTGCTTATTTGGGGCCCCAAATAAATTTTCACAACTTACAAAAGCTAAATGTTTTAAAATATTTTGTTTAATTCTTTATAACATTAAGTACATAATCTCAGTTTGTGGAAGTCTGAATTTTCAAAGAATTAAAAAAGTTTTCCTTCATTGCTAACTTTAATGAAAATCTTGCTATTATTTTTTTTTTTTACAATATCTCTATTCAGGTCCTATATTCATGGGCAAAACCTGTGTGTTCACGGATCATAACATTGTAACGTTTTTGTTAGAAATTTGTCAGTTGATATATATTATTGGGAAAATAAGTACTAGGTCATTGGCTACACTGGGAAAACGTCTAGTTTGACTTATAATTATTCAAAGTATAAAAAAAACAACTAATTAAAATTTGGCTAGAGAACTAGAAAATCTTTATATGATTATGTCTACGTGTATTTCTTCATGTAGACCCTATTCAAGAGTTTAATAAATTAATTTTTAGAAAAATCTTTTAAGTATAGATCTAAGGGCCTATATTTGGATATTAATAAGTCTAGTAGATTTATATATTCGCTTAACTAGGATTTTTCTCTGGGTTGTGGAAAAGGGAATGGGGCGGGATAAATTTTTTTCCATGTTTATAAAATCTGACTTTCATTAGTTGTTGTTTTATAGTTTTCTTTTATTTCGTTTCTGTTAAGGGAGTTAATACACCGACAAAAATAAAATAGTAAAAGACATTGGAAATCATGAGTTACTTTTCCTCTTTTGATCGAATGTTTTTTTAACTTCACTAAATAGCAACTGCATATAACTGAAAGTTTTTCACAAGTGTATATAGACATATTTCATATATCCAGAACTGATCTTCCTTAAACTTAAGCCCTTTTTGTCATTTTAAATTACTATGGAAATTGCTCACAATACTTAAGACAGATTTGAAAGCTTTAATTCCTTTACTCTGTTTTCAAACCACTATTTCTCTTTAATAGACATCCAGCTCATACATATAGATGATGTTGGCTCACACAGCAAGCTTTGTTTTTCATCGGCTTCTTTTTGAAAATCATTTTTTACATATAAGACGCTTTTTTAAAAAAGTTTTATGAATTAATCTGAGACAGGTAAACACACACATGCGCACAAGACAAAGAACATTCATAACATAAAACAAAAAAAAAATATAAAAAATAATTTAAAAAACCCAACAACTTGCACCACACATAGTTGTATCAATTTGTTTGTATCAGTCTTGTAATTAAATTTGTAAATAGTTTAGATCTAACAATAATAAATATGTGCAATTAGAAATATTTACACCAAATGTTTTTGTCTAGCCTATTTTATGCATTTAGCTTTCTCAATATATGATCATATCACTGGTCTTGACCATTTGAGAAGGGTTTGGGGATGAAAGAAGGGGGTAGTAGTTTGAGCTAATTGTAATAAATCACTACTGTCCCACCGACTTTCCTCCGTACTCAAAAGATCATTAGGAAGACAGATCCTCTAGCTTCAAGCCAAGTGTGACCTTCTTACTCCATCGTTTAGCCAGAAGATGCTTTCTACAGCGCTCTCTTTCGATATAAATAGAATCAAATAATTAAAAAAAAAATCAACAACAGGTTGTTGCAATGCTTTAAGTTAAACGAGCGTAGCAAAACGTAATGCTATGTTGTTTTTTTTAATTCTCTCTCTCACTCTCTTGCAGTATCTTTCTCTCTCTCTCTCTCGTTGTCTCATGACGTCATGAATAGTATTTGAGGTAGCGTAAATACAGTTGTCTTTGTACGTCTGAAAGAAAACGATGATGTAGAAGCAGAGACATACAAAAAGAGACTAGGCTAGAGGTGGGCGGGAACTCAACAAACTGAAAGCAATGGTTCTAAGTGCCAAGAGAGAGAGAGAGAACAAAAAAAAAAATAAAAAAAAATCAGGGCTAGAATATACCTTACCTTGCTCACCTGCAAAGACAATCACTGTTTAAACACCAAAGTGATTGTGATGAGCTGCTAATGATGCAAAACAAGGTTCAAAATCCGGGAGACATTCACAGACTCACTTCTAGACAAAAAATGTTGAAAGTATTTCCGAATATTATTTGAAAGTAGATTTCTTTGTTGTGTTTCTAGTGTTTTGTATCACATAATGCCAAGTATAGATCTAGTGCAGTGGGTTTATCAGCCTCGTTTCTCTGATGACGTTCTCCTTGAGTTTCCGAACGATAAGCCGTTCCATTTTTGTTGACGTCATCCTTCTATTTTCTTTGTTCTCTTTTTCCTTTTTTTTTTCCCCACTTGTACTTATCCCGTAAAGGATTGTGTTTGGAAGGCCGTCTATTCTTGTAGGGGCGGCATTAGTAGTACAATAACCCCAAAGCGAGTGTCATTTGAGGAGGTCTGCATATTTGTTTGATTTGCTAACGATGATAAAGGAATACCCCTCAGGCGTGACGTCATGGACGATTGTCCTTCTCGCCACCCATAAGGGTCACCTCTTGCTATTGCCTAATAAAAAAAACAACCTAAGATGAGCGAGGCATCCAGCCCTATCACATGTAAAACTATGACCTCCAGCCCTATCAAATGTAAACCTATTGCCTCCAGCCCTATCACATGTAAAACTGTGACCTCCAGCCCTATCACATGTAAAACTATGACCTCCAGCCCTATCAATTGTAAAACTATGACCTCCAGCCCTATCAAATGTAAACCTATGGTCTCCAGCCCTATCACATGTAAACCTATTGCCTCCAGCCCTATCACATGTAAAACTATGACCTCCAGCCCTATCAATTGTAAAACTATGACCTCCAGCCCTATCAAATGTAAACCTATGGTCTCCAGCCCTATCAAATGTAAACCTATGGTCTCCAGCCCTATCACATGTAAACCTATTGCCTCCAGCCCTATCACATGTAAAACTATGACCTCCAGCCCTATCAATTGTAAAACTATGACCTCCAGCCCTATCAAATGTAAACCTATGGTCTCCAGCCCTATAAATTGTAAAACTATGACCTCCAGCCCTATCACATGTAAAACCTATAGCCTCCAGCCTTATCAAATGTAAAACTATGACCTCCAGCCCTATCACATGTAAACCTATGGCCTCCAGCTTTATCAAATGTAAATCTATGGCCTCCATCCTCCAGCCCTATCACGTGTAAACCTATGGCCTCTAGTCTCCAGCCCTATCAAATGTAAACCTATGGTCTCCAGCCCTATCACATGTAAACCTATTGCCTCCAGCCCTATCACATGTAAACCTATGGCCTCCAGCCCTATCAATTGTAAAACTATGACCTCCAGCCCTATCACATGTAAACCTATGGCCTCCAGCCCTATCACATGTAAACCTATGGCCTCCAGCCCTATCAATTGTAAAACTATGACCTCCAGCCCTATCACATGTAAACCTATGGCCTCCAGCCTTATCAAATGTAAATCTATGGCCTCCATCCTCCAGCCCTATCACATGTAAACCTATGGCCTCTAGTCTCCAGCACTATCAAATGTAAACCTATGTCCTCCAGCCCTATCAAACCTTTGATTAGTTTTTCTTGCCCCACAAAATCGTACTTTAGGTTCTCTCTTCCCATCAAACTTTAAAATTTTCCATTCCCACCAAATTTGTAGAGAACTGTGCCTTAGACTCTTGATGAAACTCTAGTCCAACGGAATCTCACTGCCGACGGCCTGTCCTAACAATTGCTCTGGGAGGGATTCAAACAGATGTAAATAGATCACATCCATTTCCAAGTGCTACATTCCCAAGACTCTCGAGGCTAGAAGCAAGACTGTTGGCGAGCACAACGGGAAATCCCCACATTTTCCCCTCAATGTAGCTTACCACAGTGGCCGTGTGGGTGTCTGGCATAGATGTGGATCGTGACAGGGTTGTTGTAGCTCTCTTTCAATCCCCGACCAGTGCATTGAAGACAGTTCTTAGGCACCCAAACGGAAGTATATTTTTTTTACTACCTTATTGGTCTAGTTCTTTCCTCCAAGGACCGTTTCTACCTCGGCTCCACGTTCTTCTGGGTAGTGTAGCGCGGGATTTAGTCCCGCCAATTAGCTTCTCTTGTCCTAACAAGCCTAGATGTGGACCTTCTGCTCCATCAGAACATCGTCTATTTATAACTTGCATTTTAAAAAAAAATATTTGAAAGCTTATCAATACACATTTTAAAATGTCTAACTTGTCTTTCTCGCATCGCAATCGAAAAATAAAAAGAATTTGGAAAAGCCGTATAGTCATAATAATAATACAAACATGAAATTAGAGTGAAAAATACAACTAATAGTCACGGAAATTGAAAACATTCAGAAGCATAAATAAAGCGCTTTTTTTTTTTTTAATTTCAATAATAATTACAGTATAGTAATTGATATTCTATTGTTATACTGCACAGCCCTCCTTGGCATGGATCATGAGTGGCACTTTCATTAATGATGATAGGAATCTTTTGTTGCCTGTTTAAAACTCATGTGGGAAACGAGAAAAGCAGTGCAGGGTCTAAGTTAAAGAACAAAGAGAGAGGGAGAGACAGAAAGGTTATAGATACATTCTAAATTGAAATGTGCTATGTAAAATTTGTCCCATAGCATTTGAATTTTTGTTCTTCTAGATGTAATATGTATCCATTACAAGTCTTTCTTTGTAATTAGCTTGATGGTCGTTGAAAGATATGGGCAGCATTGTGTCTGTAGGAGTGTGGTACAAGAAATAGTTATCATCTGTACTGGAGATTAACATTGTCTTGTTAAGCATACGAAACTGGGAACGAATAATTAAAAGTTTATACATTAAGAAAAATCATATTTTCTGAAAAAAATTGATATATTTGGTTGATGCAACAGTGGAGAGGAAATTTGAATGTTCTTGAGTTGTAGCATCTAACTACATATTTTTCTTGACAGAATAGAGTCAGTCGCAATAGCTTCAGTGCAAAACTAATGTTTACTTTAATAACTAGTTTTTTTTTTTTTTTTTTTTTTTTTACTTGAATTGTGCGCCACTTGCTACTAGATCTAGATCTAGACCTTAGTGCTATGAAATGTTTTGTTACGGACTTCCTCAGTACTGAACAACAAACACGGGTCCGGAAGAACTCTAGAATTATTTGCCTTTATGCGAAGTAGGTCTTTGAAGGTCTGCACTCTGATTATTTAGAATTATTCAAAGCATGATGTGAAACGTATTTAACTTCGACAAGGCCAAGGTAGCCTACATATAAAAACAAACAGTTTTGGCTAGTTTATTGTTTCTTGTCTCACATGCCTTGTTTTTAGGGAAACATCTGATTGACAGGAAAGTGTAATAGAATGAGCCATAACTTGTTTTTATTTCTGGTTACATGTTTGCAGTCAAACGAAACTTATTTAGATGCTATTAAACAAATAAAAAACTAGAAAATATTACAGTGTAATGAGTACACATAAATATACTCACTCGAATTCAACTAAAGTAACCTCTGATTCTCCTTCCTTAAAAAAAAAAGTGAATGTTGGCATGCTATATTGTTCATGTTTCGCGAGTAGACTCGTGTTAAATATAGCTTGGTTTTACAAACACAAATCTCTTATAGGGTGACACTTTTGGCAACGTTGTCAGTGCGAGTGCATTTAGTGCCAAACATTGTTCTTAGTACGACTTTGTGTCTGTCACGTAATAAAGCTGTCAGTGGTCGCTAATAATGTAGACCAGTATTTCCCAAACTTGTATTACTGTAGACTAAAAATAGTTACTTAAAACTGGAGAGCTGAAAAATAAACATTTTCACAAGATGTTGTATCTGGATATTTTGAATCTATACTTCAGTCGAAAAGTATCAAAAAGGGGCAATAGAGAAATTCAAGTTAGTTATTGTACGATTGGCTGTTTATTTTTAGAGAATGACGCATTGGTTTGATGGATTATTTTTTTTTTACTGTTGAATCTGTATTTCATCTCATTAATTTAGTACCTAGACCCAATATGAAAATAATATATCTGAATTATTCTGTGTGATTACTTTTACTACTATGAAAGTTTGTGACATTCAATTATTCCATTATCTAAAGTGGATTTCTATTCCCGGAATTCTATTCTCGGATTCCCGGCGTACGCTTGAATTTTGTGCCGGAGATTAAAATCTTGAACTACTACAAAATAATATATACACTCAGTTTTTATTAATTAGCACTTATAGCACAATGTTATAAATACAAACTGTTTTAAACAAGGCGTCAACACAGTAAATCAATGAAAGTAACATTTCAGAGAACTATTTGAGAACTGCAATGTTTCGTGTCTTTCTATATTAATTACCTTTGGGTGTCTGTTGTTTTCTAGGGGTAATTAAAATGTCAAGTGCTAAATTTTATTTTACACCAGTAATGAACTGTTTGAGAATAGGTGTACGTAACATAATTGCAATTAATTTCGTTGCCAGGGAAATCCCGTTTACGTCACGAGGGAGAGGGCACCTGGAAAAATGATCTGCAGTTTATCTCCCACTCGCCCCACCCCCTTTTCTGCCACAAATACGAGATGAATGGAAAATTCGAAGTGTTTTGCTTTCCTGGCAGCGCCCCCCTCCATCTCCTGGTATTTTCTGGCATCCAACCAACGACTTATGGCCACACAACATGGAGTGAGCCAGCCACGGTATCTCCGCCCAATATCCACCGTATTACACATTTTATACACCATTAAGTATTGACAAAATACACATTTGTAAAGATAAATATAGAAGTTGTCTTTGAGTCAGAGGATTAATGAGGATTAAGTATTTCACGTGGCTACGTAGCCCCAGCTGCGACCTACATATTTTGCCACATCCAACACAGGCATAACCATTGTCCACCGGAGGTCGATTTAGCTTCTCTTTTCCGCCATCTGCAGCTGTCCTCGGCAAAGGATTTCTTTTAGTCTCAAATGTGTATCCCGCAGCCTTTGTAAGTGACCTCCAGCTTTCTCGTTCTGAAGCCGCCTGCCGCCAGGTGCTCTTTTCAATGTCAGTTAATGCAAGCTTGTCTTTAAAGCGTTTCCGTGGGGCACTTTTCTTACGCGGACCACCTTTCAGCTCAGCAAAATGACTACCTTTAGCATACGTTATTCCCCCCTTCGGGATATGTGCCCTGGCTAGCGTAACTGTCGGAACATCGCTATTTGGAGTGCTGTTGATGATGGAGTTCTAACATCTTTCGTGAAAGCGTTCAAGAAGTCTTTTATATATAGAGAGATAAATCATAGTTTTAATACATTTCTACTGTATTTCAACATGTAATACTTCGAAACAGTGTCCTAACATATAGTACATCATACAATGTTTACCTGCTGGACTGGAATGGCTGTAGCTTCTGTTAATAATGAAAAACAAATAGTATTCTTTTTTACTTTTTGCAGTCAATATATTGCTCAATCACTGCCGCATATCTCAATACTGCAAGATGTATGCCCCATCGTTCTACATAAATCAAGATTAATTAATTACCAATTAATTATTATTATTTATTTTTTAAAGTAATTCGTGTGTTGTCTTCGACAATGAATAATCGTGTAAAGTTTCAGCTTGATCCGAGAATGGAAAGTGGGAGAACTAACGTGTACAAGACAGAGTGACTTAATTTCAGATTTGTGTAAAGGAGGGCTAGATCACTTTACCTGGACTCACTCTTAGAAGCTTCTGCCATTATTTCATCATGTTTCATTTCCAAAACAAAACTAAAAAGTTCAGAGTTGACGTAACATTCAAAAGTGAGTGCTCATAATTGCTTATGACTGATTAGGATGACAGGAGGAGGGAACTCCAGAGACTGCAGCGAGCTCACCTTAAGTTCTGGTCTTAAATTGAGGGCATCTCTTGTTTGTTTTATCTTGTTCACGAACTACTTGAAGACCTGGTCGCGGTAACCTTTAGGGGGGGGGGGGAACTATTATTAGTAATGCTTAAAAACAAACACAGAAAAAGAAAACAAAAAAAAATCCCCCGCCAACGCAGGACTGCAGATGAAGGGAGGTGGGTTAACTCTGGTTGACGGCGTCACTTCATCGTAAAACAGTCACTGCTCTCCCCTGCTCATCAACAAAGTCTCTCCTCCTTGGCAAGCTGGCTCTTTGTCCAAAGCCAGGTTTACATAGAGAAGGAGGCCTGTCAGAAAACAAAAACAATTGACCTATATAACTGAGTTTTCTTTATCCTTTGACCGATTGTAATTTTCTGTAATATTTATTAATTTTTTGGGGGACGGAATATTAGGAGGTTTACAGAACACTGAGAAGCAAATTCATATTTGAGTTTTTAGAGCATGGATAAGAAAAGAAAAAAGATAAGTCCACCATTTGGAGTGAGTGAAGGACAAACAATTGGGTTTAAAGGCTTTCCTTATGAAGAAACTTTTACTTCAATGAATGGGTGACGTAAATGGCTTTTGTTTTATAGCCTAAATATGATGAGAACCAATGATTTAGAGTTTGCAAAAAATCGGCAAGTTTGCTAGTAAGACAGTTCCAGATCTAACTGAATTATAAAAAATAAAATATTAGCCTTTAATTTACTTTTAGGGGCGCAAAGAAATGCTTACACTTAAAACATTTATGTTATACAAAGCTCACTCTCTCTGTCTGTCAGGTAAAACTTTTTTACATGTTATTTTTCCTACATACATTTTCGGATCAAGTTAAAATTTTACACAATTATCAGTAAAACATTAATTAATATGTTATTGGTAATTAATTGTTTTGCTTGACATCAAAAAGGGAAATAAACAAAACTTGTTGAGAAATGTGACTGTATATTGGGAGTTATTCCCTTTTTTAACGTTTTGTACACTTTTTATCTCCCACTTCCCATTCTCTGATCAAGTTGAAATTTTGCATTATTATTTACTGTCGATGACAATACATGAATTAATTTTAAAAAAATCCGTGGTTATTACAGTAATTAATTTTGATTTTGTTTTAAATAGAAAAAAATGGAGCTTATATTCCTGTAGTATTGGGGTATATGTCAGTGATTTTGCAGCTATTTCCCTCAGATAAGCTTTGTTTAGAAAAAAAGAGTTAAAAATAAATTTTGCTTATTTAGGGTCTGGAAACGCTTCTCTAATGCTATGATACGCTTCTCTAGTGCTCTAGCCTTTTACTGACACTCCAAGGTAACCAGTGATGAACTAGATAGTCACGCTGTATATCATGTCGACCATGTATATCATGTACTGTTTACTTGAAATAGGTAGTCAATCACGTTTTATATCATGTACTGCTTACTTGGAACATAAACAAAGAACTAGGTAGTCAATGACGCTGTATATCAAGTAATGCTTAGTTGGAACATACACAAAGAACTAGGTAGTCAATCACGCTTTATATCAAGTACTGCTTACTTGGAACATACACAAAGAACTAGGTAGTCAATCACGCTTTATATCAAGTACTGCTTACTTGGAACATACACAAAGAACTAGGTAGTCGACGCTGTATATCAAGTACTGCTTACTTGGAACATACACAAAGAAGTAGGTAGTCAATGACGCTGTATATCAAGTACTGCTTACTTGGAACATACACAAAGAAGTAGGTAGTCAATGACGCTGTATATCAAGAACTGCCTACTTGGAACATACACAAAGAAGTAGGTAGTCATTGACGCTGTATATCAAGTACTGCCTACTTGGAACATACACAAAGAAGTAGGTAGTCATGCTGTATACCAAGCACGTTCAACATACCAAGTCAACAAAGAGAGTTTTGACTGTTGACGTAAGCAGACATGCATTTTCACTCCGGCATTCCTCAATGCACAGTGCTCGCACATTTTCTACCAATAAATCTCACACTTTTTTTGTTGGTATCATCTTCCCAGTCAGGCGTGTCTCCGAGTGTGACTATCTAATGACAGATATAGCCCCACCTCCCACACATTGAAGGCATATAAATACAGACACAAGTCTTGCTCGACTTAGCGTGGTACACATGGATTTCAAATAACAGACATTGTTGTTCTTATTGCTCGAATGTTTGTCTTATAATTTTGGAATTGGCTGATATAGTTGTTTTTTTTTAGGGAGGAGTAATTTCTTGCTTATTTCTTGTTTATTTCACTTTAAATGGAGGTATTTATTGATTCTATGGCGGGCAATTACCGTTTCTTGTATCTATCATTTGATCATAATGTATGTCTTGTAGTTAGATGTCAAAGCCCCCTTCATTTTTTTCCCCTTTCGAGTTTAGACCACGGAGGAAAAACAACGCTGGTGACATAATCTAAAACAGTGATGTCCAAACTACGACCACAGGACTATATTCGGCCTACGATACGGTGTTATCCGACATCTTAAAACCTTTTTTTTTTTCACGATGCTTTAGAAATAGCAGAGGCTGTGGTTCTAAAATTGGACTCTACCATATTTGGTTGTGATGCTGGCCCTGATTAGGAAATGTCCTTTTCCCCCACCCTTTTCGCAGACAAAAAGTTTGTGTCTCGCTCGTCTGTCGGCCGTAGACACAGAATCATCTGGTCCACAGACTGCCAAGACTACTTCTGTCTATTATTAATGCTGAAATAAATGATTTCAAGTAATTCAATTATTTTCAATCAATGTGAAAATTTGGGGCGTGTAACCGAGTGGTAAAGCGCTTGGTCCCGGGACTAAGACTGGGATTGTCGATTTCGTTTTCGGGATTTAATGGGCGCTTCTGAGTCCACCCAACTTTAATGGGTACCTGAAATTAGTTGGTGAAAATTAATTTGTTGGCCGTTGTGCTGGCCACATGACACTCTCGTTATCCGTCGGCCATAGAAACAGATGACCTTTACATCATCTGCCCTATAGATCGCAAGATCTGAAAGGCGTGCTTTACTTTACTATGTGTAGATTAGATTTAATTGTAAACCAAGTTCAGAGAGTCAATTTTGAATGTTACTGCTCACTTTCATCATTTACATCGGGGGGGGGGGGGGTTGTTTAAGCTGTGTGTTTAGCTTCAGATTGTCTTTATGTCATCGAAGAAATAGGGACGACGAAGACGTTTCTAAGGTTTTAATATGAACACATCACCACCATTCAGCTAGCTACCAGATGTATGTTTAAAACAACCGTACATTGAGTTTGGTGACCGTATATTCGTAAACGTAATCACACGATAAGTATTAATAGACAATTGTTCCACTATACATTGTGAACATATTTTTATTTTACAGCCGGTTTCAATCTGCTTGGTGATTTTCCGCCCGTTGTTCCCAGAGTAGTGAACTCTTGGCTCTGTTTTATCATCCTTTTTTTTTTCCCCTTCCCCCTGCTCTGCCTGACATTATTTTTGGATACTACGGGAAGTAATCGCCTCTTTTTACGCTAGCATTTTTCTGCCTCTAAGATTAATGTCCGTCTTCCTTTTCTCACTTTCCTTCTTCTTCAGTCTTTGTTCTCTATTCAGCCTAACGTTGTGCTCTATTCTAAGTTCAACAACTCTTTTTTAAAACTTATTGGTGATTTAGGCTCTTTGCTTTTTAGACATGACATTCTCTTTCATAAAGTGCCTGTTTTCGACATGTCTGTATACTAATGTACACTATCGGAAGTTTCGTATTTCGCGGGATATATGATACTACATTTCTGGAAAACAAGGACAAGTATGTAAAGACTGTCTATTAAAGAGGTCAGTGCAAAGTTTATTTATTTAGTTACAACACTTTGTAATGCTATTCAATACAGGCGAAGTGCTATTAGTAAATTTAAACGTACATTGCAAGCGTTTAATGGAAATAAAGACTAAAGAAAATCAAAGAAAAAAGATAAGAAGAAATGAAATCATCATCCAACAAGCACATCATGACCAAAGTGAGGTGTGGACTTTGAAGAGGCGTCATTGCAAAGTACATCTCTTCTCCTGAACATGTTTTCAAAGCTTACATTTGGCTAGTGAACGATAACAATTTTTTTTAGAGGAATATGTTTTTGATGATATAGCCAAACTTTGCATGAAACTTTTTTTGTTTTTTTCATTGCGAGCTGAGGTTCAGTACTTGGGTTCGCGTTTAACCGTAAACAGGGGACTATAAGTATCCTAGTATAAATGAATAACAGCTTCTTTAGAACGCTGTCTATGCCACATTTTAGTTATACAAACACATCTTTCAATCATGAATTTTGTACTTACAGGTCGTCGTTTTGAAACAAAATAAACCCGAAACTGTAATTGACAAATTTATACAGCTAACAAATTCAATGTAGATGTATGCTACAAATTAACACACGCAGCCAGTTTCATCTCCCTTTATTAGCATCAGTCTTGCTAAAAAGGTACATCAGAATTCATTCAACCATTACAATCGCACACACTCCGTAACAGTTGGGTTCAAATTTAACCTTAAATACTGAACAGTAGAAATGTTATGTGTATAAATGTATTTAAAAAAAAAACATAGCAGCTTCTGTACATGGCTTTATACTGTTTTGCGGTAGGTCTTAACGTACGAATAACACCTTTCAATTCTCTCCACATTTAGTTCAATCTCTAACGTATGTCTAATTGCTTGATTAAATTGTTTCCATGCACTTCCTATCAGCATGCATCATGATACGTTTTTTCCCCCCTTTGTATGTTTACAATAAAGTAAGACTTCTGCCTCAATATTTACTGTGTTAAAATAAACAATTGAATTGAAACAACAAACACTTTCATAATGTAAACATGTAAACAAAATTCTTTATTCAGACTTCTTGGCACCCACTCTGTGTTCCGTACGTATGGGTACATACAATATATCAACAATACATTTCCACATCCACAAAGAAGTGGTATCACTTACAGGTTTTGCGAGCTATAGGCGCAGATGATGTAAAGCTCATCTCTTTCTATAACCGACGATTGACTAGGGTGTCATGAGGCCAGCACAACGACCAACCGCCGTAAAAAGAAAGTGTAGAAATATTTAACATTTCTTTCTATACATAAACACGCTAGTTAAGCTTTTATTCTGCACTGGGAAGTCGACTTTTAAAAAAAACAACTCGGAGTTAGTCATGCCACTAACAGATCTCACTCTTGAGCAGCTATTCCACATGATGAACATTACTTTGCTCTTTAATGACTTTAAGATAGCCTTGACCCCCCCCCCCCCCCTTACCCTCACCCGTTCATTAGCCTGTTGGACATTTGGAGAAACACTCATGATCTGACGATCGTCTTTCTCCATTTCTTTCTTTTGCCATTCCTTAATGTTGCCCTCCCATCGGTACCATTGTCTTCTCTCCTTCTTTTCCGTTTGACTCTTCCTTATATAAAAGTCTTTGCGAACTCCGAGGATCTCATAAGCAGCACAGTCTTAGCATACTATCATTGTTTTAAATTGTACCTTTTTTTTCTTTTTACCTTTACCTATCCCTTAGTGTTAGTCTGTTGAAACTTAGGGGGGCACCATGCAAGATTTGTCGACCATTTTTCTCCTTTCCTCTTTGTCTTTTGCCTTTAATAGAACCTCTTTCAATGGCAGGCCCGTCCATCCTTTTATGTTGTTTTCCCATCGCTTTCTCTGTCTGCCTCTTCTTCTTTTTCCTGGTACTTTTCCCTGAAGGAAGGTCTTTGCGAGCCCCGAAGAGCATGTTATATGGCCATATATTTTTAGCTTACGTTTTTTTACGATAGTTAGCAGGTCATCATGGGGTCCAATCGCTGCAGTAACCCTCTAATCTCTTGGTTTGTGATGCGGTCTTTAAATGTGATACCTAGGATCCTTCTGTAGCATCTCAATAATATACATTTGAACACAGACTCAGACACATCATCAGGTCATGCATCTCACTTTCTGTCTGTCTGTGCCCGTCTTTCATCCAACGCAAGCTTCAGCATGTATGAACAATTGTTTGTGATAGAGATCATCTAGTTGGAAAGACCAAATACCTTGCGTTTGGACTGTAGTGAGATTATGTTGGCATTAGCATCACGTCTACGCCTGACACAGCTCTACCAAGCTCTTCATTAAAAGCTTTGAAAGAAAAAAGTTTTCAACAATAAAAAAAAAAAGTAGAACAGCAGCTGGCTGAGTCATACTTGTTACCTTTTTATTAAAAGCCATATGTGAGGAGGTTTTATCAGCTGACTGCCACACGCACACATGACTTCACGACTAAACTCTACAGACAAATTTTGTGCTCCTCCCCATGCCATAGTTTACCAGCTGCTCTGATTTTTGTCTTTAACTTTTTTTAGTTAACAGAAACAGATGCACAAAATGCACAGTGACTATTTTATAACTTACTAGTCGACCCACGGCGTAGCATACACCGCCATTTTGCAGGGCCGGTCTTAGGCCATTGCTATCTATTTGACCGCAGTTGGCCCCTAATCTTTCATAGTCGTAAATTATTAAATTAAAACCATTTTTATAGCATAACAGATTTCCCGCGGCCTCCTGATTTACCAGGAGCTCATGGAAATCTCCTGAAATTGCAAAATATACGAAAAAGTCCGGAAATTATTAAAATCTTTTGAAAACTCATACAAATCTCCTGAAATATATAGACAAAAATTTTTATTTCGGGGTGTTATTCAATATGGAAAACGCCAATCCTACGCGCGATATAAAAAAAAAGGCATTATGCAATACCCGTAATTGTGGAATCTGGTGAAAGAAACCTCTCGCGCCTCCAACTAATGAAGAATTACTTGAGGTCAACAATTCTCGTAGATAGATTGAAACATTAGGTCATTCTTGCTATTGAGAATTTTTATGATTTACTGTCTGACTTCGCTACACGCAAGGCTCGTACAGTAATTGTGTACGTAGTAAAGAATGAATAAAATGCAAATACGAATTTATTTTCTAATACAAACTCTTAATTTTTACTTATTATCCGTATCCTTACCCAAACTTGGCCCCGCGAAATCCGTTTCGCATAGGGCCCCACAGTTGTTAAGTCCGGCCCTGCTATTTAGTGACAGTAGAAAAGTTGTTCTCCCCCCTCCTCATCTTTTTTTTTCGTCGCTTAAAATACGTGGGATAACTCTAGTCCGCACCAATTTAGTCTGATTGCTTGATATTTTTTGTTTTGCCTTGCTCGAAAGTTCATGGCTGCTCTTGGTGTATACTGAGGTATTCATTTGCGCATTCGTGGGTATTCTTGGTGTAAATATTTTCTTCTTTGTTGCTTCTTTGCATGTGGTTTATTTATAACCACATTGTGTAATTCCTCTGTAACCTCTGCTACTAAATCTTCCTTAATGTTTTTTTTTTCTTTATTGTTTCTTCTCTCCCTCCTCTCCGACCCCATGCTATCAATGGTACCACTATGTCTGAATATTTGCAATTGACGATCGTGTGGGACTCAGCCTTACCCACGAAGTAAACAATAAAAAAAAAAAAAAAACTGCCGAGATGTCATCATTTGTAATTTTTCATTGGGAATTAGGATTTGTCAGGTGCGCCCTGCATCAACCCATTGCCATGTTTTGAATTTTCTTTGCCCGTCTGTTTTTGTCAATGAAATCTGCAATTAAGGGCACATCACGAGTGCATTAACCTGGTCTCTGTAATTAAGGGCACATCACGAGTGCATTAACCTGGTCTGTAATTAAGGGCACATCACGAGTGCATTATCCTGGTCTGTTATTAAGGGCACATCACGAGTGCATTAACCTGGTCTATGTAATTGAGAGTACCGTGCATAACGAGTGCATTAATCTTGCCTATGCAATTAAGGGCACATAACGAGTGCATTAATCTTGCCTATGCAATTAAGGGCTCATAACGAGTGCATCAATCTTGCCTATGCAGTTGAGGGCACATAATGAGTGCATTAATCTGGTCTATGTAATTGAGGTTATATGACGAGTGCATTAATCTGGTCTATGTAATTGAGGTTACATGACGAGTGCATTAATCTGGTCTATGTAATTGAGGTTACATGACGAGAGTATTAATCTGGTCAGAGAACACATAACGAGAGCATTAACGAGACCATAAACTGTAATATTGCTATTTAAACGAGATTGTTTGTTTGAGCAATTAACTGCGCCATGACTTGATCATGTTTGGGCTTTGTACTTTTTTTTCTCTCCTTATATTCAACGTAATTGCTTATAACTTGAAAAGAAACATCCAATATAGAACTTCCTTTTTGATGACTCTGTAGAGCTTTTAAATTTTTCAATTCTTCCGTTGCCATGAAATAAAATGTGCTATTCAAGCATGTACTGCTTTTGCTGTATTTTAAGAAGGTCTGTGATAGTTTCCCACTACTTTGTGTTTTCAAGACATGTTTGTTTGCTTTGTAGGATGTTCTTTCAAGATTGAAGATAATAACATCCTAACCGAAACCTTTAGTAGAGATAGCGTCGGGTATTGTTCGAACCCTGTATCATTGAGGCGACAGTCCTGAGCACATACCACGCGACCAGGCAGCTATTGTGTTGGAAAACTTACCATCATCTCTTTTTTTTTTACCTTCATTAATTGCTTCTATTCTAGAGCAAGGTGTGGACAATCTGGGTACACTGTACAAAGCTGAATAAATATGTGGTACCGATATTTATACACTTATCGGTCAAATTAACCTAGTTTAAAAATATGTATACATGTATTTGCAATTCATTCATTTTTTTTATCCTTTTATTAACCTATAATTGCTTAATCATGGCTACATACTTTGCTGGCTATTTCTTGTTCCTCGCTCTCTGACACTGTCAAAAAGCAATTTATTCATTACCTATTAACTGTGATGTGTACACATTTTACTTGGCGTATATTCCTTTTTTTATCGTCTTTAGTGTATAGCAGCATTGCTTTTTAATTCCCAGGTACCCCATGATCTGACCTTATTTTTTAAACACTGTGTTACCCCTCCTTTTTTCTTCTCTGCTATTTTACACTCATATGCTCGATAGAAAAATTAATAAAATAGTTTGAGTAAATACCATATCTTCAAGTGCGTTTTTAAAAAGTCTGTTAGAATGCCTAAGTGTACGCTTCCCCAATATTGAGAAGCATTGTTCTACAGAGTTAGCTTTCTGTCTGGGCTAGTAGTAGTACATGCTCTATTGACGTAATGTTCTTAAGGATAACGTCTTCATCCACGTTGATTCACGTGCCATTCCCCCGCCCCCCCCCCCTTTTTTTCCCCCTTCACAAATTCTAGAATGGACTTGACTCTCTAGTCTGATCTCCGTTATTAACGGAAACCTCGTGCTCGGGGCGACTATGTACACTTTGCTCACCCACATCCTCCTCTTGGTGCGCCCCTTGGATTCCATTGGTGCCCATGTTCTTCTCGAACTGCCCCACTGGCTCCCCCCCCCCCCCCCCCAGGGAAGCGCACTTTTATTACCCTCCCCCCCCGCACCATTGCTCATGACGCTGTTTCTCTGCTGTCTTCCCCCTCTCATATTTACCTGTTTTTGTCTCAAGTAGTCGCTTGTATCTGTCAGAGATTTGGTTGCTCACACCAGGTAATAAGGTCAACAGTATGCGAACCTCGATTTCCTTTTGTTCGTTTATTTTCTTTTCTTCCTCGTCCTTCTTTCTCTTTTTTCACCCTCTGTCTCTTCCAACAGCTACGTTGGTCAGGTGATGTATTTTACTTACTTGTAAACCTTTTGGCCTTGAAGGTTTGTTTACAAAAAAAGAAGGGTGAGCATTTTACTCTTCTAAATTACGCTAGTACCATACTTAACACAATACTCTAACCACTGGAAGTGAAACCACCTGTACCTCAAAATACCACACTGTCACTCCTGTCGCTATATTATACACCTGTTAATGACCTCTTGTAATTAGATGAAGGAATTCTGTATCTAAATATAATTGACGTCTCATTATTAAAGACGAAATATAAGCTCGAAAAGAAAAGCTGAAATTGGTCTTAAATCTTAACCTGACAGCTAATATTTGATAATGCATTCGGAGATTTTTTAACAATATTTTCTTTATTGCTTTCTTGGTAAAAACATATTTAGATATTGTCCTAATATGGTTCCTTCAATATTGACATTAGCTTTCTTGAGTGTTGTATATGTATATATAAAATGTTCAGATTGCCTAGCGAGGTTATTTGGTCGGCCACATTTTGTCTGACATGGTTATGATCTCCAGAACTGTCTGTGTAAGATTTCTTGTTTTAACTAGAGTTTGAACCTCAAGTTTCAATGAAGACTTCATGGTGGCTGATAGGTAAAGAGCTTTGCATCCGAACCGAGACGTTATCGAGTTCAGATCCCGGTGAAGATTGGGATTTTGAACTTCGAGACTTTAACGATTCCCCCCGAGTCCGCCCAACTCTAATGGGTTGGCCTACCAAACATACGCTGGAAAATAAAGGCGGTAAGTCGTTGTGCTGAACACATGGCACTTTCGTTAACCGTCGGCCAAAGAAACAAGTGAGTTTTACCTCATCTGATCCCATAGATCGCAAGGTCTGAATAGGGTACCCTTTTTTTTACCTGAACTAATACAGACATTGAAGACGCCGGCAACATTATTCATTTATTTTTATGTTGGTTTTTTTTCCTTTCCATTTGTTTATATCCTTACACAACAGTGGAATACTTCTCTTCTTACAACGGTTACCATGTATAGACATTTTTTTTTTTCAGTTATTACTTTTCTTTTCACGATGCTAACTAGTTCTATAGCATAATAAAATGTATACATTGTACAGAAGGGCATGCTAAAAGGCAGCATACATTTTTTTTTTGTATTAAGATTTTGCATTCAGCTATTAAAGTACAATTTCTCCTCTAGTTTTTGGGACCTCCACATTTTGAAGCAATGCACGAGCTGCGAAACGTAAACAAGCCTCCATATTTCAAACAGACGCCAGATCCTAGCAACTCATTTCTAAAGTTGCCTTCTCCTCCGCACGAGAAATTAAAACGGCTGTAAATAGTGCGCACGTGGTGGCAAGGCTCAACATAAACAGTGACGCAAGACCTGAAGTGCAGAACTCCTCCTCCCCATTGGCTTTCTGCCGAAACCAATGGGAACCATTTTCAAATAGTTTAAAAGATGGCATTTATTTATTGAAATACGGTTTGATGTATCGAATTGTGTATGTACTGCTTGTAATCTTGAACAAGTCTTCATTTTAAAACTAACGATACCAATTAGATCTGTCTTAAATACTGTTGAAAAAACCAAATGCAGGCTTATTGCGCTAATAACATAACAGACCTAAAAAACAGGAGTTAAAATGGCAATCAATTATTCAGATTTAATCGTATTTTTCTTTTCCGTACTCGCAAATACTAATCAAACAACAGTAAACAAATCAAAACAACAATATAAGCGACTAAATCCTTAACTATTACAAAAACAGAAAGAAAGTCTCTGATATTTATCCCAAAAGTGACTAGTCAACGTTGATTTATTGGTGGAAATTAGCCTGTAAATAATGGTATGCATTAAGGTTTGTTGTTTCATTACAAAGACTAAATTAGAAACACATGCTGCGTAATAGAATTATAGGATCCGCTGACAGGGATCATTACACATAAAGTCTTAGGAAATACATCGACGAAATAAACAAAAGACACGATGGAAGAAGCGAATAACGAAATTATGCGGAAATAGATCCGTATACGTTATTTTGTAAGAAGGCAATTTTTGTACATCGTTGATCATCTGCTCTGGTGATTAACATTTGCGTGTTTTTTTTAAAGGAGATGCAAACGTTTAATGTTTGGCACATTTTGGGTCATGGAATTTTACGTACAGAAAGGCCCAAGCTTAAGTGATTCGATTAGAAGAGGTGCCATCTTTGTATTTGGGAAATACTTTCAGTATGTGTGTGCATATGTGAAGGAACGTGAGTTTGCGAGTTTTATCATAATAAAATTAAAAGAATCAATTGAAGGTATTTAATGCTTTGTGTTCGATAAACAATGCCGGAATACTCACTCGCGGTGTCCCGTTTTTTTTTTTTTCAAAAGAGCACTTTTCTAGGACAAGTTATTGTCTGTTTGAAGTAATAGAGAGGCTCTTATTGAAAGTTAAGCCGTTGATGTGATCCAACAATCGAAAGTAAGTGCTCTAAACCCTTCAGCAGATGAGAGAGAGTCTATCCCAGGCAAAAATAACTTCCTGAAACTAACCACCGCTGTAAAGTCAAGGGGAAGATAACCACGTAAACATCGCTTCCAAAGTAAACCTGCCATCGCCAGAAAAAGGGCGACTTCGTGTGGCCTGCATCTGGGACGGGTGCCTCAGAGTAGAGAAAGGTTATTTTAACAGGGAAACTCGAAACTTAAACGTTTTCAGATTTTCTTATGCCTTCACCTTTGTGCAGCGGCTTAGATACCCAACAGAAATTACTTGTCCTGTTCCACAAGTGGGAAGCGTATTAACAGTTACATTTTTTTTTAGCATCCCAACTTATGAACATTTATTCAAACCTGCATGTACTAATTATAAGTTATTTGAGCCCAGGAGAAGCTTAAAAGCAATGAATATGCCTTATGCCATCACGAGAACTATATCATTGAATAAAATTCTGATTCACATGCAATGTTGAAGTGAAACTGTTGCGGGAACGTATATTCCGTGTGCTCTCGTTCTTAACGTTACGTGTAATGTACACTTGTCAAATGTAAGACGTATCTCTTCAATGATAATGAAAATGTATTATTATTTCAAACTCACAGTACAAACTGAAACGTAGTTTTGTGCATTTATATCAGTGATTCCAAAAGTAGTATATGTAGATCCCATTGGTCGACCCTATTGTTGTGTAATCACAACAAATTTCCGTAAGGATCAATAAAGCAGTCTTAGTCTTAGTCTTAGGACGACTTCCAAAGAGGTCTATGAAAGTGAAGGGAAAAAAAAAGGAATGGGGTTTATGAGATGCAAAAGGGGTCCACGAGAGTGGATCTCATTTAAGGGGGTCTTGATTTTAATTTCAATCTTACAATATTGAAATTAACAATTATCTAGTACAAATTTTAATTATATTATTCGAATGAAAAATTACTTTAAATTTCAATGACTCATTTAAATAGCTTAAATTAGTCTACAGGAAACTAATGTAGCACATGGCCTAATTGAAATGGGATATGTAGACAGTAGTGGCAATTTTTTAAAATTTGTTTCTTTCCTTGTCAAACTTATATTGCATATGTCCCTTTTTTGTGACAAAGTTTTATATAATGACACTATGAAACTACCAAAGCTGGAGGATCATTTGGAATGATTCCACTCTAATAAAATGAATTAAGATTTGAAATATTTGGAACAATCAATAATAAAGTTGAGAAAATACCAACATTGGACTAAATCTTTGCTTTGACATCAAAAAGAGATGATGGTTTGCAAGTATCTTAAAATATCTTTCACTTAATGCGAAATCAGGAAAATCATGATTTTGCCTGCCGTTGAAGAAGTCTAAAAACTATTTTGTCCTCAAAGCTACATATTATCTTATTAAAGCATTACCCTAAGCAACACAACAATTAAAAGTTTATCTGTAGGAAACAAAGACCAAAATTTCTCAGATTTTCTTGGAAATGTTAAAATTTATATCTTGTGGGTCTTTTCAATTATACAGTAACTTTTTAAACTGCTGGGGGCTACTTTGACCTAATTCTTTAATTGCGGTCTCTTCTCTTAGTTTCAAGCTCATACTAAGTTATCAAGACATGTCGTTGACCAAACTATGGACTTTGCTGTTTATTGCAAAGTTTGAGGAGCTCCTTCTCCTATTTTCTTTAAATAGAAAGGTGTGCTAGTTTGTTCGCTTGCCATTAATACAAAAGAACGATGATTGAATTCGACATTCTGGTCATAGGTGTATAACTGATGGCTTTGAAGACTAACATGTCAGTAATTTACTTGTAACCAATGTATTATAAAACATTTGGATCTGATCAGAGCCTTGTGCTAAATAATTGGGGACCCTTTACGTCTTCCCGTTCAGCTTTGCGAATCTTATTTACCGAAGACTTGAGCACGATCCCAAATAAAATCAACAAAACAGCACATGGCTGTACAAGGAATGGGCGAGTTCTTTTCGGCGTTGAAGTTAAGTAGCGCTGTCTCTTGATTTCAACTGCAAAGAACAGAAAGGAGTTTAAAAAAACAACATCCTCTCTCAGCATTAGATTGTCTTTGAATGTGAAGACATTGTACAAATAGCTTGCCGACACTGTGTGTCAAGACGCTATTGTTCTGTGTATGTTTACTTGTGGGAGTCTGTGCCAGACGTCCTCAGGTTTTAGTTATTATTTACTAGGATTTTGGCCGTGGAAACTAATTGTTAGTTTGTTCTGGCAGCCAAGTTGTCGCCAAACTATTCGCTGAATTCATCACTTACTGCATCTCGGCCGAAGTTTAATGTATCGTTAGTGTGAAGTACCGACTATTTATACCTTTTTCTGCTATGTGTGTGAAGCTTTTCCAGGACATTAGCTGTAGTAAAACTTTTTAAAAAGGTTTATATATAAAGCAATATTCGCTTAGTTTTGAAATTTCATCAAAGACGTTTTTTGTTCTTGAGGGTTGTTGAGTCATAGTTCTCTGTAAAAAGCACGCACCTGTTGGGTAGTGGTCGACTCTGAATTGAGCTACGAATGCCTGTTCATCACATGCATCCTTACGATCTGATTTCCTCATCACCTTCAAAGTTCTCTTCCTTTATCAGAATTGTCCCAGATGTCGAATCAAAGGGTCTCTTCCCTCTAAGGCTTAAATATTGTGACGGAGCACTTCTGCGGCCATATGTTACTTATGATATTGTGTTGTCAGTGGCTGGTGTGCAGTGACATGCAAACTACAGTTAATAATAATAAACATCTTTAAAAAGTTTTCGTTTCTTTTGAAAGTTGAGATCCACTGCACCACAGTGAATTCTCCCATTTCACTATGTACATGTATTGTACATCTAAACTTGGCATGGTGCTGAAGTAGTTTTAGAGACAGCACATTTACATCTAGTCCTCTAGTCTTAACGTTGATGTACCATAGATCTGATCAAGGTATGTCTTCTCTTAGCAATAAGACTTGCTTGGCTTTGAGGTATTTGATGGTGATGTCATTAGCGAGAAAGTTCAAAGAGTTCGACCATGACGTCTGCAACGTGTTCTACAAATACCGTTACACTTTTTTTCTTGGTTAAAACTAGTCGGCGCTTGGATAACTTCCAACTGCTCGTGTATGTGTTTGTGTATGTACTGTTTGTAACAAATCTCTTGAGCTGTTTTAAAAAGTGTTTCCAACTGCTTTATGATTGATGAATAATTTCCGTGTTCCCATACTGGCGTGTAACCCCCCCCCCCCCCACCTCCCAATTATCCTCGACAACCTGTATGTGTTGAAAGTATCGTACACATTCTTGTTTTCTTGTACACATTCTTGTTTTCTTGTACACATTCTTGTTTTCTTGTACACATTCTGGTTTTCTTGTACACATTCTGGTTTTCTTGTACACATTCTGGTTTTCTTGTACACATTCTTGTTTTCTTGTACACATTCTTGTTTTCTTGTACACATTCTTGTTTTCTTGTACACATTCTTGTTTTCTTGTACACATTCTTGTTTTCTTGTACACATTCTTGTTTTCTTGTACACATTCTTGTTTTCTTGTACACATTCTTGTTTTCTTGTACACATTCTTGTTTTCTTGTACACATTCTTGTTTTCTTGTACACATTCTTGTTTTCTTGTACACATTCTTGTTTTCTTGTACACATTCTTGTTTTCTTGTACACATTCTTGTTTTCTTGTACACATTCTTGTTTTCTTGTACACATTCTTGTTTTCTTGTACACATTCTTGTTTTCTTGTACACATTCTTGTTTTCTTGTACACATTCTGGTTTTTTGTACACATTCTGGTTTTCTTGTACACATTCTTGTTTTCTTGTACACATTCTTGTTTTCTTGTTAGCCTAGATTTGAAGCGCACGCTTCTTATTATTTTTTTGGCTGATTATCACTCCAGTTTCTTTATTAAGAGATCTACTTCTTTATTGGCTTATTCTACAAGTTTACTAATGTCAGTCCTGAAGGAGGCCCCTCCCCCTATTTTTTTTTAAGCATTGAGTTGTTGAAATCTTATTGATTATTGATTGACTATATCTAGATGATTTTAATTGATTGTTTTTAATTCGTAAAGTTTTTTTTTTTAGAAAATATTTCTTTATAAAAACTTGTTTTTGAAAAGAATTTTGGTCACAAATTATTCCAATTGTTTCCATTTATTTATTTAATGTTTCTCTTGGCATATCCTAGCTCAAGTTGACCATAACTTTTGTTTATTCTTTATGGAGATTTATTTTTTCTATAATGTGGGTCTGTTGGGGAGTAAAGGTTATTTTTAACCTGTGAACTGAACAAGTTTTAATCCATATTTGACTTTGTGGTACCTATTATCACACAGGCCACGTACTCATATTTATTGTCTTTGCTTAAAGATTTGGCAGATTCAGTGAGGTGTACCTTTGGGGATAATAAATTCACCTGCAGGATTCTAACAGATACAAACCCTTTCTGAATTGTCTTTAAAAAGATAAGTCTTTAATGCTCTTTTAACTTCATCCCTCTCAGAATGACATTAAGCTTGTATGGATAGATTTTACAAGACTAATTTTTTAAAAAGTTCTCATTTTTCATTGTAAGTGTCAGTGAGGAGGAACATAGTTTAAGATTTTACTTTGAATCCCACTCCTTCTTGATAAACTTTTACTCTGGGCCAAAGCCAGACACTGTTTTAGTTAATCCCAATTAAACAGTGATTTGTTATTTCACAATGTTCCATGTTGTGTCTATAGACATCATTCAATAAATCATCACATACTATCTTATAATGATGAATAACCTATATTCAAACACATAGGGTAGGTAAAGAGAGTTTTTTTTTTGTAAATCAAAAGATTTTTACAAAGTATCACTTGTACTTTGATTTAAATGTTTCAGTTTTTTTTTCTAAATCACTCTCCTTATTCCATTCCTGTTCTTACAATATTTCTTCTTTTTACTCATAAAGTTGGGCAAAGTTAACTAATTACTTTAACTTATTACTTTCAATTTTATTGAATAAGTAATTTATTTAAATGTTATCTATAATCATCATTAAACTCTATTTGAGTGAAGGCTTGAGAGGCTCAAATCCTCTCTTGCAAAAGCCCTGGACAGAAACCCTGCTGTTTTGAGTAGTGTATATATGTTTCCCAGACCTGTCTAGATGGAGATCAGCAAGTCTGGGGCAGTCAAAAAGAATATGAGACACGGTTTCCTCTCTTCCTGCAGTGGGGGCACTGTGATTCAAAATTTGGCCATAGCCATGAGAAATATGAGCCAACAGGACAGTGGCCTGTTCTGCACTGTGCTATAAAAGCTTGCTTAGTCCTTAACAGCCTCCATCACGGAGAAGTGCGGTCAAGGCGCCTCATGGGCTCCCAGACTCCACATGCTTTTTGGGACTTGTCTCAGCACTGTTATCTAAAGATTTTCTTGTTGTTTATTTGTGAAGAAGTCTTGAATCATCACAATAATATTCAAATTATATATAAGCTGTTTTATAATTCTTGATACAGATATGAGTCCACATTCTTTCTTTCTTTTTTTTTTAATATGATAGAGAAAAAAAAAGTGTTTTTGCTATTAAAATTAACCATAATCATCATTCTGATTTTTCATATTTTTTATCCAGGTAATTAATTGTCTTGCATTATGTGTATTATGACTAATTATACAGATGAAATAGATGTTTACAATACAGTGCATGCATAACCCTAAACATAGGAGGGGATCATTAATTCAACAATCATGACTTCTGTGAAGAAGTTTTAGAGACAGTATATTTAGGACATGTAGATGGATTAGTATTGAAAACAAATGACATTTAAAAACAAAAAGGCAAAAATTTAAAACATGTTAGAGCAAAAACCAGTGCAGGAAAAAAGAAAATTATTTCTAGCTTTCTTAAGAACATGAAGAATGTACAATACAAGGTGAATAATCTCCCTTTGACCATGGCCTTTATCCAGCAATCAGAACGGAGGTTGTCTTGTTTTTTAAAAGGATGTATTATTACATTTTTTAATTTATTTTTAAAACACATTTAGAACATTCAACTGAGTTTAATCTTATCTGATTGTATTATGTTTAGACAGGCAGAGAGACTTGTAAATAATGATTTCTTTGCCTATTTGTGTTTGAGTGAATGGACTTTTGTGTGTTGGAACTCGGCAGTGATTCTTAAACATTGCTAGAGTCATGCTTATAAATATTGCAACTGAAGATAGAGAAATTCATGAAAAAGAAATGAGAATGCACTGACAGAACAATATTTCACTCCTAGAAATAAGGAATCAAATACAAGTTTTAGTGTGTCATGTAATCTTATATCTTATATATCATATTATTTATTGTATGATATCACCATTTTTTTTTTTTTTTAAAGATGTTCAGTTTCATTTTTTTTTTTAGAGAAAAAAGAACTTTTAAATGAACACATGGAATAGTACAAATGTTTTCTTTGAAAACTTATAAAATTTTAATTTACAATGTTATGAGCTTTAAGAAAAAAAAAGATTTAATCTAAAACAAAGATTGTTACATTGTATCTGTTATACATAAGTGTCATAGGATTATGTAGAAAAGTACACATTTAAAGTTTTTGAAATTTTTATTTGTATGGAAAGTTTTTATTACATTTATCTGTAAAAATTTCTTTTAGGCATCAACCTTTGGTACTGATATGGGTTAATGCCACCTTTAAACATTTTAGGATTCGTTAGATTTACTTTCTAATATAAACAATATGTACAAGAAAAATGATAAAAGTCATTAAAATCTTAAGAAATCATGGAAAGTAAGTTTTGTACCCAAAAAAATACTAAGGATTTTGGTTTCTAAATACATAACATTATGTAGGCTTATATTTTGTGCCTTCCAGAAAGTTGTCACATCATAAATCTTTAAATAAAGTATAGGGATGACTTTCTGTCAAATAAAGCAATGACAAGTTGTTGTCTTATAAAAAAATAAAATAAAACAATATTTGTTTATAATGTCAAAAATGTACACATGCAAAATAACTAGATTTTTTAAATTATAAATTACTTTGGATCACAACTAGGCTAAAGTTAAATCAGGAATCTTTTTTTATTGCTCGTCTCTTTTGGAAGCTCAATATTCATGAATAACCTATGGTTCACCATAGCATTTGCAACTTTTAGTGACCTTGCCATTAATGTCTGTTGAGGAGGCTGAAATCCTGGTAAAACCTGACTGACAACAGTATATCTGTGGTATATATTGAACAGAAAAAGGAGTTAGTGTGGTTTTGACTTATCTTGTCAAAAATTTCAAATGATAACAAAAATTGTATGCTAGGTTGTTTATACCATTGATTATATTTACTTACAACTTTATCAATGGTTGTCTTAACAGTTGCTTTACGGCACTGTGTCCCTTTACGGCAAGTAGCTGTTGGTAAGAGCAGAAATAATTTAGTTCATGAAAAAGGATAATGAAAAAAAACTGAGAGAAAGTAATCTTTCCACACTGTTTCATAGTAATTATGAGAATGTTTATGACCAAACAGTTTGAAAAAATAAACTTAATAGTATCTCAACATTTGAAGACATTTGTACTGTTTATAGATTGCTCTTTGTGGTGGTAGACAATTTTTTATTACATTTTTACGATTTGATTACTTTTTTACAATTTCAATTTTGAGAAATGCTATACTAAAATAGCAACAACTATTGGGGCCTTGCAGTATGGTGCATTGAACATGTTCATTTAATAGAGAGAGTACAATAGTATATACTAAGTTCAAATCCTCATAGGTCCGTTCTTAAGATGCTTTATAGAAATTTATATTTGTACATTATAGAGTTAACAATCATTTGTGTCCTAAAGGCTTGGAATCTATTGTTGCATCTTCGTGAAGTGGGAAATTTACTTTGTAAACAATTCCATTTAATTCCATTAAAAAAAAGAAAAGCATCACCCATTAAGTAACTAAATTTAAGTACTATAGACCATTGTTTCACAATCTTTTTTTTCTTTTAGTATAAGTTTTTGAAATTTAAAACTGTCTCCCCTGTTGTGAAAGGATTTCAGTGTGTGTATTTGTTGAGGGGTATGAGTGGCACCCCTGTCCAGTGGTTGAGTGGGTCAGCCAAGCGAGGGTAACGTGAGGTCAGGAATGCAGAATGACAGTGACAGTAGGTTGTGAGGTACAAATTTAGTAGTGAATTAAGTGCTGCAGTTTGATTTTGAATAGAGCTATATGAGTTAGTTACTTTTAGTAATGTTTGTTTTTCAATAGTAATTAGAAAATTATCACACCCCCCCTTG
This sequence comes from Biomphalaria pfeifferi, assembly GCA_030265305.1. Lineage (NCBI taxonomy): Eukaryota > Metazoa > Mollusca > Gastropoda > Planorbidae > Biomphalaria > Biomphalaria pfeifferi. The sequence continues at coordinate 2,906,219 of JASAOG010000026.1, forward strand.
CTTTTTCACAAATATAAACCCAAAAAAGTTCATTTTTCTTGATTTTCACAGCAATACCTACAACCAGGGCTTTACAGATTTTAAGCTTAGAATCACTAGATGCACACACTTAATAAAGTGGTATAGGAACCTACACAACTAAGTATAACAAATCGTCATAAAAAAAAACACAATCTCATATCATCTAAACAGTATTTCACAAATTATGAACACAGCTCTCCAAGTCTAGTAAATCAGTATTAAAATCATGCAGGTTGATCATGTCTTTATAATAGGTCACAATAACCTCTAAATTCTGTCTGTCCACATAAAAACAATACTGTCCAGACAAAAAATCACTCTGTGTTTTTGTTTTGATTGGTGTGTTAAGACACAATTAGAAATACAGCTTCTTTCTCTTGCTAAATCTAAAGCTTTCTAAAATATAAACTTTCTTGTTCTCATATATCATAGAGTTTTAAAAGAGTTTTAATGTGGAGTATATAGCCAACACATTTTTTCCCCCCTTCATTGATTTTTTAAAAAATCTTATTATCCTGATGCAATTTATGGGTGAGTGCTGACAATTAGATTGTGTAGCATTATGTTGAGCTTTCATAAAGTTAAAAAACTAAATGCTAGTTAGATCAGCTGCTTATTTCTAGTGAATCCTAAAGTACCAAACAATTCCTTTTATACACTTGATTCCAGTTAATCAGACCGATTGTTAGGACCAAATTGTGCCCAGGTTATTGGATTTGATTGTGTGATAAATCATACAAATGGACTAATTAAGAATGTTATTTATGTTTACCTTTCCAAGATTCTACAATATAATTATTTCAAGATTGTTTCCTCTCTAAGATTGTTCAGTATAACTAATTCAAGAATATTTCTAGTCTAAGATTGTACTACACTGAGTCCCGCTTAAAAAGGGGTTAAGGACCAGAAAGTCCATCGTTAAGCATGTTTCGTTGTAAAGTGTGACCCTAGATTCAGGTTAGGTATTAATCATTTTTTAATAGAAGAGTATGTAGTAACTTTTGTTTCTTTTGATACTGTACTGTATACACTTGAAATAATATATAGAATTTTCCCCAGGCTACATGTACTTCTATTTGATCTTCATCTTTTTGTCTAGGTCAAAAGTTTTTTCTGGGCTTCTTAGTTATAGCTTTTGTCAGCCCAGCTTATCGTACTCAACACACCATTGTGCTGCCACTGCTCAGCGCACCGCCCAAAAGTTAAAATATCGCTCGGCCATCAGTCGTATCTTTGAAATGTGGTCGAATATTAGAATTAAGCGGAATTAATTCATGAAAGTCTTCATAACTTCGAGTCAGCATTAAACAGACCTGTTGTTAAGTGAGGAACTAATTCAAGAAAGTTTCCTAAGATTGTAAAGTATAACAAATTCAAGAATGTTAATTGTCCAAGATCATACAATACAATTAAATCAAGAATGATGTCATTTGTGACTTGTTAGGGTCAAAATAGAGAAACATGTAACAGTATAGCTAGATATCTGTACATATAACAAATACTAGAATCAAATGCTATAAATATTGATCTTTGGCTCTAGTGTACAATCAAAGGAAATGGAAGAATATTATCTATATTGACATGTCTTTAGACGTAGCACTTGCAAAAATTCATCAATGCTAAAGAAATATAAGAAAATATAGTTACTAACCTATCTTTGGTCTTAATGCTGTCTGACTTAAGACGCAAACAATCAGTACTGAAGCTATCAATGTGACTTTCAATGTGGCCATACTTTCTACACTTTAACTCCAAGTCTCAGCAATTAGAAAAAATGTCTTAGCTGGCCTCCAAAAATTTTAGATGAAAATTATTCTATGCATGTATCCATTTATATATATTTATTGCTGGTTGCACATTTTTTTTAAAACTGTTAACTTGGAAAGCAAAAAAAACAAACTTGGTTATTTCCCTTTGGCTAATGTTGTCTAAATAAAGTTCACTGTGACAGGTCAATTGTAAGTTTGTGTGCTTGAAGACATGAGAGCATAATAATGGCCAGCACACAACCTGTGTGTAAATTTGTATACCAGTTTCAGATACACAAGCTTAACTTTTAAATAGCTTTTTTTAAAAGAAATATTTGTGTAATGTGACAAACAAGCAGGAAAAAACAAATTGTGAATGAAAGTCATACAAAAAGGTGTGAGAACTTGAAAAGAAAATGGGAAAATGACTTACCTTAGTATAAAGTTTCCTTTCCTCCTGACCCCATCTATGAAAAAATAAACTCTCAGGATGACTCAGTTTTTATCTTCAGTTACATTTCAAACATTAATGAATGTATTTTTAACTATTTGGTTCTGTCAATATTTGATTACCAAAGTTACTTAGTTGCATGTCAAACATCAAGCATGTAGAAGAAAAAAAGTAAAAAAAGTTAAAGTTTGGACTTTTTAATCTCATGTGGTAATTTGTTTGGAAACATTGTTGATGAACTCCCTGATTAAACAATTATCAATGATGTTATATTTCTCCCTAATCATAAACAATTGATATTAATTAATAATTAAAAAGGGCTCATTGGTGTATTGAATGAAAATTTGAAATATATTTACAGCTTGGGGACCACTGCACACCTGAATAAGTTGAATATGATAATAAAATAAAATCCATCATATAGTGTTTTCTTTCTAAACCAAAATGGACAACTATTATTAGAGAAACACAACCCTAGTCTTTAATATAAATGTTCTTTTAAGATCTATTTCTTTACATAAAATCTCTAAAATAATATTAAAGGTATACAAAGTCATTAAACTTGAATAAAATTCATAATCTATAATCAGCATTGCTCAGCATTTGTATGCTGTTCAGACTTGATATTGATGTGTATATAAAATATAGCACTTTAAATTAAATTTGTACATTCAAGCATTGCAGTTATCCCTTGGTTTTGTTGATAGATGCAACAAGAAAACAAAATTATGAATGAAAAGTAGCTGTTTAATAAATATGGAATTCTAACTGCATGACATACTCATGTCCCTTTGAATTGATCTTGTTCCTAACTACACTGAGCTCTTAAACTGGTATAAATAACAATACTGATTTACACTGATACTGATTTGGTCTTGTTTATAAGACCAAGTTACACAGGAAATTTCTATCATCTTGTTAGTAACATCCTATATCTATACAGTTACTTTATGTTGTTCTTGTTACTAGCCAAATCTTCTATGGATATAAAAAACAATGTGTTAGATTGATAAAATATAAAAGTGATTTAGTAAAGAAATTCTGCATAAAAATGTATTTGCATCAAGTAAATGAAAGGTATTGGAACAAAAGATAAAAATCATTGTCATTGTTGTCATAAAAAAAATCAGTTAAGATCTTTATCAACCGATGCTGTTTATTGCCCTCCCAAATCTATTAATAAAAAGACTAAACATAACATACATAGGATAGAAGACATTGCTTATTTATAGTTTTTATGTGATCATTAACATGAAATTATAATTTCATGAGCAACATAAAGACTCTTAAGTTCTAATTTATAAATATAATACCCATAATGAATCAGAATATTTTGAATGATCTTTTTACTCACATTAAATCTCGAAAAAGTATTTGAATATAAAAAGCCATACAAGCCTAATAAAACTTTTCCCCATTATTTCAAGAATTCTTCTCCATTTTATCTTAGCCTTGTCATACCTCTAATATTATATCTTTGATTAGTTCTTTTTCATTGTGGTTCATTTTTTGTTTTAAATTCAGGTGAAACTGGTCAATTCTACTGTGGCATGAAGGTGCTGTCATGCAGCTGCTGTGACGGTCACTGTGGACCCAAGAATGGATGTAACTGCCCGCCATGCCAACAGTTGGACAAGGAAGAGGAAGCTTTGGCTGCACAACAGAGGTCCCTTCCACCTCCCTCTCAGCCATTAATCGATGCTTGGACATGGGGACAACAGCCAGGTAGGTAATATAGACAGGGTTCGTAGCGCTCCTAAAATCTCCTTAAAAATGAAAAGTCTCCTAAAATCCTAAAATTCTCCTAAAAATTGCAGAAAATCTCTTAAAATTTCAATTTTGCTTATTTCTTGCTAAAAATGCAGGGGGGGAACAGCCTAACTAGGCATTCTGATCGCATAACCTTACGGGCTGGCTGTGTTAATGAGCTGACAAGTGACGCTTCCTCACCGCCTTTCACCCACTTGGGAATCGCGACTCGTGATTGAAGATGGCCTTGGCTCAAGCAAGCATTTCACCTGGCAGTATTTTTCTGAAGTCAGCGTACAAATGTCTGTTTACATTTATTGTTACCACTAAAGACGCGCTAGATCTAGTCTGTAGTGACTATTGTCTATAATTAGAGCAATTACCAGACAAATTTGTAGGCTACACCCCTCCGGGCCCTCCCTCACCTAAAATCTTCTTGTTGTGAGTGTAAGAGTGACCGCGTGGAAAGTCCGTAAATCTTCTAGATATATATAGTGAAGATATTTCTCTTACAGCCCTGAAAAGTTCGAGAATTTTAGTGACTTACATCTAGAGTCTAGATCTACTGTAAATTCAGTGAAGATAATTCTCTCACAGCCGTGAAAAGTCAGCGCATTTTAGTGACTTAGATCAAGAGTCTAGATCTACTGTGGATTTAACGAAATATTTCGCATACAGCTGTGAAAAGTCCGTAAAAATTATTTCACTCGTAAAAGCCAGGGAAACTATATGGTTGAAAAAGATTCTGCTAGGAAAAAAAAACGTGAATAGGTCTTAACCCCCCCCCCCCCCCCCCAAACCAAAAGCCATTTTTTGGTAAGCAATTGTCAACTAAACATTCAAATAGGCCTATATTGCCCTTTATATTACAGGCTCTGTTTATGAGAAGGATTTAAGTTAGCTAATAAAAGAATAAAACATTACCTCAAATGCACACCATGACTCTAGTATCTATAAGATACATATAGGAACTAATAATGTACATTTCGATCAGAGAATACACATTATGAAGGCATCTCTAAGAATGTTTCTTATTTTAAAAAATGGAAAAGCAACCATTTGTAATGTTTTTAAATAAATCTTTGGAAAAATAAAATGTTTTTTTGAGGTTTTGGGATGACAGTCAAGCTGTTACTTGATTAAAAGATAACTTTCATTACATTTTCTGTGGACACACTACAGCTGATAACATTGTTTCTGTGGCATATTGGCAAGATATTTATTATTTTTATTATTATTATTGATAAATGCTTAGTTTTGTGTATGTTTTACTATGTATCACACAAACGGATAGAAAACACTCACACATATCATACATTTCATCCTTAAAAAGGCCCCCTAAAATCTTCTAAAATTTTGTCATGGAAAAGTGCTACTAACCCTGTATAGAAAATAGTACCCCTTTCAATCATTGTGGTTTAAAGGGTAGATGATGTAAAGGTTATCTGTTTCTATGGCTTAATGAGGTTGTCATGTGGCCAGTACAATGACCAACTCCATTTACTTTATCCAACTCAAATCAACTACCCATTAGAGTTGGGTGAACACAAGGCATCCTAAAATTCCTGAAATTCAAAATTCCAGTCTTCACTTAGATTCAAACCGGAGAACCCTCAGTTCAGAAGCCAAGCACTTACCACCCAGCCACAATGCCCCCAGGGCAATGAGTACTGATATCTTTTTTTGATTATATATTTATTGTTGCATGATTATTTTCATTTCTAAAACACCCTTTGTAAAATAAAACTTTCTTTGATCTTTGTTTGCCTCAAGTTAAAATGCTAATTTATTTCCTTTCCTCTATTCTAGATGTTCACAAGCTCCAGCAATGTTTAAATGGAATCCTTCACGAGCACCAGCAGCTAAGCCTGCATGCTTTCAGCAGTGCCCTCTCCATGACCCGCTTGCAACAGCGGACAGCAGTCTTAGAGAGGTATTTCACAGCATTATGTAGGCAGAACCAGGCAGAGCGTAGGGCACCTTCTAAGAAGCGTGAAGCCAACCAAAGCAATCTTAACAAACAGAAATGGTAGGTTAGCCAAGCCTGTACATTGGCTAAAAATATGTACTGTGACTAATTACTGATTGTGGTGACCTGTTACCTTTAAAATTATAAAATGGTATTGTTGATGTAAACTTCTATCTGAATATTTTTTATAAATAAACTAAGCATGAAAGTGTTTAGGAGTGGAAAATTCTATTTAAAGATTTTAATAATAAACAAAGATGTTGTTAGCAAAATTGGTATTTACTGTTAACGGAATGTTTACATCATTTAACTTAACTAATGGAAACTAAACTGCAACTAATTGTTTTTAGATTGTAGTAAAAGTGTAGTGTGTTCACTATTTGCAGTGAGCATTAACTTATATTTTTGTCTCTTTGAATACATGTTTTTTTTTTCTTAAATAATTCCATGTGTTTTGGAATCATTGAGAAACCCGGACATTGTTTCTATAAGTCTTATGTTTTGAATCTCATAAACTGCAGATAAATTACAATTTTTTTAAAGAACATAAGAAAAACTTGTTTCAAATTAGGTTCAGACACCACAATAGAAAAATTTCTATCCTTAAAAAATATTTTTTTCAGCTCAATAGCCAAGCCTGTAGAGAAAGCCACATATGGACTTGCTAGAGTGGGATCCAGGGCAGCTTTAAGTTTTGCCTTTGCTTTTCTACGACGTGCTTGGAGATCAGGGGAGGATGCTGATTTGTGTGGTGAGCTCTTACAGGTAAGACATATTAACATCTGTTTCTATTTTATTGCTAATTTAAAAACAAAAAATAAACATAACACTTTTCTTGCACTCATTAAAATTATGCTTGTAATTCTACATGCTGTACAATTTTGAGTTTTGAAATTTTGTATCTTTAAAAATGTCTTAATTAATTATTTTTTTTATACAAAGAACTCTATATTACATTTAAACGTATTTAATTATTGTCTTCAAAAATTGTTTTAAAGTGCTTTAAACATTTTTTATCATCAATAATATTGAATGTTTGTAACCAGTGACTATGTTGTTAGTTCCTTAGGATAGAAAAAAAGATTTCTCAATGCTAGATCTTTATTATTCTTTTTAAAAAGCTCTCTGTTGTTAAAGAATGCTGATAAGAAAGTGTCCATTTGATGTGTTGGCTGAATGATGGCCATTGTTGTTAAGGTGATTGCTGATTTACTAAGGCAGATTTTTGGTGAAAAATGTGTTACTAGTGAAAGTTTATCAGACTGAAATGTTCATTGCTGCTAAGTGTTTAAGCATTTCACTTTTGATGGTCAGACCAATCATTATGTGTCCTATTGATGCTGTTAATTAGTGAAGAAAGCTAAGGGGGAAGTAAAAAGGTAAATGTTTCATCTTTCTTATTTGAGAGAGATAACAAAATTTATTAGCCAAATCCAAACAAATAAAACCATCTGAGATTCCCATGTATGACACATAGATTTTGGTGTTTCTGGTACGCAGAATATAGGAAATGTTAAGGAAATGTTAAACAGCTATGAATTGCAAAAGGTATTTGATAATTTTTATTATTTTTTTTAACAATATAAAGTCACATTTCTAAGCCGAATTGCTTGTAGCACAAAGTAATTATTACTGAGTTTGCAGCAGTCATCTTTCAGTATGGCACCCTTGACATTGTTTGGTTTATTTGTTTATCTCAAACTCTCTTCCAATCTATCTCCTTTTATATTTTATCTTTAAATATATCTCCAACATTTCTTCATATTGCTTTCTCTTCATTTACTATGTGACTGTATTTTATTACTAAAAAGGTATTGTGAATCTGTAATACAATGCTCTCATAATTTAAAAAAAAAAATTATTCATAAAACATTATAATCATTTTTTTCATTTTCTGATTACCCTTTGTGCTATTCAGTGTGCATTTACTTAGCAAACATTTTGCAGTATACAATAATAATGTATTATTGTGTATGTGTATATATATTTATGTGTATGTATTAAATGAATCAATTAATGATACATTTATTTTTTGCATCGGGATCTTTCTTTACTAACCACAGGCATATATACATTTGATAGTTCTTGATGACTTTGTAAATATGTTTTCTTTTCTAGAATGTGCTTATCTGTATGTCTATTTGTCTAGCTAATCTTACCAGGTTTTGAGTACATTGCATGTCTGTTTTTGTGCCCATATGGCAATCAAAATAGTTGACTCTGGTATTTTTGTAAGTTGTTCTTTTATATATATATATATATTTTGTTTCAAAGAAATATATCCCCAAAACTTGAAGTAAAAATTACAATGCTCAACTAAAAGGGAATACTTTACTTTAACATGCAGACATTGGAGAAGCTGTTTTTAATGTTATTAATAAAAAAAATGCAAAGGACTTTAAAAAAAATGTATCATTTAATTTTTAAAGTTTTGTATGAAAATAAACTTAATTACTATTCAACATTGTTCAAGGGGGCCTTGCACCTTGAAGGTTTAAGCATTACTTAAAAGCAATGAATGGAGGAAAAAAAAAGACTTGTCTCAAAACAATACCAAATTTTTCATTTAGTCTCATTGTGTTGAGGATTTCCCATTCTTCTACTTTCATGTCTTCACAAAATATAGAAATTCAATCAAAATACATTGTATGCTTACTATGAATCCTTTATGGGAAAGCAAAATTGAGACAGTGAGGCCATATTGTTGCAACAAAATGATGTGTGAATACATTGAAGTTTGATTGCAATTTGCTTTTACTTGTTTACAGCTTAGAATGTATCATATATGTGCTATTGATGTCAGGTAGTTTATGTTTTAAATAATACTTATTTTTCTTTTACTTTGCTTAATGTAAAATTAATACTTATTATAAATAAGTATTTGTTGCAAACATGTAATTGAAACTTATTGAAGACTTTTAAACAAACTCAGTGTACCATTCATTAATTTATTGGAAATACAAAATTAAGCTCATTACTTTCTATTTATTGAAGAACAACAATTGTTTGAGTATTAGACTTGTTTCTAATGACACTGACAACGCACTTCTTGGAATCCATCCTGATGGTGGATGCTGGTTGAAATGCTATCATAATCAGCAGAGCAGCAGTAAAGCTTTAAGAAAGGAACAAAAAAAAACAAAAAAACATGAGCTCTAACATTGATTAGGAAATTGTGTTACTTATGTAGTACAAAGGCTAATTCTAGTGTACTTTGATTGTTGAAGTTCTATATAAAACAAAATTAAGCCTCACAACTTTTTGTGCTGCTAACCTTATGTTTTTTTTTCAAAATTATTAAAATAGCATTGAATAGTTTTGTTGTTGCTGTATTGATCTTGAACCTTTTAAAAAGTATCCTCTTTAAAGTTTAAATAAAATGTCTCTAATTTACTATCACATTTTACTGTAGCCTAAGTAGTTTATCATGCTAATCATGTACTGCAAATGTTATTGATAAATTAGGTACTGAGCTAACTGTAGTCTTTTAGAGTTACCTGTCCTTGCTCGAAGGATGTCAAGTGGGCATTCTGACAGTTATGGTGACCTTCCATGCATGGGGCAGCTGGTTGGAGAAATAAAAAACTTTTATTTTATTTTTTTTTATTTTTTTATTTTTTATTTCAGTTTCTAAAAAGTGACATCAATAATTTATTTCATTAAGCTTTATAACTTATTTCTGGTTAAATTATTTTGACTGACATTAGTATAACTTACCAGCACTGAAAGCCAGGCATGCAATCAGGAGAGAGATGAAGAAAAACAGTTTCATTTTGACTAGGTTGTTTGGGCAGATGACTGAAATTAATTTACAGGAAATGAATGTGAATTGATCAAAAAACAAAACATTTCTACTTAATAAAACTTGTAAAATATTTTTCTTCCTACTTTACCAATCATGTGATGATCATTAACTTTATTCTATTGAGAATCTCAAGTGAAATACTCTTCAGAGCTGCTGTCCAAAAATTGCTTATATTTTGATACGGAAATTGTATGTAATTAAAGAGGTTGGTTAAAATTGTATACTATTGTATAATAAAAAAAAACAATACTGACTATGACACTTATTATTACGTAATGCTGGTGAATGAAAGGCTAAAAAAATTAAGTTTGCAATGCATCAATATGTTCCCAGCAGAATAGAAACTTGAATACATTTCCAACAGTTATCCATGATAAATAATACCCATAAGACAGTAAATATAAGTAAATTGAGTATCTATATATATATATATATATATGAATTATTTCTTCCTAATAAACATTTTTTTTACAGTTTTTGGGAAAAATAATTTGCCACTGATTTGCAAGAAACAGCCATTATTTTTCATTAATGTTAACTTACTCTTGTCAAGTTTTTATACCAATATACAAATGTGATTTAGTAAAAATGTATAATGTTTTGATCTAAATGCAGTATCCACTTCTAATTTTGGGCCATTGTTACCCTCAAATCTGCATCTTTTGATTAAGGAATTCTCTAAATCCAGTTATTAAATGTTTAAAAATGTATTTATTTTTTTAAATTTTAATATGCTAAAATGAAATCAACAAAATTGTAATGCATTTACACATTTTCGGTTAGAGGAAGACATTAAAAAAATAACTATGGCAAGTGGCCTACAATTTTGCATTAATATGACTTATTAATTTAGTGTTGAGACTTACCGTTTTTATAAAAGGTAATTTGGTTTTGTATTAGCTTTTTTCAGTAATTACTTTGTATTTATAGAGACTCACAAGGCCACTGTAGGAAGTGTTTTTTGCTTTTCTTTTCTTTTTTTTTTTAAATGGTTATCTCTTAAATAGGTTGCCTTACTTATGTGACCTTAGCTTGAGATAAGCATCAAAGTACTAGTATTTTTGTTAAACATTTTAAAAATGTATTCTCTTATTTTTGTAAATCCTTTTTGGCACATTACCCTGTTGTTTTTTAGCTGTGAAAAATGTCTGTCACACTTAGCTCCTACAAATTACAATTTATTAAATACTGATAGGATGAAATGAATTCATTGTTAAAGTTTTACATCTGTTCCTAACTTATGCTAGACTTGTTGAAATGCACCAAAATCTTCAAGTAAATGCTCATGCTCAGTACTATGTAAAATATTTAAAAAACTGAAAATATTTGTAATTTTGTTCTATCATGGTACATAAATATGTTTAAATTTATCACAATTATTTACAACTTTAGAATAACTCACAATTTTAGATATCTAGGTAACATTTGAAGTTTATAGGGAATATGACAAGGATAACCCAAACCAATCGTTAAATTGATTTAACTTTATTATTATTTTTTTTACCCTGGTTTTCTTCCATCTTGTTCATTGCATTATGAAAATATTTCTAGTAACACTAATATCTTGATATCATTACATGAATATCAGGATATGTTAACTCCAGGCATACGTTTTCTATTTTTCATATTCTTGAGATCAATTATAAGTTATAACATCTGTGAAACATTTGTATTTTGGTTGTTTTTAATTTTAAGCAGCAATTGCCCTATAGTTAAATCACAACATGTTGTTACAACACTTTGGCTAATCGCTGATGTGTTGATTTGACTACTCTTTCTTTTATACATTTTTAATAGGATATAAAAGTTAATAGCCTCACTTTTACTGTGCTTTTTTTTTGTTAAACTAAATTTAATGGAAATTTAGGCAAGATTTTTTTGGGATATAAACACTACATTTTCATAGCTTTAGTAACATACAAAGCTAACATATTTTAAATGTTTAATTTAACTATCCATGTTCAAAGACAGTCAAGTGGGCAGCGTGGCAGTTGTAATATCCGTCAATTGTTTTTTATTAACATTATTTTAAAATGCACAGTGCTGATTCTTCTTTATTTTAATTAAGTCATAGCAGGCAGATTAAATTTTGGTTTTAAAAAAAGTTAAATGAATTTGGTTTACAAAGATCTAACTCAGTATTTCCCAAACTGTGGAATCCTAGTGTTCCAAGAGGCCTGAGTAATGTTCCACGAACTACTGGAGTAATTAACTAGTAGGCCACTAGGTAAATTAATCTCTCTAAATAAAATATGCAAAGTGTTCTGCTAAATAATCAGAATGTGCGAAGTGTTACATTCAGGAAAAAGTTTGGGAAACATTGGTCTAACTAATAATAAATAATATTATGTTTTAGGTTAGAGTTTCTGTTGTTTTGAATGCTGATATATTTCTATTATGAAGGCTACTTCTTTCTTATAATATATTGTTTATAAAAATATGGTAATGTGTTCTTTTAATCAAGAAAAGAACAAGAAAAATATTTTTACAAAACTTTTTAAAAAACAAAGCTTATACTTATTAGCTTAGTTGTATTAATTAGTTTGGATCAGTCATGTAATTAAATTTGTAATATGCCCAGACTAACAATAATAAATCTGTGCGATCAGAAATATTTTTACCAATTGTTTTTGTTTAGTGCAACTTCATGCTTATAGCTTTCTCAATATACTATGATTGTATCACTTTTCTAGACCAGTTAGGAAAGGGTTGAGGGAAAAAAGATGGGGGTATCTGTGTGAATGTTATCATGATAGCTTTTGAAATGCATTTATTAAAAAAAGGAGTGACCTGATTCAACTCAGGGCTCAAGGGGACACACTATCCACTATGCTAAGGATGTTTTTTTTATGAAAATATGTTTTATAGTTATCTGTTGTTAGTTTTAAAATTTAAGTTAACTAATTGGTAATTTTTTTTTCATGCTTTGTCAGGTAAAAGAAATAATTATGCAAAATTTCAGCTTAATTGGAAATTGGGTGTGGTAGAAATAATGTGTACAAACTTTTTACCAGAGAGACAGAGTGAGTTGATATAAGCTTTGTAACAAGAAAAACATAAAAATACTTTAAAAAAAAAAGCTTATAATAAGCTTACTTGTATCAATTAGTTTGAATCAGTCATGTAATTAAATTTCTAATAGATGTAGACTAACTATAAAAATGCATTTATAAAAATAAGGGAGAACGACCTGAATTCGAACTCATGGCTCAAGCCTTCTCAGGCTTCTCAAGCCTTCTCAGGCTTCTCAAGCCAACATGGTAACCACTCTGCTAGTGGAGAGGCAGAGCCTATGAGCAAGGAAGATTGTACAGTAATCTATAGTCATGTTGTGTTCACTAAGACTCAGACGTCGATGTATAAAGGGGACTAATTTATCTTAAACCACCACTTCAGTCAAGTACACTTTCTTACCCTTGTTTGAGATACTAAAGAAAAAAATTACCAATAATTAATTAATGGATTTTTTTTTTTTTAATTTATTCTTGTGTTGCCAGGTAAAAGAAATAATTGTGCAAAATTTCAGCTTGATCCAAGATTAGGTGTGATAGAAATAATGTGTACAAACTTTTGACCAGACAGAGCGAGTTGATATAAGCTTTGTAAAAATAACAAAGTAAAACCTAGTTTAAAAAAAAATTGTTCGCCCAGTCAACTAGTAACATTATTATTGGTGCTTTCATTTGTTTTTTTGAAATTTGGCCCAGATGAAAGGAGACATTGAAATGAATATAAAAGTAATTAATTCCTAAAATTTTCAGGAATGAGGAACCCTTTTAAATTACAAGAACCAAAATTTAAATATCGAAAAAGACTTGAAATTCTAATCAAGGCCAACATTGAACCTTCACCCTTCACTTCAACTGGAGAGTCCTATTTTCTTACCAAAGTTAATAAATTTATCTCTCTCATGATGTAGCTGATATGCTGGTGACCTGGTTGAAAAATGAAAAAAAAAAAAATTTAAGTTGTCAGTTGGTGAGTGTCCTTGAAAACATCTGTTGTGAACGTTATAGATAAGGTTGTTTTGTTTTTATAAGTCTTTAAACCGATTGTCTGGCAGAAACCAATTTTTTTTTCTCTACCTTATCTTAAAAGCAACAATTTTATCATTTGTCCTGCAGTTAGCCCAAATAAAAAATTACTTAGACATGTACAAAAGAAATACAATTTTATTTAGTTGAAACTATCCTTTTGTACCATAATTCCTAAATTAAAAAAAAAAAAAAATGGTTTAATTTATAAAACCTTCTTTCAATGAGTAATATTTTAAATGCCAATAATTAATTTTTAATTTGAAATCCTGACTGAGAGATGCACTTTAACCATTTAGATTGCAGAACTGGTATTTTAAACAAAGTTAATAATTTTCTGAACTAGTACCTTTCAGGAAAGTTTACTTTTTTTTGCCATTAGAGTGTCTGTAATTTTAGATCTCAAAAACTGAAAGTGTTGTTAAAAATTCCATTTTACCATCACCTGAATTGTGCATGAAATAGGTGCAATATCTATTTGTGTTCTTTTGAAAGAGTGCCCTTTGTAATTTAAATAAAGAATTCCTATTATACAAACACACATAAAAAACTTTTTTTTTTAATGAAAAAAACTTGTTGTCTTAATCACAGTCTTAATCTTAAACTCATGTACATTGTTTGCCATTGTAAAACAGATTTGACTATTTGACCTTCATTGCATTGATAATGTATTCATTCATGTGTGCCAAGCTACTTTTCTGAATAGAGTCTCATTTTGATGTTAAAATGAAGTATGCCTATTGTGTTTTATAAAACACCATGTAACACCATATGAGATCTAGATTAATGAGAAATGATCACAATAGAGGTGAACAAAGATTTCCATTTTTTTTTTTTTTTACTTAGTAATAATGGTCTCAAATAATGGTCTCAAATAGTGAACATGAGGTCACTGTTGTGACTTTGATTTAGTTGTGTATGTGTAACATAATGTTTGAACATACAATTTTTCTGTACCTGTCCCAAGCTTGCAAAATTATGTGAAAACAAACACATGGGATAATTTGAGTCTTTCAAGCTCTCACTTAAAGAGAGTTTGTTGATGATGTTGATTATAACAGCTGACCTGTATGGGTAGCTTTTAACATTGTTTGTACCCATGTACAATTTTTTTTTGGTACAGAGAATCTCAACATCAGCTTTTTTTTAAAGCTTACTTTACTATGTAAATAAGTTTCTCTTTGGAATAAATAAAATCTATTGCTAAATTATGCATATTTTCTAAATTCAAGTAGATGAAGTTCAACAATGAAGACAGTATATTACTTTAATGAATATATTATATTTGCATTCATATGTTTGAGGATTAGACTTGTTTCTAATGACACTGACAACGCACTTCTTGGAAGCCGTCCTGATGGTGGATGCTTGTTGAAATGCTATCATAATCAGCAGAGCAGCAGTAAATCTGTTAGACAGAAACAAGATTTTAATTTACAGTTAAAACATTTGACTTATAATGTAGATAGGTTGTTAAAATCAATATGTCATATAAGATACATAAAACCAAAGTATGATGTATAACTGTATAACTGTTCAACTGTATAAATACATGCATTTTTGTACTTTCAGCAATTACATTCAATCACTTTAAAGCACAGTGTACATTAGTTTTAACAAAACTATTTCAGAATTTAATAGTCAAGGGAATGGTAGAGTTGTTTTTATGACTTTTTTCCCCTCCCATTGGATGACTTCATTTTCTCTTTGTGTTGACAAATGAAGGAGATAAAAATGTATTTTTTAAAAAAAATCTTCTAATGCAAATGGTAGACAAGATATTTCTATTGAATAGTGATTAATTTGTAAATAAAGTCTAGTCGTTACCATTCCATGCTCAAAGGCAGTCAGGTGATGGTGCTCACAGAGTTGGTGACCTTCCATGCATGGGGCAGCTGTTTAAAGAAATGGTTCAATAATGTATTAATATAGTTTATGTTCTTGAGTAATGTTTGCATAAGATATCTGATTAACTTACCAGAACTGAAAGCCAGGCAGGCAATCAGGATTGAAAGAAAGATCAACAGTTTCATTTTGAATTACTTCTTGGAAATATTTGCTGAAATAAGATTTGGAACAATACATGTATAAATAGAAGGTGTACACAACAGTATCTTTATTTTTTTGTCTTTAATTTAAAATCAATTTTAAAAAGCTTTCAATTTGTGTCAAAATTAAGTAAAACTAAGTACGCTATAGCACTTTTCAAAAAGAGTGATTTGATTGTGAAGACATACCACTGGACTAGAGCTAGTGGATTTTTTTGTTTAGACTTAGCTTCTTTGCTTTATATTTATAGAAACTCTCATGGCCATTGTGCACTTTTAAATTACATTTAAATTTTAGTACCTGATTGACCTATCCAGAATAGTACACAAGTTTTACAAATTTAGGATTTTTTTTATTCTACTGTATTTTTACTACTTCATCATTTGTGTTACAGCATGTACAAAATATACAGACACTTTATTTGTGAGGAATTACCAAATAAGGCTTTACATTTTTACTATTTACACTTTAACATTTTGACCTTATTTTTTTTCAATATGGTCACAATTGATTCATTCTTTAAATAAGTATTATCATTAAAAAACAACAACAACAGCAATCTTCTTTTTGTACTGCATCACTTTATTTCTTCTCCTATTGGAATCTTTTGTTGAGTTTTGATGAATTTACTCATTTCAAATGAAGCTTAAGTATTTCTTACATTGTTCTTGCTCTTCCCCTTTGATAGCAAGTTTAATTCAAGTCACTTTTTATTGTTCTGAGTGAAGACCAGGAATTTTTATTTGGGGATTTTTTGGGTGCCCCTAGTCCTCCCAATTCATTGGTACATGACATAAGTTGGGTAAAGTAAAGCAGTTGGTCATTGTGTCACCCTTGTTGACCATTGGCCAATTACCTTTACATCATCTGCTTTATTGGTTGCATGATCTGAAAGGGTACAGTTTTTTGTTATTATTCTTAATTTATAATTAGTATTTGTTAGATATTTGCAGTCATGACAGTTTGATTAATAAAGAAAGGGATAGCAGGTAAAGAATCCTATTACCTTGTCTTTTTACTGGATGAACTATTTACTCTGATTTTCAGATAAGCAATTCTGTGTCCAGGTGTAGCTGATTACCTATTTAAATCAATGTGTTTACATTATTAATGTCAGTCAGTGTCCTTCAAACAACTCTTGTTGTTGTTTCATTTAAATTAAAGCCTGTTAAATGTATTTTTTAAAAGTTAAAGTCTGGTAAATGTAGAAGATTTACTTATTGTGGTCCAGAATATTTCACACTTCTTGTTTTTGAAGAGAAAAGAAACAAAAAACAAAACAAAAACTTAACAAATAAATAAACAGAAATAAAAGAACTCTACTTGAATTACAAATACTTGGGCTTTATTAACAAGATCACTCTAAACCAGCGGTCTTCAACGGGGCGCTATTGCCCCCTGGGGGTGTTTTCGAGATTTTGGGGGCGCTGGGAGCCAAAGGGGCGGTAGAGGGGGCCCTGGGCACAAAAGGGGGCGGTAAGGGAACGCTGGGTATAAAGAAGAAACTAAAGGTGCACTGAAACAAAACAAATTTTTTTAAATTCTTCAAAATTAAAGCTGGCAAACTATATATAGACAAATTATAGTTTTATCTACATATGTTAATATATTGATATTTAAATGTTAATTGAAAAAAGCGTTAAAGCTAACATTCAAATAGAATAATTTTATCCTTTTTTAAACAAAAAACATTGATAAAGTATGAAGTGTTGTTACAAAAAACTCACGGGCATGTAATGGAATATCACTAAGAGTTTTAGTAAATTGCCACTAGATAAAAATTATGTTCTAATTTGAATGATGTCATTTTCAGATGAGGTTATGAAACTAAGTCTGCTTCACGAACATATAGCTAAATCCAAAACTAATTTAAGAATATTCATGAACAATTATACAAATCTACAATTAAAACAATATTAAAAGAAAAAAAAAAAAAACAACGGCAAAGCAGGCTATGTTTTAGTGGCCTCTTAGAAAAATGCATAACTTTTTTAAAAAGTCTTATGATATTGTGTGAAAATTGATTAAAACTAAAAAAATTTTTTTTTTAAAACATGTTACACAAAAAGACTTTTTTTCTGTTAGTGATGAAATATCATTTCAAAATGGTCTAGTTATGTAGCTTATGACAACATAGGTAACTATCAGTGGTTGTACGCTACAATGACTTCATAAGTAATATAGAATAAAGAACAAAATTTGAAAATCCCCCCGGGCCCCCACTTGAGGGGGGCCCCAAATGAGTGTTTTTTTAATTAATTAAATTAAATTTTATGCAAAATGCAGGGTCCCCCAAAGAGGTCAAATGATGGAAAATTCCTAGCTAAGCCCCTTGAGGCACAACAGAGATTTGGCTGCATTTAGATGTTTTAGTAAAATTCCAAAGCTGTGGTCGAAAATAGAATTATGTTTTAGCTTTCCATCAACCTACATGGTTCACCTACAACATCTAGGGTGTAACAAACTTAATGAATAAGCAAAGAAATAGACTGGATGTAGCCACTAGAGGAGACCTACGCCTTGCTTTGGCTAATTTAAAGCTTGAAATGTCTAATATTGTCATACTGCAGGAAGCACAAGGTTCCCATTAGCTTAATTTCATTTTATAGTGAATTCAGCAATAATAATGTTTATATGAAAAATAAAACTAAATTTACAATTAAACCTAAAAAACAGTAGGTCCTAATATTCAATAATTTAAAAGGGGACTATTCTTAGGATTTGAAAGAAAGTCATGACAATGAGATTAATTTTTGTGTGTAATCACTGTAAATTATTTGACATAATTTTTGTATAATGATAATATTGGCTGTTTTTGCCTTCAATTCCAAAGATTAGGCTGAGTGCAGTGTTTCACATAGCTACGCAAATCCAGTTGCGACCTGCGTTTTCTCCCAAATTTTGTGCGGTCGAGATTTCTTTATGTCTTTTGTGCCTGTCTTCAATAATGGCTTTTCTTTGAGTCTCAAATGTTTGTCCTGCAGCTTTTGTGAGAGCTCTTCAACTGTCTCTCTCAGAGGCCAACTGCTGGAAGAGAATGCTGCTAGGTACTTTCCTCTATGCCAGTGAGGGCAAAATGGGGCCTGAGTGGATCTTTATAGCGCTTACGGGAGCACCTCTGTAGCTCGCCAAAGAAGATTGCCTGCGGTCGTCTCCCATGCGGGATAAGTGTTATTGACAGCATAAAAATTAGTAAATAGATGATATTTTGTTTAAATTAGCCTTCTCATGCATCTTTATAAGTGTTTTTTTTAGACGGGGGCGCTGGTGGATTTTTTAAAAGAAAAAATACTAAAAGGGGGCAGTAGGCCAAAAACATTCTAAACATTCACATCACACAAGACTGAGCGTACTATCAACACACAACGGACAGGACACACAATCAGCACGTGCAGAAAATAAACAAGTCAGTTGCACTTCAATAAGCAACCAAAAAACCTACTATACCACATATAAAATGTTATTAAAATATAAAGAAGCAATTTTATTTAATACTATGGGAAAAAACAAACAAATCCACATCATATTCTATAAACCAACCAATCCCTCTTTTCTTTATCATTTTGTATAAAATTTCCTTTGTAAATATTTTCTTCATTTGGCAAAACAATGGTATAATTTTATTTTAATTATGATTTTTTTTTCTTTAAACCAGTGAGCTGTGTTTAAATTTATATGCATAAAAAAGTAACAAAGCAGCATTATTAGTTCAAATCTAATTGTAGTGTTCTATTTTAACTCACCTATTTGGTGGTGAAAACATCATCTTGTATTTTGCATTTATAATTTTTATGTAAACGAGTATACTTTATTCACTTATTTTTTAGATATACATTGCATTTGCATAGTATAAATTATCACCACAGCTAAAAAGAAATTATTGAAAAATGAGATACACAATGTACTTAACAGCCATGTAAAGATAGGACTTTTAAATGTAAATGTGTTGGACAGAAGAATTGCAAGAACATCTTAATATAAGTTTCAAATAAATGAACAACAAGATGTACTGCTCTAAATTCTAATTACTTGATTCTATATGCTCTATATTAACTGTTTTGTAAAGAAAGTCCTGTCATAGGAACAAATTATTTCCTGATTCTGCAGTAGTAAGGTTGTGCAGAGCTGTTACTTTATTATTACTAGATTAAATACTTAACATACAATTTTAAAGCAGAGATTCTAGCAAGAGAACAAATCAATGATTCGTCTGAAAAGTAGCTCAATACAGGAAATAGAAAAGACAAAAAATAAAATATTTCAAATTCTTTTTTTTTTCTGCTTTAGCTTCATTACTTCACTATTAAAGCTTCAATATACAATATTTAACAGTACTCAGTGTAAGCCACCCCTATTCTATGGCGGCAAGAAATTGGGGTGACACCTTTTTTTTTTTCTCTGAAAAATAAACCCCAACATATATTTCAAGATTTGTACTTGATCTCTTTCTTTTCAGGAGTCTCTTGATGCCCTTCGGTCATTACCTGAAGCATCACTTTTTGAAGAAGGATCAGTTTCCTCTGTCTGGCAAGAAGTTGTAGAGCGTGCTACCAAGTTTCTACACTTTATAGTTGCAGGGTAATATCTTAAATATCTAACAGAATTAACCCTTTTTATCACTAACCTCTAACAAAAATATATCAATGTTAAATTAACACTTTTTGTCGGTAACATTTCATTGCTCTCCTCCCCTGGTATATTTTACCAAACAATCTTATTTAAAAATTACGTAAGCCCAAATTTGTGTAGAAGTTTATTATATAAATGTTTTTGTCAGTCACAGCGACCAATGTATTTGACTTGCTCAGTATTGCAAGACTTTGCTTTAAACTTTCAGTATTGTTTTATTCCATTTTTTTTTCCTCATCCTCTCTCGTGTATTTTGGATAAATCTTAAACACTTACAGAGACTTAAATGGTGGAACTGTCAGCGGACATGGGGCCTCATCCAAAATTCCAGTCCAAGACCAGCAGGTTGCTCTTTGCCTCATTCTGGAGCTGGCAGTACAAAGAGGTGCCCTAAGTAGTGTCTTGCAGGCAGTTCTACTTCTGCTAAACCTCTGGAACAACAGTCACCATGACTATGACAATAGGGTCAGCAGCAGCTTGGTGTCGGCACCACTCATTCCACTTCTGAAGAGATTTGAAGCTATCCACAATGCCAAGACCAAGGTCTCACACTTAGCTAGATACGATGAGGTAAGAGAGTGCACAAAGAAATGACAGTTTCATTTTAGATTTTTCCAAAACCCAATTGTATGCAAATTACAACAGTATTTGTCCGTTCTGTTAGATTGATATTTAATACTTAGTTTTAAGTTACTTTAAGCTTTTATTACTCCCCTTGAACGCACTCTATTGATTTGCACTGCTCTTTTAATCTCAACATTTTTTATACAAGTAAACCTAGTCTGGCGTTGTCTTGTAAAATACTAATCATTATATGAGCCACATTATACAAGTGCTTATCCTTGGCCTAAAAATGGGGGCAGCTTAATTCCTTTTCAGGATGGCTGCCTGACTGTGTGGCATGTGCTCTGGATTTTTGCCTCAATGGTGCAGAGTTCGTAACTTGCCAAAACTATCCCCTGCCATCCCGGAGAGGTTTGGGTTAGGATGTAACAATCTTAATTCTGAAGGAACAAATGAAACATGTACAACAATTCTTTCTTTTGTTATGGCAGGATTAGGAATTAGTTATTTGTTTTGGAAATAGGGGAAGTTTTGACTTAGAGACAACGACATAACTAGTAAAAAAAAGAATAGAATTTAGTGTGATGGCCCTTGTGTATGGCGTGTATGAATGTATTGTTAGGTGTCTAGGGGATGATTATTTTGAGTTTGCAACACACTGGGCCATCAGAGATATATCAGGAGCAGGCATGCAATAAAACAAATAATGGAGAAAGATACATTTTAAAGAATTGATGGATATTTATTTACATAAAATATTCAGGGAAGAATAAAATGGGGGTAGGGTGATTTGCATCTATCTCTTAGTGATGTTATATCATCATACTTGGCACTTTATGAGAGAGTATGTCACTTTTGTGTTCCGAACTTATATGGTTGTCCTATCGATGCAGTAGCTGGCTGTGCTCCTGGGTGGAGGTCTTCCAGCTGGAGGTGGCGCTCTAGCGGGTAGAAGGTCGCGGTGATTCAGTACTTGTGGAGTCTCAATCTAAAGTTCTGTTGTGGACACAGTAAAGTGGGTGGCCAGCTACCATAAGCACAAGTGTGCTGCAGGCAGAGCTGATCTGCCGTGGGCAGTGGGCAGCATCGTTAACAGGATAGGTCCAATAAGTTGCAATGAGTAGGGGAGGTTATGAAGTCTTACATAGACACGTGGTCTCAGGAACGTAGTGTCTAATAGGTGTGTGATATCCAGAAGACACGCACTGCCAAATAGGCAGATAGCGCCAAGTAAGCTAGCAAGTAATGCCAAATAGGCAGACACCTGAGGGAGGCACCAGGTATTCCTCTAGAAATAAGGATGAATGATATAGTCCTGACTCGACTGTCAGCGAGAAGGAGAAAATGACAAAGTGTGTCTAATCCGACTCAGTCTAGCTTATATAGGTTCGACAGAGCTGGGCAGAAAATTTATTGGCGAGAGACTAAAGATGATCTCCCACGTGGGTGAATCTGACTCGAGAATGGAGTCTGACCTAGAAATGTCAAGAGCGTGTTGACACAGATTATCTCTTTGATCAAAGAGAGACGTGGGTAGGGATGGAGGAAAGAATGAAGTATGACCGGAAGTGCGGGATTGCTAGATTTGCTAAGGTGGTGTCGACCATGAACGTCAGACACCTGGCGCCAATGACCAATGCCTCTGATAGGACTGTTTATCTTTCCCCCGGGTCAAGGGGGGATAAGCAAATGTCATGCTCTCGTTGTCGCCAATGTGGTGGACTCGGTCTAGCAAGAATAGGAAAAGGTGGGGTTTGGTAGTGAAATCGGGCCTAAGAGTAAGAAATAATTGAGATAAAATAAATGAATAATAAAATTGAGTGACTCGTCAGCAAGCTTTTGGGCTGTGACATTTAGGAGAGTGAAATTTTAGCCAATGAAAACATACTACTTTCAGGAAGCCTAATGAACGTAGAGAGTTAGCTGACATTCGATGGTACCCTTTTTGCTATTAAACTTCTTGTTCAGTATCAGTGTCGACTAACTTATAATGATTCTTCGGCCTTTTGTTGGTGTAATTGGATTTTGTTTAGTGTTACCTCTGTTTTGTTTATCTGCAATAGACACCACGGAAGCACCTAACACTCTTCAGATCACTCAATAAAAAAAAAATTAAATAAAAAAACTAACTTTTATTCTTGTATTTATATATTTTGCTGAGCCTGTTAAATTTTTCTTTGTTTTAGAACACTGTCAGTCCCACTGAATGTTTCCTACAACATCTGACTTACCCCCCTGAGGAGGAAACTGCCATAGACCTCAGGCAAAGTGCTGTAGTCATCATGTCACATCTAGATAGACTTGCAGCTCCTTACTTACCAGTTAGCTCTACTCACAAGGTAACTCTTAATTGTTGAGAAGTAATTTAACAATGTTTTTTTTTAATCTAGATGTTTTCAAATATGGACTTTTACAAAGCTCATTCCTTTTGTCTTTCTGTCTGGTACAAATTTTGTACACATTTTTTTCCCACTTCCCATTCTCTGATCAATATGAATCAATAATAACATTAACCAATTGTTGCCCTCCTTCAGTTGTAAAGACTATGGTTCCATCTCGTAGAACACTTTTTTATGTGACTGTGGAGCCCTATTTTGGAGAGACACTCCATCCACATATATCACAAGCTTAGGTGGCTTTCGTTTTGTTGGTAGAGGAGCCAGTAATTTTTTGTTTGGCACACTTTATATTACTTAATCAATTAGTTGTAATTAATTAATTTTGTTTGTATAGAAAAAGGGAGTAGTACTGACTTATAATTCTTTCAATAACCTTGTCTGTTAGTTTGTACTTGATGTTTTTTCTAGTAAGTAGTAATATACCAATTCATTGACAATCAATACAAGTGATTTTACTTTGTTACAATTTTTATTTGTAGAAAGATCAAATAAACATTATGTTTTGTGAATGAATGAAAATGATAATTGAAATGAATGATTTCAGTCTCACTGCCATCATAGTGTCACACAAGAAATCATTGGCCTAGGTCTGTTGTCTTGGTCCAGTAGCACCAGCTCCAACTCATACCATGTGCTGGAAGTCTTCAATGACCTTGGTGGGGTTCAACAGATTGTCTGTGCTGAGAAACATTTGCTGGCTCTGACTAGGACAGGCAGAGTCTACACAATGTATTATAGTTCAGACACACAGGTCAGTGAAAGATTTCTTGACCTCTATAAACAAATTGCATTACTAGAAGTTATTGTTTCTTCTTATTAGAAATATCAGACTTGCTTATTTCAAATTGATCTTTATATATATATATATATTATAAATATTTTATATATATTTTAAGTAGGTCTCAAATCCAGATAAACATTTATAAAAAAGAAAGGAAAGTAGATAGTATTAACTTTTCCAGACAACCCCAACACGATGCATCATTGATGACATCATTTAATTGGAATTTGAATTTTCTCTTATTAAAATAAAATAGGTGAAAAACCCTTAGATGTCCCAAAGTTCTAGTTCCATTAACAATCCATAAACAAGACATGATTGAACATAAACAACATATACATGAATCCTCCTATAAAAGTCCTTTTGATTGGATACAATGCTTTTAGATAGATTTTTTTTTCATTTGGTCATCAGGTCATTATAATCCCCAATAATTTTTTATGTCAAGATTAGCTTTAGCCAATGACATTTCAAAAACACTTTTCATTAATGACTCATCCTTACACAAAAGTATGGATTATTGTTTGCATTGACATTGCAACATTTGAGCTGAGCAAGTTTTTTCCAACCAAGTCATAAAAGATGTATGGCTTAAATATTTTGTAAAATTAACAATTTTAGCTCCATACTTACCTATATTTTCACCTACATTTTTCATTGCACAAAAATAAAGTTGTTTTTTTTCCCTTAAGTCTCCTCAGCCAGTGACAGGATTCGGTGAAAAGGAAATCATCAAACTTGCTGCTCATGCAGATGGGAAACATTTCCTGGCACTGACTAGTGATGGTGATGTTTACTCTTGGGGAAACGGTGATGGTGGACGCTTGGGCCATGGAGATAATATGTACGTTAACACTTTATCCAAAGCTTGTACATCAATGATTCAATATAATGATAATAATGAATATAATATTATGAGTACAGATATTAGAATTGATTCAACATTAATATTTTAATAAAATATTATTTGAAATCAATATAGCAAAAAATTTTTTTTTAATTTCTTACATTTTTGGGGGAATAAGATTTGATGTAATGTTAACAGAATACTTAAAATGATCAATATTTTTTTATGATTGTTTGTTTTATGGATGTATTTCATTCATCTGAAAAAATTCTTAAGTAAAAGCCTTTCTGAATAAAAAAAACATGAAAAGTATTATTTTTATCTTTGCAAATTCTATTACAAGAATTTTTTCTATTAACAAAACCATTTTTTTATGTAAATAATTGTTAATGATTTTTTTACCCCTATGTGCAGCACAAGAGGAGAGCCTACTCTAATCACAGCACTATCTGGCAAGCACATTGTCCAGATTTGTGCTGGCAGTACTTACAGCGCTGCAATATCATCCAGTGGGGAGCTCTACACCTGGGGGCGTGGCAACTATGGTAGATTAGGGCATGGCTCGAGTGAAGACCAGTGCTATCCCAACTTAGTGGCTGCTTTGAAAGGCCACAGAGTCATAGATGTGGCCTGCGGCAGTGGTGATGCCCAGACACTTGCTGTCACAGATACAGGTAACATGTTTGCTTCATTTCTAGTATAATTATATGCACAGTTCTTTCAATCGTAATTCTAGTTTTTTAGCCAAATCTTGTTATGACAATTTTAGTCCAAGCATATCAGTTTACCTGCTCTTGAATGTCTCTTAAGGTCATGCAATTATTTCTGCCTTCGGGTGTTAACATATTTCTTTTGCCGGTGCTCACACAATTTATTGTTTTATGTTTCACTTCATGTCCTATTTTTTGGATTCATTTTCATCATCTAATTCTCAACATTTGCTTAAAATGTGTTGAAACTTTTTTTTTTATAGGTACAGTCTATTCCTGGGGTGATGGGGACTATGGAAAACTAGGTCGAGGAGGAAGTGATGGCTGCAAAACACCTAAAGTGATAGAGAAACTTATGGGCCAGGATGTTGTCAAAGTTTACTGTGGTGCTCAATTCAGCCTGGCTCTCACAAAGTCTGGGACTATTTTCTCATGGTGAGTGGCATGTTTACCTACCAAAAAATTAATTCCTACTTTTCAAAAATATAAATTATGCGTTGAGGATTAAGGCTGGAGAATTAGAAATGTACATAGGAATAATAGGAAAGCTGCACGTGAAGACCATAGAAAAACACAATGTTAACGTTGTAGACGATAGTGTGAAGTCATTATCATGAATATAGGGATAAGGTCTAGAAGATCTTAATTTGATGAAAACAAAAGAAATAAAACTGCATTCTGAGCCAAATAATAAGTCAAAAAAATGTTTGATATAATGTTTAATTTTTTAATATTTTTTTTTACTAAATCAACTTGTTGCTGACCATGTTTTCATTTAACTTCAAAGGTTTTCTGATGAGGGGTAGACAAGCTTTTCACTTGACATGTTTCTGGTTATAATTACTGTCAGAAAATGTCTTTGTTAATTATTATCTGAACCTAATGGTTGGCTAAAATATTCAAATAAAATATAACCCAATAAATCTTCAGCTAAGTAAACCCAACAGCAGGATTCTCAACTGTCATTACTGTACTCAGCAAGTTGTCTCTTCGCTTCTGTTTTTTATATTCCTTAAATTACTTTACACCATTGGTTTTTAAATGGTTTGTTATAGGCTAGGTTTTTCTTGTGGGGTTCTTTTGTTGTTGCTTTTGTAAGAAAATCTGTAATGACACTTTATATATTCTTGGAGTGGATCTACTAATATAGCTCTTCTTTTCTCCTTGTCTGTCTTTAGCCCCTCTTTCAAAAATATTATTTACAATGTTTTGTTTTCTGTATAAAGGAATTTTTCAACTCTTTGTGATTTTTAAAATGTGTATCTTTGATTATATTCATATATATATATGTATATATATATATATATATATATATATATATATTATTTGTCTTTTTTTTTTTAGACTATCACTGTATAAAATTTTATTTTTCAGGGGAAAGGGTGATAACTTTCGTCTGGGTCATGGCTGTGAAGAGCACATGCGCCATCCCAAGCAGATGGAAAGCTTGAGTGGCAAGCATGTCCGCAGCCTGGCCATTGGCTCCATGCACTGTGTGGCAGTTACTGAGGAAGGGGAGGTGTATTGCTGGGGCCGTAATGAGCAAGGTCAGCTTGGAGATGAGAGCCATGCTAATGTCACTGAGCCAATTCTTGTCCCAGGGCTAGACGGAAAGCATATAGTTGGAGCTGCTTGTGGACCAGCTCAGGTAAACAGGATTAAGTAATGTTCTTCTGAGGAGCTCTGAAAAGTAAAGAACACTGTCTTATTTAAGCATATATTACTTTATTAATTTAATGTGTATTTCCAATTTGATTTATTTTTCTCTTAGAGTTTCTTCTGGTCATCCAGTGATCACTGGACAGTTGGATCCAGGAAACCATTTATTGTGGACCTCAACAAGAGCACTTTTGAGCAGCTGGATGACCTGCTGAAAGAAGTCTGTGATGGAATGGATGGCCGTAGTGACTGGCCGCCTCCCCAGGACAGAGAGTGTATTGCTGTAGCTGGTCTGAATCTTCTGAATCTTCAAGTGAGTTTGTTTCCTTTTTTAAATTGCTTTTTCTTTCTTTCATTCTTTTTTTTTTTACAAAGTTTATATCAACTCACTCAGTCTGTCTGTCTGTCTGTCTAATAAAATTTTGTACACATTATTTTTCCCACTTCCCATTCTAGGATCTAGTTGAAACTTTGCACAATTGTTCATTGTTCCTAGCAAAGTATGAATCAACAAAAAATTAAAACAATTAATTAATTTTTTATTGGTAATTAATTTTATTTGAAATTGATTGAGGGTAATAAGATCTTACCATACTGATAGAATTGGCTATTAATAAACAGTTCTTCTTATTAGATAAGCTTTGTTTTTAATAAAAGATTTTCTAAAAATATTTTGCTTGTTTAATAATTATCTTTACATGCTGTTTGTTTTAGCTTCATGCAGCCATATGTCAAACAGAAGACATAGAACACTTGGGTTTGAAACAGGGGACAGCACTGGTGGAGAGCTTGAAGCAAAGAGTTGTTGTTCTGGCCAGCAACAATGGAGTTATCAGCACAGTACAAAAAGCAGCCCAGACTGCCTTACAAAGCGGTTGGTCCATTCTCCTTCCCACACCAGAGGAAAGGGCCAGAGCACTCTCATTTCTACTTGCATCTGGTGGTAAGTAGTCTTTTTGTCCTGTTAATGATGTCACCATCTGCAAATTTTCAGTTGTTCCCTTAGTGAAAAGCCATCATTCTCTTTATGTATGTCTGACATGTTTTGATCACACAAATTTAAAGTAAAATTCAAAATTGACCATACTCTCATAATTGGTTTGACAGCTACTTTTAATATTCTGACAGTAAATCCTGATGTTTTTAATTGAATATGCAAAACATACAGCATTTTTAAAAGAAGATAAGTCTTATAACATTATAATCTTGTTCAGTGATCAATATAGTACACCACAACAGTAATTGTATTATACCAATTTAAAAAAAAAAGATTTACTGTACCTGTACAAATGACCCACAATGCTGATTACTCTAATAAATTATAAAATTTTTGTTCCGCCCTTTATCAATTCTTTATATTTTAATGGAGCTCTTTAAGAGCTGAAATAAGTGGTAGGATAACCTCTGTTACAGAAATCTATGACATTTACAGTTCAATAAGATTTTCAGATGTTTTTTTTTTGTTTCATTATAATGTGATTCAATGTTTTAATACATTAGCATTCTATTGCTTTTGAATGCAATGTTTTAGGTTAACTCCAAATGTGGGAGCAATTTGATAGGGAGTTATCAACAGTTTTTCAAACTTTGTCTAAAAAGAGCTCTTGAGCTCTTCAGGTCTCAATCTGAGTGAGAAGAGACTAGCTTTTTTTTCCTAAAAAGTATTTAAACAAAAGTACCAATTTCTTATTGTATAAGGCCACCCATAGTAATTGATTATTTATGTAATTTTTTTTTGTTCTAAAATATATTTTTAGTGTAAATTTTTTCTAAAGACTAGTGAGTTCTATTTTTGTGTGTGTGTTTGTATTATAAAAAATATTTTTTTTAGTTATCTTTCTTTTTTAAAGAGTTAAAACAAAAATAGGAGTGAATGGGCTAAATATTTTTAAAACAATATACACTGTTTGGTTTCCAGGTCGTGACATGACTGTTATGTCTACTGGTCAAAGGTTCATGACGGATCTGCTGGTCAGCTCCCTCATGTCTGATGGTGGCCTTGAGACTGCACTGAACTTGGCAATCAAAGCAGAAGTTAAAGGAATGGATGATGCTAAGGTGATTTTTAACAAAAAAATGTTTGCCCTCTTTTTAATATTATAGAATAGAATCAACATTCTTGTACCTATTTACATATATGCTATTGTAGTTGTCATTTATCTACAAGAAAAGCAAATTGTATGCAAATATTTTTACTTGCAGCACTGTTACATAAAATACACTTTCACCCAGCCATTGTTAGTTGCAATTATATCCAGATAGTGTTATCATTTCTTAGCACTAAGCTTTTTGAAAAGACTATAGGCGTAAACTACAAAATGAAATTCGGAGATTTTAAGTCCAAAGTAAAATGATCATTGTAACATTTGGTACTTTGTTAACGCTTTTTCTCCTAATTGACGATACCTTCGTTGATTTGACCTCATTAAATTAAATTAGATTTTATAAACTTTGTGTTATATAAAAAGAGCATGCATTTCCCTTTAATTTATACCAAATAAAACACTTTCTGGTAACAATTGAGAAAGTTATTTAAGCTTAACCATAACAGGGGAAAAATATACTAATGACAAAATGAAGAATTCCTTCGGAACATGGAAAATAATTACGGTGAGAAAGAGTTAAGAGGAGATCTGGTACATGGAAATGTATAAAACTTTCCCTCTGCACAGGCATTCAGTTTATCTTTGCAGACTTATTAACCATTGATAATGATTAGGGAGTTTTTTTGTGCATTATGACTATGATTAATAGATTTGAATTTGAAGCTTAAATCTTTACCTAATTTTGTTTACTAATTACAGGTAAAGTATGTTTAAAGCTGTCAACACTGCACTATCAAAATATCATATGCTCTAATGTGTCTGACATTCTTTCACCATATGTCTGTTCACTGTAGCTTCTATGTATCATCCTTCAATTGCTCTAAACCTTATCATATTTATTTCTGTTTTCTTTGAATATAATTAAAGGTTTTCACAATTGCAACAAATAACTGGAATCTTTTACTTTGTTGTTTAGTCTTTTCAAGTTATAATCTGGAACTTTATTGTTTGCAAAATGTACAAACTTATTATCCCATCTGTCATCATGGAATGCACAAGTAATGTATTGGTATTTTAAATTTTCTTTTTTCTTCAGGAAAAAGAAAGTGATCAGAAATCTAAAGATGATGTTGGTCAAGATAAAATAGGGGAGTCAACTAGTGACATCAAGAGTGAGGTCCCTCTGTTGGATGTCAGACTGGGGGATAGTACAGATGATAAGGAGCCGACTATTCCACTGCTTCAACTTATACATCAGTTGTTCAGGTATCCCTAATTTTTCTAATAATTTGCATGATCAGGTTTTGCAAAAACTTGACATGCATCTATTTTGCTATACAAAAAACCCCCCACATACTTTTCATTTAACTGCTCTCTGCTAGACTTCATCAAAGTGAACTAGCAAAACATGTTACATTTGGCCTATATCTTATATATTACAGATGTTACTTCAACATTGAAAACTGTTGTTTGTAATTACATTTCCTTTATATATATATATATATATAAAAACTGTCATGAGTCGATACTGTGACCTAATTCGACCAGTTTCTAGAAGGGCAGGTCAGAGATGACCAGAATAAACAAGTTAATTATAGTCATTCAATTAGAGAAAGAGATTAAGGGAAAAAAATAGCATACGTCAGCTTCTAGAAGGTCACAGTTAATAAAATAATTAGGGGAAAAGTTTCTATGTGTCTGGAAAGTACGATTTAGAAAAGTATAAATTAGGGTAAAGTTATTTAGTGGGGTCCTCGCATTGTAAGGAGTTTGATAGTAACAGTCTCATGTTTAAACATTTGCAGGTCCAGTAGTTGAAGTTATTTTAATTGAATTTGTATCATAAAGTTATTTCACTAATTAGTTATATCAGTTAAAGTTAGTATAAGAAAGTTTCATTCTATGAAGATATTTAAGTCAAGTTATTGAATTGAGAATTTACTCATGTTTGTAATTTGAAGACGTTTATTACAGAAGTTCAAAGAGAACACAGATATGTTTCTTGAGTGTGTTATCAAGTCATTCATATAATCTGCAGTGTGATGATCTGTTTGATCAATAATTAATATAAGAAGCATTGCCAAGAAATAAATAAGCAGAAATCATCTCATACATTCCACGTTATGAAAATTTAGTTCAGCATTTTTTTAAAATACAAATTTCGCTAGTCATAAAAGTTTTTCTTAAATAAAAAAAACAAAAAAACTTATTGGCATTACGCTTGTATTTGTATAAATAATACAGTTATATTGTAAGTTTTTATTTTTTTGTCTCAAGACCTAAAAATCAATCAAGTTGTACAAAGTTGTCTCAGTAACATGCTTATTGAATCTATATCACTTGAGATTTTTGAACATAAGGATGAGTTCATATGATGCTTATGACATTGTTATCAGTTTCAGACATCTCTTGTCTGTTGTTTATTAGCTACTACTGCAGCATCAATCCTTTCATATTAGGGTACAAACAAATATGGGGAAACTACTCACTGATTGATATTAAAATGTGCTACACACTAATATCATCAGTTGCATATTATTTATTCTATATTCTAACACATTTGAATATACTGTGTTTCAGGAACTCATCCACACACACACTGACCAAACTTCAGGAGGAGGCTAAGTGTGGTGGCATCAAAAGCCCAGAAACAGAATCTCCAGAAAATTCTCCATCCCTAGACCTTCTCTTACAGTTCCAGAGACTCCTGATTGCTAGGATTTTTCATTGCAAACAAGCTGAAGTTCATTCCCCGACTTTGTTGGTAGGAGACAGCAAACAGATGAGCGGAGGAAAGGAAGGGATTACTGGTGAAATTGGTTAGTCTAGTCTTGTGTCATACAAGCTTTTTACAAGTGTTTTGAAAATACTTTTAAGGTGAAGACAGCTGTTTAGGGCTGACACTGAAAAGAATACAAAGCTAGGTCAAGAAAGCTCTATTATTACACTTCATTGGAGATACTGCATGTTGTTCTCCTCTAAAAAACACAGTCATCTCTGTTTATTTAATATTGTATTATTATTAATCTAGATTATTATTTTTTATTTCCTTTATTACATCTATTTTTTTAATATTTTTTTTTTAGTGGAAGACAATTATCCCTAACCCTAATCCTAACCTTAATTACTTTTTCGCACACCATTTGAAGTAACCTTCCCAGCTTGCTCCTATTTTACATTTAATCAACTACATGCTTCTTTTTTTTTAACAGGTTATGAAATGTTGGGATCTGCTTCTCTACTAAGGAAGTACTGCAGTCTGCTAGTGGGCCATGTATGCAACATTTTGCCAACTGCCACCAGGGTGGGTGAGATGAGTGCCAGAAGCTTTGCCAATGTGACAGCCATCATTAACATAGATGTTACAGGTAGAGATGTCTTTAATGAACACAGAGAATGAAAAATTATCACATACTTGGTGAATTAAAGATTTAAGATGTTACATAATTTAGAATTTTTATTATTCCTACCTAGTATCTGTTGACTTTTGTTTAACATAAATAGATTAGCCTTTTGTATTATGACATTTGACATTTTCTCTGAACCTTAATACTTTTATTGTCTCTGTTTAGGCGTTCTACTTCCTGAGATTGTTACATGCCTGGTACTGCTGCAGGTCAGGTGTCCACAGGTCATGCAGGTCTCCAGGGCCAGTCAGATTCTTTCACAGCTTCTGGATGACCTGGATTACTTTAACCATTTGGCACCTGGTACTAACAAAGACGACACTGAAGATTTGGCCTGGCCAGGAGTCTGGAGTATGTTGGAATTAAATCAGTATAAAACAAAAATTTGAATTCAAATAGTCTTTATATATATATTTAAAGGTATCTTCAGTATGTTGAAAGTGAAGGGATTTTAATTAAATTCCTTCATTAAAATTATAATAACATCTGAGTTATTGCATACAATCAAATCTTTTAACATCAAACTTGAAATTGTGAACTCCAAGTTTTTTTAAACTCCTGTTTGTCTGGTACAAATCTTGTGCGTTATTTCTCACACTTCCCATTTTCAGATATAGTTGAAACTTTGCACAATACAGGAATAAAAATTAAACCAATTAGTTAAGTAATAGTGATAATTAATTTTTGTTAGTATACATAAGGGAGATAAATCTTGCAGTGTTAAGAGAGATAGTGATTATGCAATTCTTTAATATAAGCTTTGTTTTTTTAAAAGTGTTTTTTTTTATTTTGGGTGTTTTATTACCCTAGCTTGATTGTTTGAGTTGCCATTAAGTTGGATTTATGTCCACCATTTTATTCAGTTACAAAGAAAATTGTCACATTTATCTTTGTTAGTATTTTAAAAACTTGCTGAACTTTCAGGTTATTGCTTAGAGAAGTACAGCAGTCAGGCAACTGAAGATATCCAGATGATTCGTAAGGCAGACTTAGAAAATCACAATAAAGATGGTGGACATTGGATAGTAATCCATGGCAAAGTGTATAATGTCCAGTCTTTTAAGTCCCAGGCTCCTTGTGGCACAGAAACATTACAAGACTGGACAGGTGGGTGACTGAGACATGGCCCATTAAATGTCCATGTGATAGGAACCTAACAACAGCATATTTATCATAAAAATAATATAGCTTATTTAATACAATCAAAATAAGTCTGCAAAGGAAAGAAAAATAATTCTAATTATTATTATTATTATCTAATAATTGTAATAAATATTTATGAACAATACTGATCTGTAGTCATTATGAAAAAATTAAAAAAATCTAAAAATTAAAAAAATGGGAATACATTTTGCCCTACTCTCTCCTCACTGAAGTATTTGGTGTATTCAGTGATTACAACTTAACCTTTTTCAATATTTCATTATAGCCCATCTTTACATTGGCAGAACAAATATACCTTAATTACACATTTTGCTGAAGATTTGTGTATTATCCAGTTAGTTGTTTTTTAGATTTTTATCAAATTTGTTACATTTTTCTGTGTAACAGGTAGAGATGCTTCTCTTGCTTTTGAAGCTGCACACCATTCAGATGAAGCTAGAGAGATGATGAGTTGCTATTATGTGGGACAGTATATTGATGTATGTTTACAATATTTAAGATTCAATAGTTCTTGCCTATTTTTTCAATGACATTAATGATGATGACGGACTGTTAACATCAAGGTCTCTATGTGAATGTTGGATTGAGCTATGTCCTGAAGTTTTACTCCTTATTTTTTTTTTTTAACTTTGAAGGAATATATCCTGCAGAGCTAAAGTGCAATTTACTTTTTAACTTCTGGGATTGTTTGTTATAAGCACTTAGTAGAATCTCATACATTTTTATTAGTCTTTTTTTTTCTTAAGGTCTCTCTATAGTGTCATGAAATATTGTATGTGCTGCCTGAACTGTAAATCTAATGATTGTGCTTACAGCCTGAAAAAGATATTGTTCAAAGTCCTGGGAGTGGCTCCATGTCATCACCACTCATTGACACAGAGAGAACTCTGGCTGTTTTGTTGGGATTAAATGCTGCTGAGCAGGTGATGATTAGTTGTGCTGTGTGAGGGATTAAAAGTTGCAACCTAAATAGAAACCAAAACGTATTGCCAGTTTTTAAACTCTTAAAAATTATTGAACAAGTAAATGATGAATACATGTTTTATTTTCATAATTTTTTTTTTTTTTTAAATTCACATAAGAAATAAAACAAGGGCATGATAATCAGTCAATATTACATGATTTGCTCAAATATTATTTAAATCCATACTAAAAATGTGCTAATAATGATTTTATTTATTTCATTAAAGGTTTTTACTCTAATTTTTATGCAGGTAAGAAGTACCCCTTTGTCCCAGGATGAGCTAGAGAGTAAACAGTGGCTCCAGGCTGAATTCTTTAGTGGAGGTTTACAGTTATTGAATCAAGGTGTCTTTGATGAGGAGAAAGGGGAGAGTAGGAGTGCCAGCAGCTGTAATACTCCTGGTACATTGAATTCCTCTTTCTAAACATGTTTATGATAGTAAATGGTGTCACTTTTCTTTGCATTGTTTTACTTTGATCAATCTATACTTTTGTTTTTATCCAATCTATGACTGTTGACCAGGTGTTACACCAACAACAGAACACTGTAATGTACCTCAGCATGCTGTGGATAAAGAAAGGCGTTTCCAAGCTGAACAAGCTTACACTGACACTGCTAGACCTTTCCTGCATGCCTTAGCTGAATCTAGAATTCAAGATCCCACTGTCAAGGTTACTGGACATTTATGATTTTTTTATGTTACAAATATTTTTTGTAGTTTATATTTATCTACTTCTTTTTAAAAAAAATAATAACGTCTAAAAAAAATAATTATTGCATGTGAATGACAAATACCAGCAAGACTGGTAATAATATCTTACTTCTTGAGTTAATTAT
Organism: Biomphalaria pfeifferi; assembly: GCA_030265305.1. Lineage (NCBI taxonomy): Eukaryota > Metazoa > Mollusca > Gastropoda > Planorbidae > Biomphalaria > Biomphalaria pfeifferi. The sequence goes on from JASAOG010000026.1 coordinate 2,942,051, forward strand.
ATTACAAAATGTTTTTAATGGAATGGCTGAAATTTTTAAATTGTTGGAAATTTAAACTGTATTTTATGCAGCTATGTATTAAGGATTAGTATAGGAGATTCAACCAATTTTCTCTCCTAAATTTCTTTCTTAAAAGCAACTTTAAAAAGGCTTTACTTTTTACTGGCTAATTCTGCAATTTTTAAAATTTCATTTCACCTTTAAAATAATTGAAAGTACTTGGACATCACTTTATATAGTTATTTCGCCTTTTTTTTTTTGTTTGAATTCAGTAAACTAGCATATAATTAAACTGATTTCTTTCTTTGTACAGATGTTCTTGACTCTAGTTGACAAGTATTGCCGGGCACACCACTTGTTGTTTCCATTTGATTTCCCATCAGACCATCCTGTTGAGGAAGTTGGAAGGTGAGTGGTGGCCATTTATAATTTCACTTGTCCATGGCCCTTTAAAAATAAACTTTTTAAAAAATTTCTACTTTTGTTCATTTTATTTGCTAGACTGTTAATGGCTGTCCTCCTGAAGCACTGTGATCTTAGTTATGTTGTCCTGAGCTTGGTGGAACATGGGCAGGGGGAGCATGGAGTAAAGCAGACTCTGCCCAAATCCATTGCTGAGCTGTGCAGAGTGGTTTGCCAGACCAAGAGATCTCTCATCAAAGTAAACTATTTTCTAAATATTTGATTGTTTCTTTTACAGAAATCATTACTTCTTTTTCTACTTCATACATCTTACCGTAGTTTCAAAGCCAATATAAAAAAATTGAACTAAATAAGGGTGGCATTTTAAAGTGGGTTTAATTTTTGTTGGTGTATAGTCTTAATTTTCCATATTCATATTGATTCCTTTTGAACTACTTACTCATAATCCTTTTTTCTTAATAATTATAGTCTTTTCAAAATCACTGATAATTATAAATAATTGAAAGGCATACATTTTACTTGACATATCTCTCACTGTTGTTCATATTCATTCATTTTCTGAAATTTATGTACATTTCAGGCCCATCAAGACCAAGGTAGATCTTACAAAGAAGTGTGTGCACCTGTAATTGAGCGCTGTCTCTTTCTCTTCACTGAGCTACGCCCAGCAGCTGGAGATGAGATGAACATGATTACCCGATCCAAGCTGCTCGAGTCTGTCCCCAGGTGGAGGGAAGTAACTTTTAGGATGGTGGAGGACAAGAAAAGATTAAAAAGTAATTTTTTTTTTTTATCCTTTTTTTCTAGCAGTCCCTATAAAGTTCTTATATATACTACTACTATATAGTGATAAAAATTACAAATTATATGTTTAAAGAATGTAAAAAAAAAATTGAACAAAAGATAGTCATTGTACTTTAAATTCTTTCTATATACATAGTGTTGATTTAGTACTTTTTTTTATGTATAATTGTTTCCTTTATTATTTGTCAGATCTCTTTTTTAAAATTACATTTTATATATTGAGATCCTTTGACTGAGTGTTCATCTAAATAGAAAATAACTAATATTATTACTGAAAGTTTGAAACTATTTCACAGTTTGATTTCTTTTTGAATGTTCATAAATATTTTAAGTTTTATTTCTTATCATATACTGCATCCCCAGACAAGTCAGTTTCTCAAGACAATGATGAGGATGATGACAAGGACACAGAAGATGCAGATTCCTTGCTGAATGAGGCTGTTGGTGGAGATGGTGAGGCCAAGAACAGTGCTGAGAAGGAAGTTCTGTCTGAAGGGAAGGAGCTTAAAGAAAATGATGAAGGGGATGAAAATAATGAGAAAGAAAGCTGCACCTCGACACATCTCTTGGACATCCAGGGAGCTGGAGAAATACTGGCTTTGGAGGACATTCAAATTTTAGAGAAAGACCAAGACAGGAACATACACAAAGAAGATTTAGAAAATGAAAGGAAGTTGGAAGCAATGGAGAAAAAAACAGGCTCTGTTGCTGAGAAACAAGTACGTTCAAGCCTTTTTTTTTTTTAGCCTTTTACTCTTGTCATTTCTAAAATTGCTAGTCTAGTCAATTCAAAGTAAAATTTTATCATAAACTTTCTATTTCATTGTTCCCCCCAAAAAAGTTATGTATTTGAAGTACATGGATTAGTTACTTAAATATTTGGATGTTGCCGAATTCTTTTGCTTACATAATGATTACATGAGATTAAAATTAGTTCTTTCGGATGAAATATTGCTTTTTGTTGTGTTCTCATAACTAAATGCTTCATTAATTTTTAGAATGATCTTTGGGAGCAAGTGGTAAAAGTTGTGACTAACTCACAGAAAATGAGATGGCTTCGTCAGAGACTGACTGGCAGTAAGGCGGAGATAAGCCTAGTGAATAGAATAGTGGACTTTGTCCTGTATGAGCACTCAGTGGATATTGATAAACTCAGACGATCACTGCATCACCAGGTCAGTTGCATTCCTTGTCAGAGAGCTTTAAGTTGTAAGCATTATTAAGATTCGACATTTCTAAGATTTCAATGACAATGTTAAAATAATGAACTCTTTACCTGCGCCTCAATCTGGTAGACCATTGGGACATCCTGATTGATCGCCTTAAAAGAGAGCTTTTCTTTAAAGATAGGATTTTTTTTATAATGGATCTTCTTTAATGGTAGGATCCATCCATCCATCCATTGGCCTCCTTCAGTCGTAGAATGACTTTGGTTCATCTCAGAGCACACTTCCTCATGTGGCTGTGGAGCCTATTTTGGAGAGACAATCCTGTCCACAGATAGGGCAGATTAAGGTGGCTTTTGCTTTGGTGGTAGAGAAGCTGGATGTTTTTCGGATTGTACGTTTTTCTTCCTGAGCTGAGACCCATGTACTTTCACTGTCCATAGCTTTCTTGGTCACTGTCTCTCTCGATCTATTGCGGTCTAGAGCTATGTCTTACAATTGTCAGGATTGATGTTTACTGATTTGAGGTCACGTTTTATTACATCTATGTAACGGAGGTGGGGGGACCAGTTTTTCTTGTGCCAGTTGCGAGTTGTCCATAGTAGGATATTAAATTTACAAAATTGGGGGGGGGGGGGGGGGGGGGGGGGGGGAAGAGATAAAACTGTACAAGTTGATGATTCGTTTAGAAAAAAAATTCAGAGAAGATACGCTCAGGTTCTGTGTGAGATTGTCCACTCTTTAATCTTAAACATTCTTGCCCTATTTTCTTTAGCATGACTATACTGTAATTTTTTTTTCACCATATAAAATATTAGGGCAAAAGATTAAAGTCTGGAGTAAAAAAAATTGGATTTTAAGTTTTTCATCCTGACAGTTCTATCATGTTCATATAGCCATTATCGATTTTGACTTACTAATTCATATTAACAGCTTGACTTGATGGCAAAAATATGAAATTTGAAAATTGTATTATCATTTATTTGTTCAAGGACTGCCACAACATTTAGGATATTAGGAAAATATTGAAGTATGATCTGAATACATTGTTTAAAATATTGTACCTGTTTGTTTTTTTTATAATTTTTTTGGTGTAATAATTTTTCTCTGTATATTTTACTCATATGTTAATGTACTATTGAAATTGTTAATACACTAATTGTATTTTAGTTTTAGAGTTATATGTTAAGCTTAAATTTTTTACTGAACTAATGGCTTTCTTGGAGTGAAGTTTTGAAAAAAAATGATTGGTTGGTGCATGACTTGACAACTGTGCTAATGTGTTACAGCTACCAAATTTAATGTTGGGTTTTTATAGTTGCTGATTGCATTACTGCATGATTTATTTTCAATTTCCTGTTGCTAGGTATCCAGAGCAGAAGTTAGACTTCAGGGCATTCAGAACATACTCACCTTAGTGCATAAGGACCATCTAATACCATCAGTTAAATACAGTATACTATGTGGATGGCAGGGACTTATTACAGTTGGCTCCAAGTATCAGTAGGTTGATTGTGTTGTTTTATTTATAGTTTGCTTAAATATTTAATCATAGTGAATTTGGTGAATGTCTTAAGAAATGGTCTTTTTTGGTAAGTGTCTAGTCTTTTAAACATTAGAAAAAAAATATTAGCAGAAGAGCTGGTTAGTGTTAAATAATACTGCTGTGTTCACAATGGCATCGTATTTGAAGTCCTCTGAATTCTCTTATAGTAAATATATATCTTAAAATGAAAAACTGACAAAACTTGATTAAACAATTTGTTTCTAGTTATCATGTTGAACTGTAGTCTGATATAGTTAACCAAAATTTATAAAGTAAACGAACAAAGTTTTTTTTTCCTTTTATCTCACTGTGCATCTATATCATCCTATAATAGCTAGATGTTGCTTTAATGAAAGATATATATATCTATATTATGAGTTATAGATTTGTTTATGATGTGTCATGTCACAAGTATGCATTTCTGTATGTAGTATTTACCCTCAAATATTTAATCCTTTTTTAATGAAATAAAAACTACTAACCACCAAATTAATAGTTAGCAAGCTATATCTCTATATAAGTTGTGAGCCACACTTTTAGACTCGCCTGTGTAAGTTATATTTATGTTTTTAAATATAAAAAAACTACATTTTTACTAAATGCATTCTTATTGTGTACAGTTCCCCATTACCTCATTGTTTGACCGACATCAAGCTCATACCCCCTTGTGACCGGATACTGTTGGAAATGACCTTTGCTGAGCTGTACAGGTGGGCCATCCAGGAACTCAGACAATGTGTCTTACAGGCAGACCTGATGTTTAAACTAAGGAACATTAACCCAGCTCTACCAATTGGGGCGGGATCCAAGGTTTGTAGTCTGAAAAAAAAATCTCTTTTTAAATAGATAGAACTTAAACTTTTGTAAATTATATTATTTAGGGCCTACCTTAAAAAATACATCTAATTCTTTTCTCTAAGTGTTTAGGCTAATCATATTGTAATATGAATTATCTTTCACTATTGTTCAAAATATTTTTTCTTTTGGTAATTACGTAGTTTATATTCATTCTTTCATATAAAAATAATAAAAGTATTTTTTTCAATTAAACTTGATGTTGTCATGAGGTCATCTTGATGAAATTTTTTTTTTCGAATTTGAGTTGTTTTTTTGTGTTCCTGATTTATATTTCAATAGTCATAATCTTAATTTTGTATTATTTTATTGTTTTGTTTTAGGAACGTCTAAGTCTAGGAGCACTACCCTCTTCTAGGTTTATACTGGCTTTGCTCAGTCTCTTGGTTACAGAACATCACTCTAACAGCCTCAGTCTGCTGTTGAACTCTGGAGTTCTTGCCCTTACTCAGAGTATATTGAGGCTATCTGGTGAGAAGAATGGTTTTATACATACATAAAACCAGCTGAAAAAAATTCACATAGTTGGTTTATTAAATACCCTAGCTTAATTAAACATTATTTATATCATTTGCACTCTAAGAGTTGCTTTTAATATTGAAGATGTAGCCAAAGTACATTTGGTTTAGAGTCCTGTCAAAGACTAAGATTTAACCTTGCATGGCTAGCTACCTCCCAAACTTTGTTACCTGAAAAGTAAAGATGGTTTCATGCTACTTTTCAAATTAAATTGGATTGTGCGAAATAGATTCATCTTTTGAAATGTCTATCTTCAGTTCCACCTTTAAGAGTTTTTCTTTTCTTAGATTTTCACAATACATTTTTTAAAATATTGAACCATCTTTGTATTTTTTAAAAAATAAGTGCTCAGATGGAATTTACTAGATTTAATTTGCATATAGTTTGTTTTTCTTTTGAACATATTATTGTATTTTCTTTTTGGTTAGGTCCAGATCCTCACATTCCAGTCACAGACAACTGTAATGCTATATTCACCATACCTGAAGAACAATTCAACAAAAAGACAACTCAGTCTATGCCCATGGCTGGCCCTGAACTGGCTGCTATGATGAAAGTTGGCACAAGGGTCATGAGAGGAGTGGACTGGAAGTGGGGAGATCAGGTCAAATATTGATCTCTAGGCCTTTGCTTGCAACATAGTCATACATTTGAAATGATATCCCTCATAATCTTATTTCCTTGACCCTTAACAAATTATAAAATAGTTTTATTTATTAATGTTGTAAACATTTTGTGTGTAAACAACCTTTATGCAACATTACAGTTGATCTACAAATATTTCAACAAGATAATCTAAATGAATCTTTTAGTGATCTTTTTTATTTTAAAATGCTAAGCCAATTTGTACTTCAAAGACAATTTGACATGAACTATGACTTTTTGTGGTTCTAGGATGGACCACCTCCTAGCCTAGGTCATGTGATTGGTGAACTGGGTGAAGACGGCTGGATTCGTGTCCAGTGGGACACTGGCAGCACCAACAGTTACAGGATGGGGAAAGAGGGAAAGTATGACCTGAAGTTGGCCCAGATGCCTGAGGTGATGGACAATGAAGAAGAGGAGGAGGAAGAGGAAACACAGAGTGGTAAGCTGTGATCACATTTTGTTGACAGTAATGAAAGTGCTGTCAAGTTTGGTGAAGAACATCTAAAGATTATTTTTCTTTAAAATTTGATTTTAAACATTTAGGTAGAAAATATTTAAAAAGTAAATTATTAATGAAGAGTAAATTAAATTACTTAATATATATATATAAACTACATACATCTAATACTTTTATAATACTCAAATTTGATTCAATTATATTTTTTTTAGCATTTTTGGCTTATACAAAAAAAAATTTGTGAAGCACATTTAATCATTGAAAATGTGTATTACTGGCAGTTTATAAAGGTTGTTATTTTGTTGTTTTTTTTAGAAAAAAGTCACCCAGAGAGCAAACATCCAACAAGCCTGATCAGAAGGTCTACCACTGGTTTTCTTAAAACACTAGCCTTATGTGCTGGCATTCATGCTGAACATGCCCAGCCTGAAGCCATAGCTTCCCTGTGTGGACTCATGCTCAGCATTGTGGATGCAGGCTGTAACTATGGACCAAGTGAGATTTTTAACATTCCTTTACTAATTTATATTCTGATGAACACAGAAATAGGGTCTGGTCATTAAGTAAATATGACATATAGACTGATCTTAATCTAATGTATATTTTTTTTTTAATCTGGAAAGATTTTTATCTTCAATGAAAAACAATGTGACACTCAGAATACATTTGTAATTTGATAAAAAAAATGTTCATGAAGTTATTTCATACAGAAAATAATAAAGAATATAATTGTAATAAAATTTCATTTAAATTATGGCTATTTCTTTTCCTCAGACACCAATTCTCCAGTTGCCCATATAGCTAGTCAACAGCATTTCAAATGGTGCACTCTAGGTTTCGTCCGCAGCATTGCCACTAGTCCAGTCATGTGTCAAGCCCTCAGTTCACCCAGGTGGATTTCTATCCTGTTGAGGATTCTAGAGGAAGATCACAGTTCAAAGTACTCTAAAAACATCTACAGACAGGTATAAATGACAACTTATGAGAATATATCCATTATTTCTTATTTTTAATAGATAAGCATTCACCATCAATAATAATTACTTTTTTATTTTGTCGGTATCTCCATTATTTTATTTAGAAAATAAATCAACCTCTTGTAAATAAAAAAAGTTATTATTGATTTTTGAAAAAAGTTTTGTATTTCTAAACATTTATTAGATTACAAAAAGTAAATTTTGTTTTTAGAAAATACTTTTGTGATTAAGACAGTTATTCTGAACACAGAAAGTTCTGTTTGCAATATTATAGTTTAGGAGAGAAGTAGATCATGTATTGACTGGTCTCTTATCTGCTTCTAGAACTTGTGTTCCGCACGTCTTATTGAAAGATATGATCCCATATGTGATAGTGAGTGTGATATTGACATTCACAGCTGGGAAGCACTAGCTCTCGATCGCTCCTCATGGTGTGAAGCTGTGAGTCTCGGAGTCTAGAGATTTGAAGCAAGAAGAATGGCCAGCGGGAAAAAGCACCAAAATAACAAAAAGCTGAGTGAAGAAGCAGTCCTATCTGCAACTGACCAAACTACTCATGCCGCGTATGCGGCCGGCTTTTTAAAGCGAGGATTGGACTTTACATTCATCTTCGAGTTCATAGGATATGAGAAATGTTATCATCTTCAATCATGAAGGAGGAGCTCTAAATGATCCCATATTAAAAAAAAGTGATTTATGGTGTCTAGAAAAGCTTCAAAATAGGTGAAAAAAACATTTTAATTTCCCACCCCTCTTCCATGGAAATTACAATTTGAAGATTGAAAATCATTTTACTTGTGCAAATTAAGACCTCCTGGTTACAGAAACAGATAAAACTAAGAATTGATTGTAGTTTTGAAAATATTTATACGTTCGTGTATATATTTATAATATACCTTCATGTCCAGATTTTGATACTAAAGTTGCTAAGAACAGTGTTACCATCCTGGGACCATTTTATGGATGGATCTCGAGTAGTGGAGTTAATTAACAGACTGTTCTCACTATTGGGCAATGTCCTTATGGGCTGTGCTACTGATATGACTTTGACCTCAAGTGGTAGGTAGTAAACAGCTTATCATTGTTTTAGTTTTGAACATACTTTCACACATTCCAGTAAGGAAAAAATAAGAACTTTTCTAAAGGGTGGTGTGTCTTTGTAATCTGACATTCAATTATTTTGTCCTAGAGATGTTTTTGTTTACAATGTATATTAAGTACATCTATGTTACACTTTTTGCATTTGTGCCTTATTTTTTAAATTCTAAATTTGTTCAGGTGATGCTGATGACAAAAAGCATAGCACACTAGTCTCAATGACTGCTACCTACACCAGCACAGTGGCTGAGGAGATAGTGGCTTTGATTCGCAGGCTGCACACCTTGCCCTTGTGGTGCTCTGCTGTGAACAAATTTATATCTGACCAGCTACCCAATATTGTGGCCCTCCTATCAGAGAGGAGAACTCATCATGTAAGTGTTTTTACCACAAATTTTGTTTTGACTGTGTGTGATATTCTTAACCTGTTCAAAATCATTGTGGTTCAAAACTCTTTAGTATTGTTCAGTCTATCATATTCTACTATGTTTTATGGGTTGGTATGACCTGGTGAGCCCGAAAACATGAATTGCAATAACCTAAAATGTATTTTTCATTGCACAGATTGAGGCTGAAGATGAAAATAGCAGAACTGCCCTGATGGTTGCAGCTCTTGCTGTGATTGGGGGAGTGGATTCCAGATTAAGGCTGGGAAGTTGTGTCAGGCATGAAGAGTATGGCCTGGGCACCATCTCAAAAATCACAAGTAAAGGGAAACTCCTTGTACAGTTCAATTCTGGCAAGTCATCTATATGTCGACTCAGTGAACTAACAGGGGTAAGATGTCACTTGGAAATAATTGTATGAAAATATATATTTTTTAAAAATAGATATTCAAGCTCATAATACACTTTTTTTTTGTTAGAGTATTATTTTTTTTCACTATTTTTAATTTACTCCAATCTTTATTAATTTATAATTATTGCCTAGCTTTAAAATCAAGACATTATTTTCTACACATTAGAAATACTGCAAAATAATCCATTCAACCCTACAGGTAATGCAAACTAAATATGTGTGTAAACATTAATCAAAGCTTTTATTGAAATAAGAATCAGACCACTATTGCTTTGGATAAAGCAAATTATTATTTTTTTGTTATACAACTTCTATATCTGTCACATTGATGTTGATTAGAAAAGAAAAATAAGGCTTTTCTTCCAATCCAAAGATTAATGAGAAATACAGTATTTCATGTGGCTACAGTCGTAGCTGCAACCTACTGATATATTAATTCTTTATAATCTAAAATTTATTAGACATCATTTGTAATATTTCAATTTATACAGATTCCACTAGTAGATTTTCATGTGGAAAGAATGCCAATGAATGAGGAGACACTATCCAACTGGTCAATACTTTGTAGCCTGGCCTGTGCTGCAGTCAGAACAGACAGAGACAAGGATTCATCCCCTAGGGCCCCTCTGGCCACCAGTACTGGCAGCATTGATTCTCTAGGTATGTTCTCTGTTCGTCACATGCTTTCAAATGAACAAGCATTAATCTGTAGGTCCTGCCAAAAAGATAACTTTATTACATATTAAGAAAAGAAAAAAAAAAAATTTGAATTTGTGACAAAAACACAACTTCTGAATAATTTATACTTGGACATGATTAAAATAAATTATTTTAAAAAGATACAGCACAAGTCAGAATTCTAAAAAAAAATGTATTAGCATGACTTTGACTTAAAACTATCTCTAGTGTAATGCACCATTCTGAGAAAAAAAAATTTCATTACAGGATAAGACACTATACCTTTGTGATACAATTTGTTGAGATCCACCTGAATAGGTGTGTTTTTTTATCTTTAACTGTTACATTATTTTAAATGTAAGCTGTAAAAAAAGATACCTCTTAAGATTGAAAGATTCACATATTCAGTAAATGTAGGTCTGTAATGTAGATAAATCAGTGTATTTCTATGGTTAACTGTTTAGTAAGTTTTTGTAAGGCCAACTGGTTAGGAGGTCTAGTGTGGCCTATTGTTTTGTAGGGCTAGCTTCAGCAACTTTTCAAAAGATTCTAACTGTAGAAAACCAATTAGATAGAAAACTGTTTAGCTAGAGAGTCTAGCTTGTTCATCCACTTTGACTAAAACCTTGAATGATCTCAAATAAAATTTAGGTGAACTCAAAACTTTTAAAATCCTGTCCTGCTGTATCTCCATTCATTTAATGGACCCTTAACTTGCCTGATAAGCACTCTACCCAATCATCCTTTATGTCCCTGGAATTTAGCATTTTGCTCTTATTATGTTTTATCTCTAATCTGTGAAGGTAATCACCTGACATTCAAAGAGCTCCGTAAGCAGTACATCCGCTTGTGCCTTCTTCGAGCCATGGCCAAAATGTTTAGCCACCAGGATGTACTAAGACAGATCCTCTCGCAAACAATCCCAGTGGACATTGGCTTCATGGACATCTCTCCTCCTGCAGAGGAGGAGGGCGCAGGGGATGGTCCTGTCAGGATCACTCTTTTACAGCAGCTTTTGATGACAGCCACACAGCCCTCCCCTCTCAAAGCTGTCTTTTCTGTGGAGGAGATGGAGGTATGCCAAGTTATAGCTTGTTTCAATAATTCAATGATTTTAGAAGTTAAGCTTTGGAACTTCTGTGTAAATGAAACTTAGTTGTACTAAACTGTTTTATATTCCATGAAGTGTTTTTATCAACTTAAAAACATTTTAAACATTTTGTCTTGACATTTTTTACTCTTCAAAGATATGATTTCATAACTTTCATTCTCAACTAAAAGATTCACTTCAATTTTGGGGGAAAAAAAACTAAGTAGAGCATCTCTTAGAATTTCAAGATTGTTGAGGACAAAATGTGTGGTTAGAAGTAATTATTGCTCTTTGTTTTTTAATAAGAAATATGTTTACATTAATCATTATACTGTTTCCTGGAAAAAGCTGTCATGCTGCATGCACTGTGGAATAGTTAAATTGTTACTTGTTACTTTAGAAGTAGTCTTAATTTTAAATTAGTCTTTGAATTTTTTATTTATTGCTTTTGTTTAATGCATTTTTCATACTTAAGCATAACCAGTGCACTTTGGTCTAATCTCTTTTGTGGACATATGGGAAAAGAGGTATCTTGGAGAAGGTTTCCATGCAGGCTCTAGGTGCTCAGTAAAACATAACTTGGCTTGATTTTGTTTTAAACTCAATCCCCTTTGAATGGCCTTGATAGGTAGCCAAATGATTTATGTCACTCTGCCACACATGCCAGGGTGACTAATATTAGGCTTCAAAGAGTTAAATTTGAAATGACTATCAACGACATCTCAAGTTTACAAGTAGCCAAGTATAGAGTACTTGGTAAGAATGAGTGCTTCAAAAATATTACAAATTGTATATCAAAGTTCATGATATGAATTATATAATCAGATATTTTCAGCCTTAAGAATTGGTTTAATATATAGACAGATATGTTTAGCCTTAAGAATTGGTTTAATATATAGACAGGTATGTTCAGCCTCAAGACAGTTTAATCTATAGATGATCAACTGGTGTGATAAAGAAAACGTTCAAATCAATTTAACTCATTTTGTTTTAGGCAGCATCTCTGGCAGCCTGTCAGCACTTGATTGCAGAACTAGGACAACACCCTTCTGACTTGGAGACAGAGGACAGTAGTGATGAGGAGGACATTGACTTTGGCAGCATGGCTTCTGTTGGGGGCACTCTGGGGGTTGGTGTTGGAGTAGCCTTGATTGGGGCCTCATACAACCCTCCACCACCATCATCCATTGTTGCTAGATTGCAAAAGAAAAGGCTGAAACCATCACAACCAATTCCTACCCCCATTGTTGTACAGCTGGTGGAGATGGGGTTTTCAAGGAAAAAAGTGGAACTTGCTGTGAAGACATTAGGTACAATGATAACAATATTCAGGCTTCAATGTTGGTGGACTTGAGAAGGTTTATCACCTATGGGTTATTAGTGAAATACAGTGCTTTGCTTTTTATGAAAACTTCCAACATTGAACTCCTGTCACATAAACCAATATAATTTATTGTGCTCCAAAGATCTTCTTAATCCACTTAGCGTTCACCTTCTAACTTGAATACAGCTTTTTCCAACTTGTGCTTTATCTCAGTCATTACTGATCCCTTAGAGTGATCATAAATAATTATATTTCATCATATCACTGATTCCCTTAATTGACCATAAAGAATTTTACATCATCAGACCACTGACCCTTTTAAAATGATCATTAAGAATTATACATCATCAGATCGCTGCCCTCTTTTATAGTCACAATAAGAAATTGATGAGTATCTCTTAAGAAAAAACATTTTGAGCTAATCATTAAATCTAAATCATGCTCTCAAATGTTTTATCCACCAGCTGGAGGTTTGATTCCTGAGCCACCAACTGTTGAGGCCTTGGTCAGCTGGCTGCTGGAACATCCAGGATCTGGGAATGAGGACTCTGATACTGATGTGGCCTCATCAGAAGATGGCTACACTGATAGTGACTCTGTATCTGAAGGCTCTGATGATTATGAAGCTTTTGATGTGAGTCATATTAAAGAATTTCAAGTGAGTCTATTTGAGTCATTTATTGCATGGTTTCAGTGTGTAAGTAGAGCATTGAGTCATTTATTGCTTGTGTAAGTTGAGTATTAAATCCTTTTCACACCACATACAACTTTTAGATAGAATGCATTTTTAAATGTTTAAAGCAAATTAGCAATAAAGAATTTGCATTAGTACCTTTTTAACCTCTGATGGAAAATCATATATTTTTACATTAAATGAACAAATCAAAGCAATCCTTTTTTTTTTTATGTTGCAATCACAGTTTTATGAATGAATCCTTTACATACAACTGTACTTCATTTTAGTAAATGGAAAATTTGTCAAGAACCTGCAACTTTATAAGAAAAATGACCAAAAAAAATATTTAAAGCTAGATGTTGCCAACATAATTGATTAGCATCTGATGTCCATATTTGTACAGATACTTGTAGACAAAAAGATACCATTTCTCTTTTCATCCTTATAGGGTTTCAATCAGTTGAGGCCAATAGTTTACTATATATAGTTGTTTTTTTTGGTATTGTACCTTATAAAGAAATGTCATTGTAAGATCTTTATGTATTAATTAAATATATATGCAGTTATAAACTACCACACATACTACAGACCATGTCTGTTTTCTAAATTTCAATATTGATTAAAAATAAAGCTTAGCACCAGATTATTAGAGTCATTAAACTTGAATTCAGTAACTATTTTTACAGTTTTATCTTTTTAATTACAGGATTTCCTGAACTTTGAAACCATTGATTTTAATTTGTTTACAATTTTGTTCCACTAGACTCCTGCTCCAGAATCTGTTGGGATTCCATGTGGTGTGGAGTTCAAGAAAAGAAGTGCTTTCCTCAATACAGATGATTATGCCATCTATGTCAGACAGAAAATTCAAATTGGTATGATGGTCCGTTGTTGTAGGACTTATGAAGAAGTGCACCAAGGAGACATTGGCAAAGTGACAAAAGTAACTTTTTTTTTAAAGAAATCTTATTAGAAATAACATTTTATTATAAAGATTTTATCAGTTGAGAACATCTCAATAGAATTTCTTTTAAAATGTTTGCTGAATAGCTTTTTAAAAAGCGTTTCTGAATCACAGATTTTAAAATATTGTTACGAATCTCACTATTCAGGCTCTCTGCAAACTGCACCATATACCACCAACTTAAAGAACTTGACAACTCAGGGCTCCAAAATAATGTAACACTTTAATAGTTGAATAAATCTGAGCCAATACTGTACAATTGACAAAACGTACACTGCACAAATATCTCTCCGATAACACCGTACCGCCGTATCAACTCTTGCACTGGCCTCTACGTCTCGTTCCGGGCTTGCACTTGGTTCAACAGTTCAGGACTGACTTCGCACACTGGGCTCGTTGTGTCAGACTCGATCACAGACCGAGATCAAGACGCTGTTCGTCTCAACTGTACTTGACAGTACTCCGCACTGAACCGTCGTAATGCTCCGTACAGAACCACACCGTTGAACTGTGCTGTAGTCGACCGTGTTCTGAACCCGTCGTGAACCTTCTCTCATGAACCGTCTCTCGTGATCCCTTTTCTCGACCGTCTTGACTGCGACACCTCCGCTCTTATATAGGGTCCCTAATGGCCTTCTAGAATCAGACAGAACATCGCTCGACCATTCTGGGTGGTCAGATGACTACATCCCTCGTGACGCTCCTGAGCTCTGTTCACGACGTTGATCCTTCCCGAACCGTCATGTTGACACTCGTCTCGGCTGACCCCCGTAACTCGTCACAGTTGACCGCTCGTCTATCGCTGGCCTGGGGCGATTAGCGTCGGCTGACTACACTCACACCACTACCCCCATCTGTGCCACCATCAGGTTTATAACAATATGCTAATAATATCAATCTTAACATTTGATGGGAATTGAGAACTGTGTTGTGTCTCTTAACAGTTGGATCAAGATGGGCTTCATGAGCTCAACATTCAAGCCTACTGGCAGAGAAAGGGAGGCACTTACTGGGTCAGATACATCCACGTGGAGATCTTAGGCTTCATCAACACTACTATTGGTGAATATACTTGCCCTTGTCATTTTTTTTTTGTTTGAGTTTATGTTTAGTCTATTTTGATAAGCTGATATTAAGAAAATATTATTTGTTTAAATAAGCTTATATTAATTTCAATTATACAGATGTTTAAGGTTTTAATTTAATTTTTTTTTAATTTTGCAAGCTGTTTCTGATTATCCCCCAATTGTTTCTACTTTTTAGATAATGGCCAGGCTATAAAGGTGGGAGACAAAGTCAGGGTTAAAGCATCTGTCACAAAACCAACCTACAAGTGGGGCTCTGTGACTCACTCAAGTGTTGGAACTGTCACAGGTAAGCACACTCAGATTGGCAAATATTTCATATCATTTTTATTATATATGTACTCTATATTCTTGATCTTAAGTGGTTTATTGTATAGCCATCCCCTTATTTTAAGCCTGGAAAAGTATTTAAAAGTGTTTGATCCCACCTATAGGTGGACCTCCTTTTCCCTTTTTTTAATTCTTTCCTTCAAACGTCTTCTTTAGATTAGTTAAGCTTTTATTATAGTCTCCCTAAGAAACAGCTGGTCATGTTTAAAAACACAGAAATTGTTACTAGTATTGGGCTTGCTGCAGATAAGGAATAATTAATTGGTCAATTTAGTAGAAGCGGTCTTTTCTTATTTCATTTTGAAGTGTGGAATATAAATGAGCATAAATTAACCATTTTTTAATAATTTATGTCAACTAATAAAAATTTTAAATAATAAACTCTTGACTTTTTTCTCTGTTAACTAAGAAAAAAAAAGAAAGTTGGCTTTATATTCAGTAAATAAAGTTTGATTTCAAAGTTGAATCAAGTAGTAGTAATAGTTTAATAATTTGAAATAAATTTGAAACAATAATAAAAATTTCTATACTCGTGTTTTCAATTGTAAAGTGTTTTTTTATGTTAATTCTTAGCTATCATTCCCAATGGACGAGACATCACAGTAGACTTTCCACAACAGTTACATTGGACAGGTGTTATCTCTGAGATGGAACTTGTTCCCAGTGTTCATCCACAAATCTCGTCAGTAACTCTTTTTCTAATATGCAGTATTACTGTAACAGTTTCATTTCAGTCTCTTAACTCTCATAATTATGATTATTGATCACTTTTAAAGAAATAATTGGAGACTCTAAAGATTGCTGGCATCATTGATTCATTGTAAGGCTTAGTTTGTTTGGAAACAATGTAAATACAATTTCAAGATTATAAAAATAAAAATCTTATCATAAAACAATAGTTATTAAGTAATTTTAAAAAAGTAAGCTAAGAGTGCTTGTCTATTTGTGCAAATTTAAATATATTTCAGATTTTCAAGGTACAGTTTCTTCTTTTACTTTTAAACTGCTTTTTATTATTCTAACATTGAATATGTCTTCTGTGTCCAGATGTTCCAACTGTTTCTTGAACCCCTTGAGTGGACCCAGATACCACTGTCAGACATGTGAAAGCTTTGACCTCTGTGATAACTGTTTCAAAATCTGTCGTACACACAAACATCCTTTTAACAGAATACAGGAACCAGGTGAACAGTTTGACTTTTACATAATTGTGTATAATGGGATGTTTATATGACCAGATTTTGCTTTTAATAATTCAAAAGTAAACAGGTTGCTTTTAAAATATGAAATTTTATTCATCTAATGGTACTGGTCTAAAAATAAAATATATATAACAGAATTTTTATTTTATTACTGATCGTGATTGTAAAAAAAATAATTTTCTAAGTGACTCTTGGGTTATTTCAAATTTGTCAGAATGTGGTGAATGTTTATTTCTGCAGGAAGTGATCCTTGTTTTGCTGGGAAGCCAGGACGCCACAACCGAGTGACTACTTCCCAGCCTCCAAAAGGATCCACAATCAATAACTGGCATGCATGTGTGAAGAGTGTGACAGTTTCCTCACGAGAAGACCAGGCTCACAGCTTGTATGATGGTCAAGGACATTACTGGCAGAGTCATGGCACTCAGGGGAAGGTAGATTTATTGTTATTAATAGTGCAACATGAGGCAATTACTGGTTTCATCTTATATAATAAATTAGCCATTCCTACAAAAAAAGAATAACTTAAATAATAATACCTAATTGTTTTAACTTTATCATTCATGTTTTTAGTGATTACGCTCCTGTAAGTCATAGGCTTTCTTGGCTGATTTAGGCAACATGTTCTCTTTTCTAAGGGCACTTGGGACAAAAGATTTATATGAATTTGTCCCAAAATACAGGGTTGTCAAAAAAATTTATATACACTTTGAATTGTCATAGACAATTTCCCGTTCTACAATGCTAAATTTCTGCACATGGAAAGCTTAATGTCCAATTGGAAAAATAAATGTGAAGGTGGTTCTGTACCACACACAGTGCCGGAGTGGCAAGGAAGTAACTGCAACATGGCGGACGTGCGTTAGGTTTTGAAGAGCGGAAGCAGATAATTAAGTGGTAGTGGAAGTTTGAGAATGTAGCTGCGGTTCGAAGACAGTGGAGACATGAGTATGGTACAGAACCACCTTCAAGGTTAACATATACATGTCTACAAGACAAATTTGAAATTCACGGAACAGTGTGTGATGTGCATAAAGGTCGATCAGGGCGACCTCGTACAGCTACAAGTGATGAGTCCACAACTGCAGTCTTGAAACTGTTTCAGCGTTCGCCTCAAAAATTGTCTAGGCAAGCAGCACATGAGAGTGATGTAAGTACTAGTAGTTTGCTAAGCATTCTGAGGAAAGGCAAGTTTCATGTGTACATTCCAAGGCTGTTGCAACAGCTAAGTGACGACGATCCAGATCGAAGGTTAGAATTTTGTGAACGGGTTCAGGAGAGGGTGAGACGTGAACCAGGATTTATGGGTGGCATAATTTGGTCGGATGAAGCCCAATTCAAACTTAATGGAACTCTCAATAGGCACAATTATGTGTACTGGGCTGAAGATAATCCTCGCATTACAGTTGAAAAGGTTGTGAATTTGCCTGGCATAAATGTGTGGTGTGGTTTTTCTGCAAGGGGACTCATAGGGCCTTTCTGCTTTGAAGGTACTGTTACTGGAGAAACGTACCGAATAATGCTTGCTGACTCCATATTCCCTGCCATTCGTGCATTATACAGTAATGATGAGTTTTATTTCCAACAAGATGGCGTCCAGCCGCACTATCATAGGGACATACGAGCATACCTGGACACACTGTGGAATGAGATTCTGGCAATGTGCGCAGAAATCTCAGTGGACACTTTGGTACGATCTATGGAATCAGTGTTGACTCGTACTCAGCAATGTATTGATGCTGAGGGCCACCAGTTTGAACATTAATCACATTTATTTTTCCAATTAGACATTAAGCTTTCCATGTGCTGAAATTTAGCATTGTAGAACGGGAAATAAATTGTCTATGACAGTTCAAAGTGTGTATACATTTTTTTGACTCACCCTGTATATGCATTCAGCTGAACAACTCAGTAAATAGTAGTAAATTTAACAAGTATTTGTTTGTCATTCTTACCATGTAAAATTTGAAAACGTGAGTGCTTTAGATATTTATCTATTTTGTAAATATCCTTCTTAAAACATTACCATGATAAGATTATTCCTCTATAGATTTTGAATTAACAACACAAAGTTTTCAAAACTTAGAAAATATTAAATCCTAATTAATTTCAAACACTTTCTTTAAAATTAGTTTGTTTAGCTTCATAATGTCATTGTAACATAGGTCTAATGCTCTGGCAGAATTCTGGAAAAAAAAAATATTGTTGTGTATACATGTCTGACGTGTCTTGGACACGATTTTAATGACTGATATTTATCCATAGCATTGGATACGCTTGGAGATAGAACCAGAAATGGTCATTAGCAGATTGATGATGAAAATTGACCCAGCAGATTCCAGTTATGTGCCATCTCTGATTGCAGTCAGTGGTGGTGACTCAGTTGTCAGTTTGAAGGAGCTGAAAACAGTACACATTGCTACAGATGAGTCCCTGGTAACACTTCTTTCTGACATGACTGAGGTATGTAACACTGCTTTTAAATTTCATTACCTTTATTTTTATGCATATGATTTACCATATTGCAGAAAGACAGTGTAGGGATTCAGAATAATTTTCAATTTTGTCATAATCCATGAAAGTGAGACCTTTTTTGCTACCTGTCTAGAGTATAGATTTGTGAAAGGCTTGACCCTTCACTAGTCGTCTACAGGGTGGCAGCATTAACTCTAAATTAAAAGAGACTTAGCCCCTACACCAGATGAGCATGCAAGAACCATGTCTGCCAGTACTTAACACATTGCTCAGACCATGCAATAGCACCAGTCAGGCATGCAGAGGCAGGCCAGGAGGAGTTGCAGGCTCCACTTTTTCAGAACACCCCAAAAGGGTGAACTTAATCCAGTTACCACAGGACACCACATGGAAATCACCTGACACTGTCCACCTTTTGTCTCAAATAGCATTCATTCTCATCAGAGTTAATGCCATATAAAAATGTTGATTTCTATTCAAAATATTTGGTCTATCACTGTTAAATCTTCTTTGTATTTGTATTATGTTAAATCCTCTATCTGTATTTGTTAAATTCTCTATTTAATTTGTCATTACTGATGTGCATCGTGTCTTTAGTTCTAATTATAAACCAAATTTGTGTTTTAGCATTATCGTGTCATTGAGATTGGCATCAGGCAGTGTCGCAGCAGTGGCATTGACTGCAAGATTCATGGCTTGTCCATCTCTGCCCGGCATAAGACTGATGATGATGACATTCCAACCACATTTTCCATCCTGGCACAGGATAAGGATGAAGAAGATGAGGAGCAACAGAAAACAGGGACAGGGAGCTCTACAGCATCTAGGAACAAAAAAGGGAAATCCTCGTCCAAAGATATACAGACCTACGTTTTTGTGTGGGGTCTGAATGACAAAGATCAGCTTGGTGGACCTAAAGGATCTAAAGTAACCCATTACAATTATACATATTTTTTATTTATTAAATGAGAAATCTTATTTTAATCCTTCTGTTAAACAAAATTTGTTACATTTATAAATCTATTATTTTATATTTTTCATTAACCTGAAACTGAACAATACAGCACAACTTCGAAGTAACCAATGCTATTTTCTACTCAAACTATATTGAACATTTTTTTGATTTGATCCAGGGTGGTCAAAGTGTTCCACTGCTACCATCCAACCTGTCTAGACATTTAACATTGACTTGTAATAGAGACTGTTATATGGTTTGTTGCAAGAACATAATTTAACTTGATAGAAGATAATTTAAATATATTAAAAGTAGATGCATCAGCCAATTATTATTATACCACATTAAAATCAAGCATATATATTATATTTTAAATATAAACAAACTTGAATTTTCTGATAATCAATTTGTGACATAGTATTACTTTTTTAGAACATTGTTGATAATTACAGGAAATAGATTTCCATTTTCAAAATATAGCATTGTCAGGATGAATTTGCCAAATGAAGAATTACATTAATTAGCAAAGAAAGTTCCTGCAACTGCGTTTATCTTTGTACATAACTATAAAGGAAAGCTGTAAATATTTTGTCACCCCTTTTTTTTAAGATAATTACTAGCCTTTTTTAAATATTGACATTAATAAAATTATCTCAAATTTAAATGAAATCTTCTTAGATTATATTTTCAATGTAAATAAAATACCAACACTTGAAGAAATATACAGCCATAGCTATTTTGTTAGTAAATATAGTATTCTTATGGTATATTATGTTTGTTTTTTTGCCAACAGATTAAGATGCCAATGCTGAATGATGCGCTATCTGCACTGAATTGTATACAGATAGCTGGTGGATCTAAAAGTTTATTCTGTGGTAGGTTTCAATTTAGATAGCTGGTTGATCTAAAAGTTTATTCTGTGGTAGGTTACAATTTTAAGCTCAAAGTAAAAATATCACTTTCTTGATTTAATGTATGGAAATAGAAATTATTTCACAGTTTATTTCAATTTTCATATCAGATTTTGAGATTTGAAGGTGTGCATCATAGCTAAAATTTTGGTTTTATCTTCACTGTGGCAAACTGTTTTTTTTTATGTGACTAGCCAAAATAAGCCAGGTTTTTAGAGTCAAGTATGTTATATATTCCCAAAAAAAAATTTTGAGCCACCAACCTAATAAAAGTGAATTATTGTCCAAATAGTCACATCAAGTTAGTGTGGCTTGATATTACGATTAATCAAAATTGAAGATTAAAAGAAAGTTTTTGATTTATTTTCAGTTACTCAAGATGGCAAGGTGTATGCCTGTGGAGAAGGCACCAATGGCAGGCTTGGTTTGGGAACAGTGACTGGGAATGTGTCAGTCCCACGTCAGCTGACCTCTCTGGGGCCATATGTTATTAAGAAAGTGGCGGTTCATTCAGGTGGCCGTCATGCCCTAGCGCTCAGCATAGATGGCAAAGTTTTTGCTTGGGGAGAAGGTGATGATGGTAAACTTGGCTTGTCCAGTAGAATGTAAGTGAATCTTTAGAATTTGTAAATTGCACAATAGAAATAAAAGTAAATAGTTAAGAAGTAACTAGACATGTCTAACATTTAGATTATCTGCATATTTTGGATGAATACTTCTGTTACAGTGGAATAGTAACAGACTGGCTGTAAACAAATCCTTCTTAAACTCAGTTATGTGACTTGATGTGAGAAGCATTACAGTTTTCTTTCAATTAGGGAAATACTTTTGTATTTTAGGAACTGTGATACACCCAGATTGATTGAAGCTCTCAAATCCAAGAGAGTTAGAGACATTGCCTGCGGAAGCTCCCACAGTGCTGCCATTATCTCCAACGGTGACCTGTACACATGGGGACTTGGTGACTATGGCCGTTTGGGACATGGGGACAACACAACACAGCTGAAACCAAAGCAGGTTTGTCACTCCAATTCATTCTCTTACACTCAATACAGAAAGTGAGTTACTAGCTAATTGATGTAAAGTTTACAGACTCCTAGGTTTAAGTCTCTTTTATAACAAATCTGCCTTTTTTTTACCAGTTACAGTATTAAATGAATTTACTACAAGAATTGTTTGTTATGAATATTATAACTTAAAATGGGAAGAATTTATTTTTTGAAGTCAACACATCTCTTTGTGTAATAGGGTTTTCCATACTATCTTCACTTTGATATTGCTTTTTATGTTTCTCAATGAAAATAATTTGTTTCAGCCCAGTTAATTTTGTTTATATGTTTCTAGTGCTTACAGAATTGTTATTTGATAATTTATTATCAAGGTAATGGCACTTGCTGGCCAAAGGGTGGTCCAGGTGGCCTGTGGAAGTCGAGATGCCCAGACATTAGCCCTGACAGATGATGGTGTGGTTTACTCTTGGGGTGATGGGGACTTTGGTAAACTGGGCCGTGGAGGAAGTGAGGGCTGCAACATACCTCATCCAGTTGAAAGGCTGACTGGTCAAGGTGTGATTCAGATAGAGTGTGGTGCCCAGTTCTCACTGGCTTTGACTAAACTTGGTCAGGTTTGGACATGGTAAGAAACTTATCTGATATTACTATCTGACATTATTATTGTAATAATACTAAGAGGCTTTTTAAAAACTGTAACTGAGAAACAAAATATGAATTCATTTAGAGAAGACTGCAGTTTTCTTCTGAAATAAAATTAAAGTACAAATTTTAAGCAAAATATATTGTTAGAATTTCCTTAATGTTCAATATATTATAAGCTTTAGCTATTCTGGGCGCTCAGTCTTATTGTTTATTATTATTATTATTGTCATTTTATTCGAGTAATAGCAAGTTTGAAACCAGTCAACTTCTATTCTGTAAATCTGTATCAGTGGAATCAGTGCCATTAAAAAAAAAAAAGTTAACTATTTCAACTTTTCATCTAAAGTAATAAAATATTTACTATCATATTGTCTTTCATGTTTCTCAATAACAATAATTTTTTTTAGCGCTGTTTATTTTGCATTTGTTTATATAAATGCATATGAGAGCTTTAAATGCATGTTCAATACATAGTTTAAAATATCCACATGTGTTAACATTAAAACTTCTTTGATTGATATTTTGTCAAAATTTGTATCACATTTTAAACTTTAAGTTATGGTTTTAGTTAAGTTTTCTTGTTTTGTTTTTTCTATCAGGTTTATGTATAGTTATTTTTTTTTAAATTTTCTTTTATACCCCAATATTCCAAAGTTTTAACTTGAGTCATAATCGGTTTCAGGGGTAAAGGGGATTATTTCCGCCTTGGCCATGGCACTGATGCTCATGTTCGTAAGCCACAGCTAGTTGAGGGACTGAAGGGTAAGAAGATTGTCCATGTTTCTGTTGGGGCACTTCACTGTCTGGCTGTCACAGACACTGGCCAGGTAAGACAGTTAATCTTCTCTGTAGCTAAATAATCAACCTTAAAACTTGATATTGCAGTACACTAGTCATTACCAAGTTTTTGCAGGATTTAATACATTTCTGAACTTTTTTATCACTTAAGTAATTGGTTAAGTTAACTATATGTAATTTTTTAAGTAATTGGTTAAGTTAACTATATGTAATGCAGATTTTTTTCAATTTATGTTGGATTTTACATGTATATATTTATATATCACAATTTTATTTTTAAATATTTTAGTTTATTAAGTCTACATATCATGACCTATGTGGTGCTGATGTGCCCAACTAAAATATACAATCATAGGGCATATATTTGCTCTAATTCTGTATACCTCATTGATTCTAACATTTATTTTTTTTAACAAGGTCTGGGCTTGGGGTGACAATGACCATGGTCAGCAGGGTAATGGAACTACCATAGTGAACAGAAAGGCTGCTTTAGTCCTGGGTACTGAGGGTTACAAGATATCAAGAGTGGCCTGTGGATCTTCGCACAGTATAGCCTGGGCTGTCACTGGGTACTCCATTCCTACCTCTCATGAGCCAGTACTCTTTTCTGCATCTAAAGATCCACTAGGAGCCACTTTCTTGGGTTAGTATGACTAATGATTGAATTCTTCTAATGTTAAGCAATGAATAGTATCATGTATGAATACAAATGTTGAAATATTGTTGTACATAAACAGTTCAGACAGTTGAGACAAACAGGAAAGCTTTTGTCTACATTAATGCTTTGTTTTATTTAAAATAGCAAAAAATGATCAAGTGACAATTTTTTTTTTTCTTTTGAAGGCTTACAAGATGAGAAAGAAGAACAATTCAACATTCCCCTGAAAGATGCAAACAACAGAGACAAAACTAACAGACCATCATTATCTAAGATCATCTTGTACATGGACTCTACCTTAGAAAAGCAGAGGGCACTCAACCATGTCCTCAATGAACTGCAAATCAAATATGCCAGGTATTCAGTTTTACTTTTTTTTTTTAAAGTTAAAAATCATCTGTTTTTTTTTAATTGTAGAATTCTGTTTATGAATTTATTGACAATGTAAAAGTTTGTCCATTTGAATCTTGGGTAGACTTTATATCTGGTGTAGACTTAATATCAGGTGTAGATTTGAAATAAGTTTATCTAATATGTATTACAGGGAGGCTATTGTTAAGGCTCTTAGTAAAGAAACCATCCCAGTGAATGGGCCAGGTGGAGACAGCAGTCAGAATTTGATCCAGTCTGTGTCCTACTCACAAAGCTCACTCCCAGATGGTGGCATTATCAGTCACACCACAGCAGCAGAACAAGGAGCAGGGGACATGGTGGTGTCTACTATCATGGAGTCAATAGAAGGGGTAAGTCTGGAACATTTATTTTGTTTGTACAAGCTCCATGCATTCCTTCAGAAATGAAGTTTATTACATCCTAGTACAAACCTACTGCAGGAATCCAGGGGATGGAGGTGGGCAGGGTTTGAACTTGTGACCCTCCTGATTTTAACAGTATTGACAGATATACAGGTGTATGTATACTGTCTGACCTTAGTGTCTTGTAATGGGGACTAACCATGACTAACTGACTGGTTGGAGAAATAGAGAGCTGTTGATGATTTGTTAGAGCCTCTTGTTGTTTATATTTGATTGAGTAATGTGTTAGGAAAGTGTACATCTATTATCTATATAAAGGCTTTAGTTTTATTAGTAATGTCAATTGCTGTAACAATGAGTTACAGTTTCTTCATTTAGTTGCTGTGCAGTAAGTAGGTGAATGAAAGAAACATTAAAACATTACTTGTACACATATGACTGTCTGACAGTGAGCGGTTGATCGAAAAAAAAAACATGAAACATTACTTCGGCTGACTGAAGTGGTCAGTAGTGATATTCTATGCTTTTTTTGCACTTACTTTTGTGATTTTGGATCAATCTTTCCCAGTGTATTTTTTCTAATAAAACCAATAAGTTGAAGAATCACATTCTTTTGAAAGGTGCTATTTAAAAAAAATCTTCTGAAGTATTGCTACTAGTTATGTTGTTTTTTTTTAAATTAAGAGTTACTGATATTGTAATATAAATCTATCTTTTAATATAAATATGGACTAAATTGTTTTCTGTACCTCTAGAATGAACAGAATGACTTACCATTCCCAAGCATGCAGAGTTTGGCTGCCAAAGTGTCCCCAGGAACCTCCATCTTGGTAGAGACCTGTCAGTCAGCGGAGGAGGTCACCAAGGTTGTGGGGGTGGGTCAGAGCTGTGACTACCCACCGGGGCTAGATGAGTTCACTCATAAGCTGACTGTGGAAGATGCCAGAATATTGGTGGACCTTCTGAAGCTGTCAGTAGCTAGAAGGATGAATGGAGCCAAGAAAACATTGTCTGTTGTTCTCACTGCTCTGGGGAAGGCTTCTTCTCAGGTAAGTGGCCAAATTTTTAGTGTTTAAAATAAATTTTGTAGAGGATTTATTTATTACCATGTACCCTCTTGACTAATTGACTCATTTATTACATATGTCTTAATTTTCTAAAGTTTGTTTTAGTATTGAATATTGAAAATATCACATTTGTATTTTAATTACTAGCATAGTTTTAGCTCTATGTTCTAACCTTCTTGAGGCTCAATTACCAAACCTTATTGGACTCAATTATGACTTTGTGTCATAGCCTTGTTATATTTTATATCAAATAGTTTTTTCCTCAAAGAAGTTAAGCCTCATTTTAAAAAATGCAATAATAAATAGTGTTATATATTTGAAGATATTTTTTCTTATCTTTAAATTTTGAATGTTTTTAAGCCATTATGTTCCTCCTCTATTTCTCTATTTCACTATGTTGTGTAGTTCCCATCTGCTTGAAAGTGACACTTCATTTTGTTTACATTTTAGGTGACAGAAATGCTGCTGGAGTTGTGTGTCACTGAGTTAGAAGATGTGGCCACTGATAGTGAGACTGGTCGCTCATCTGCCAAGCCTGTGGTTCAGGAGAGTGCTCACCCATACACAGATGATTCCAGTCACACAGGAGTTGTGAAAATTCCAGGTGATTTTTCAGGCAGTTTTGGACATTTATTTTTTTACTTGTTATTGTTTGTTAGAAACTTGTTAATGTTACAATTTGAAAAGTATTTTTACAAAGCTTTTATCTACTCTCTGTGTCTCTATAACATGACATGGCCTGAATTGTGCCAAAACCAAACCTGTCTGTCAAAACGTTAGTACATGTTATTTCTCCCTCACCTAATCTTGGATTAAGCTGAAATTTTGCACATTTCGTTTACCTGATAACACAAGAATAACAAAAAAATTAACTAATTAGTTAATTAACTAATGGTAATTAATTATTTTGTTTGATATTTTGAAAAAAGGAAAGAAATCATACAGATGTGGTGGTATAAGTTGAGTTAATCCCCTTGAGGACTCTTGAGCCCTTAGTGAACATTTGCATTTAAAAAATCATGTAAAAATTCACCAAGATACCCCTTTCTTGCTTCCCCCTTTCCCAAATGGTCCACACAAGTGATAGGATCATAGTGCATTGAGAAAACTAAAAGGTAAACAAAAACAAAAGGTAAAACTATTTCTAATTGCACAGATTTGATTATGTCCAAGTCAATGATAACTATAATTACATGACTGATCCAAAATAATTGAAACAATTACACTAATATAAGCTTTGTTGTTGTTTTTTTTAAAGTATTTTTTTAAAATGTTTTTCATGTTGATATTTTACTTTATTTTGAGTCTTTTTGCAACATGGTTTATATCTTTAGTCCTATAAGCCAATATTTGACAAAGTATTAAGAGAAAAAAATTGACTTCTGTTCTCTTAGGTGCTGAAGCTTTAAGAGTTGAGTTTGATAGACATTGTTCAACTGAAAGAAGACATGACCCTTTAACCATTATGGATGCAACAGGGAGAACAGTTGCTGTCAGATCAGGTTCATATTATCATTCTTTGTATCAGTTTTATTGCAACAAGGCACGACATGGCCTAAATTGTGCCAATGTGCCAAAAACTCTTTTAGTTGGAAAAGACCTTGATATTAAGTTTTTTTTAATGATTGCTTACAATATTGACCTTTCTTGTATTTGAACAGGAAGAGAATGGTCTGACTGGTTCCAAGAGTTAAGGATCCCAGGAGATGAGCTAAAGTGGAAGTTCACCAGTGATGGTTCCGTCAATGGATGGGGATGGTATTTCACAGTATATCCCATCATGCCTGCAGCCGCTCCACTGGACACACTCTCTGATCGCACCATATTGTCTCGGCCGTCTATCGACTTGGTGACCTGCCTTCTGGACTTTAAACTTGAGGTTTCATTAGATAGAAACATCATTCCAAGATTGGCAGCTGCCTTGGCAGCATGTGCCCAGCTCAGCTCTTTAGGTTAGTAGGATCAGCTTTAACTTGTTGGCAACAATATTGCAGTGGGCTGGGCTTCATGTAAGAGTTCTTTATCTCTAACATTATTTTAGCCATATCTTTGTTGAATTTATGACTTATCTACTTTGTAAAAAAATAAAATTTAGGTAATTTTTTTGTTGGTAAAAACAGTTCCATTATTGCTCCTGCAATAGTGGACCTTTTGTTGTTTAAATCTCTTAGATTTATTGAGCTAAAGTTTTGTTGTAAAGCTTTAGGATGAATAAGTTCCCCTTTATGACCTTGCAATCTTTTGGGTAGAAGATGTAAAGATCATCTGTTTTTGTGGTTCACGGTTATGGGCGTGACCAACCGCCATACTTTTCCTCAATAAATGTCAGATACCCATGAGAGGCGCCCTGAAGATTCTGAAATTAAAAATCCCAGGTTTTGAACCCAGGACCACCATTTCAGAAGCCAAATGCTTTACCACGCCTCCTTTAGGGTGGGTAGCCCTTTAAAATAGGAGTTTTTCATTGATTGAAAGAATCTTTGTGGTATCAAAGTTTAACTGGTATGTTGTTGATCAATCTACTGTCTTCATTGTTATAGACACTTAATATGTTGTACCCTATCCTTCAGTTCTTGTGTCTGTATCTGGTCTCTTATACTTTATCCCTAATTTTAAAATATCTTCATTCTCTAAGACATCTATTTCTGTTGCTATAATTTTGACTCTCAACTGATAGCAAAAAAAAGTATGTAATGCTTTTCTCATCTTGATGTTGCTGATAAGTGTAATTAAAATTTAAATAATTTATACAGCTTATAATCCTTAATGTTTTCTCATCTTTCAGTCTGTCACTGATAAACTTAACCAACCAGACTGTGTTATAGTCCTTAATGCTTTTTTAACCTTGCTGTCACTGATAAACTTAACCAACCAGACTGTGTTATAGTCCTTAATGCTTTTCTAACCTTGCTGTCACTGATAAACTTAACCAACCAGACTAGTGTTATATCCTTATTGCTCATCTCACTGTCTTGTCACTTCAGTCTTAGACATGACTGTGATTTGTCTTTTAGCTCATCAAATTACTGGTTGAAATGCTTCTAAGAAATATACATTTATGATTGTCACTGTTTTTAATACAGGAGCCAACCAACGGATGTGGGCTTTGCATAAGCTTCGTAAACTAATGGCTGCAAACTTTGGAAGTCTGATCAACATCAATGCTTTACTATCTAGCCCTACCACTGACAGCCCTGAAGAAGTTCCACGTCCATATCCTCTGGTAACTTGTCAGCAATCAATTGTAAATTTTTGTTGTAATGTAAGCCTTAAACTATTGTGACAGAAAATACCTTGTACAAATTCACTTTAAAATGTTGCAATGCTTTGATATAGAGTATTTATTAATTACAAATCAAATGTTGCTTGCCTTATTTTTTTTTTAGTCCATGAGCAGCTCTGCTCTAGCCTCACTAGTCAAAGGTCTACCAGAAGCATTACAGAGACAATATGAGTATGAGGATTCCATTGTGCGTAGTGGCAAACATCTCATGCACAGTCCATTCTTTAAAGTGAGATTGTATAGAATTTATTTGTTAATGATTAAACACATTTTTGATCACAACTATTACTTCTAATATAAATGTGTTAAGTTGCCTCCTTACATTTAACTAACAATGCTTTATGAATTTATAATATATACAAGAATAATTTTTTTTTTTTACTGTGTAAGTCAAGGCCTAGTTGTACATAGAGATAAGGGGATCTATATAGAGATCTAGTCATGGGAGGGTTTTTACATATACACTTCAATTTTACTGGCTGACTTTTGCTTTCAACTTCAACATTGCATACTTAATCACATTAAAGTTACCAATATAATCTCTATGGTTTCCTTTAGGTGTTGGTAGCTCTAGCCTGTGATCTAGGACTGGACACAATGCAGTGCTGCTCTGAAGCCCACAAGTGGTCCTGGTTCCGGCGCTACTGCAATGCAGCCAGGGTGGCCTCTGCCATGGTGAAGAGGACAGCCCTCCCAAGTCAGTTCACTGAGGAGGTGATGAAGAAGATTCAGGACATAGCCAATGACAGCTCCAGCACAAGTCACCAGCATGAAGTGCATGAAGTTTTTGGGCAGGATCAGGATGAGCAACTTCTGCAGTGGATGAACAGGTCAGTGTAGGCCTACAGTGCTCAAAGATGACTATAGGACAGAAATCACTAATGTGTGTGTGTGTACCAATGCTCTACTGGAGTGTTGTACGGTGAACATAATTTTTGTCTTTTAATTCCTTTTTTTTGCTATTTGAAATATGTTTGTCTAATTTCAGAGTTTTATTTGTTTATTATTTTACACCTGTATAATTTGCTTTTTGGATGTACTTTTTTTAGATACCTTGTATATGCTTAATATTATGACTTTTTTAAACAGGAAGCCAGATGACTGGACCTTGTCTTGGGGTGGCAGTGGTCAGATTTGGGTCTGGGGTCATAATCATAGAGGTCAGTTAGGTGGTGTGGAAGGAGCCAAGGTCAAGCTTCCTTTAAGTTGTGATGCCCTGGCCTCCCTGAGACCTGTGCAGCTGATAGGAGGAGAACAAACTTTGTTTGCTGTCACTGCTGATGGAAAGGTGAGACAGTTATATGAACCCGAGTCAAGTGTATGGGATGTATGATATAAATCTGAAGTGTTATTAAATGTCACCCAAGGGTGTTTAGAATTTTTTTGCACTTAATTATTTTTCAATCTGATGTGATCAATTGTGAATATTCTTAGTTGTTAGTAAATTATTGTTGAAAATGAGTTAGATTTTTTTAAAAAGTTTTTCTTATATGCTTAAAACATTTTTAAGAAATTTGATCTTAATTGAAATTGAGAAATATTTGTTAAACTTTATATCGTGCTATGCACCATTGTATTATTGTACACTAAAATAATTTTTTTTTAATGTTCACATTGTCCTTTCCGCCCCCCCCCCCCCCCATAACTGTAAGTTGCAATAGTTATTAATGGCATACATTTTGAGTGTTGCTCAAACGTCAAAGCTGTCATAAAAAAAACTGTTAAAACTCATATAATGTACTTTTAGGTCTATGGTACTGGTTATGGTGCAGGTGGGCGGTTGGGAGTTGGTGGCACAGACTCTGTGGCCACACCAACCCTTCTGGAATCTATTCAGCATGTGTTTATCAAAAAGTTGGCAGTCAATTCTGGAGGAAAGCACTGTCTGGCATTGTCTGCTGAAGGTGAAGTCTATTCCTGGGGTGAGGGTGAAGATGGCAAGCTGGGTCATGGAAATAGAAGGTAAGTAATTGCAAATATTGTGTAATGGAATAAGCCAATAATAGGAATAACATTTAACTCAAGTTGTAGTAAGGTAATTGAATACAAACATGAAGCTTGTTCCTGTTACAAATGAATTAATAAGCATGAATGATGAGCATTCAACTTGCAACACCACTTATCTTTTTTTTTTTTTTTTTTTATAAACTACAAATGTTCCTTCAAAATAGAAGATAATTATGTCTTATGTGTATCCACTTAGCAGCAACTTGGGACCAAGGTTAATTCTTCACAGGGCCATTTATAAAGCATCACCACCCATCATTTCAGTAGTGACTTAGTTTCACATTGGTTTTAATGCATACAGCTTGAGTTCTACCACCTCAATTAAAGCTTCCATGTATAAATGTATCTGTTTTATTCTCTTGTACTTTTATATGGAGACATATTGACATGGTCTTTATTTGTCTAACGTAAAACCTGTAGGTTTTCATATTGGAGTCTGACCTTATTATTATTGTGGGTGAAGTAAGCATGAAGTTGTATAGGTGGGTCATGTAAGTCATTCTTGTAACATTCTTTTTTTTTTCAACCAGTCCATGTGATAGGCCAAGAGTTATTGAATCTTTAAGAGGCAAAGAGGTTGCAGACATTGCCGCTGGGGGAGCACACTCAGCCTGTATTACAAGTAGTGGAGAATTGTACACTTGGGGTAAAGGCCGCTATGGCCGGTTAGGTCATGGAGACTCCGAAGATCAGTCAAGGCCAAAGCTGGTCAGTATATTTTTAACAAAATTTTTCATATTATAAATAATCCTATAATAAACACACATCCTTAACCCAAAATGATTAAGCTGTCAAAATTGCAAACCTATTAGACAAACTTGATGAAGTAAGGTAAACTTACTAGATCAAGCCTTAATGTACATTTTAAATTTATGCTTTAAAGGTCTATAAAGCATCTTCTTTGAGTTTATATTATTATTGATTTTAATATAACACTAAAAGTCAGAGGAAAAAGTTTAATGTTGTAATTAATACTTCTAGGCCAACATTTGTTCATCTTTATCTAAAAGCTCAATTATCACATAAACATTAGCCCTGGGCATATAAATGATCCTCAGGAATCTCTGAGCAATAAGTTTCTGTCTTTATTTTTCTATAATATTTAACATATTCACACCATTTAATACACTTTAAGGTATTTCTTACAGTAAAAATAAAAGTGTTATAAATCAAATAAATATGTATGTAAGTCATTCATGTTTGATAAAGTCACATAACTCCAGTTAGATCTACACTATCACTGATAGCTCTTCATGTTCAAACATCCATATATATGTGTGTAACATTGTCCTATTTTTATTCAAACATTCAGCTTGAAGCATTGAAAGACTACAGGGTAATTGATGTGGCTTGTGGCAGTGGTGATGCCCAGACATTGTGTATCACTGATGATGACAGTGTATGGTCTTGGGGAGATGGAGATTATGGCAAGCTGGGTAAGCCTGTAGATCAGTAGATGACTTTTATTAGGTAGACCTTCAAAGTGTGGCATTAGAATACTCATCACATTGTATTGTTACTTCTTGTTCTTTTTTGTTGCCTAATGTTCTGTGTATTGCTGCTCAGGTCGTGGCGGAAGTGATGGCTGTAAAGTCCCTATGAAGGTGGAAGCATTGCAAGGTCTAGGAGTCATGAAAGTTGAGTGTGGGTCTCAGTTCTCTGTGGCACTGACCAGATCTGGAGCTGTATACACTTGGTCAGTTCTAGTCCTTATCTCCAAAAGAACCATTTTTTTAAATTTAATTTTACACTAGTAAATAATTTAATTACAAAATATTTTGAACTAGAGGCTTCATGTATGGTCATGTTTGATTTGTGATAATTCTTAAGAGATAAACTATAAGGGTAATCTAAAAGTCTTTTCAGAAACAGCAAAAAGCTTGACTTGGAATTCATTTGGTCAAGCATTAGAAAGTTTTATAAAATATTCATTTTAATTAAAATGACAATCTTAATCCTTGCCAACAATGCTGTTAATGATATATCAACTCTATTATATATTTAATTTTCTTTTTAAAATTATATTATATAATTTTTCTAGATTCATATATTATTAATTTTATTTTCAATAGCTTATTATCAATTTTCTTAACAGGGGTAAGGGTGATTATCACAGACTTGGGCATGGAACAGATGATCATGTGCGAAGGCCAAGAAGAGTTACTGCCCTCCAAGGCAAGAAAGTAGTTGATGTTGCCTGTGGTTCCCTGCACTGTGTGGTGTGCACAGAGACAGGTTAGGTTTACTTTCACTCTCTTCCGTTTGTTCGCTGCACCATTTGACTTAAATATGAAATATTGCAATGATGGAATAGTTTTCATTTTATCTGCAAGAAGTTTTTGTCTACATTAAAGAATTGTTTTTGAAATATGTTTGGTTTCATAATTTCTTTAAGTTTTTCTCCTTTTTTTTGTGTGTTCCTCAAATGTTTTTATCTGTTCTTCTAAAAAGCTTTATTAATTTACTCCAGGTGATGTCTTCACATGGGGTGACAATGATGAGGGTCAGCTTGGGGATGGAACAACCAATGCTATCCAGAGACCTAGACTTGTGGCTGCTTTACAAGGTCAGTAAAGAAGTCTATCTCAAAGTTGATTGTTAGTGACTGATGCAAATTCATAAAGAAATTATTTCCAGGACAACTAGATCCCCAACTATAATATAGCTTGAAATTTTTTAGTTGACTAATAAATTGAATCTTTAGTTTTTCTGTAAAGCAACTTTTAATGACAGCATATTTTAATGTGATAGGTAGAGAAAGAATCCAGTTAGTGCTGAGAAAATCATTATTTCATTAATAGTGTGATACATTAACATTTTGGTCTCATGTGACTATTAAGAATCACATAACTGGTGTCTGTTTTATAAAATTAATATTAGTTAAAAAATAATACATTGCCTGGCATGTTGAAATATTAGGTAAAAAGATCAACAGAGTGGCCTGTGGGTCTGCACACAGTCTGGCCTGGTCAACACACAAACCAGTTAGTGCTGGGCGACTTCCCACAGCTATCCCAATGGAGCATAACCACCTGCAGGTACTTGAGTTTTGTCTAGCAACATTTTTGTTTTCATCCTCCACATTTCTCTCTATCCTCCCTCCCAATTCATATTTATTTATATTTGAATTCAATAAATCTGTAACTCTTGTTTCTTTTTTGCTGCTTTTTTATATGCATTTCTTTTATAAACAGACAAAAACATAATTGTCTTTACTTGTTGAGATCATAGAAATTATAGAATATTCACTATTGAAATAATTTTCACTGTAACTTTTTTTTTTACCATTTCAGAATATTGAAATGTTTGTTTTGAGAAATCGTTTGGTTTTACTTCATCATTTCTCTGAACTGTTCTGCCCTTGTATCCCTATGGTACACCTACAGGAGAGTAACCAATCCCCTGGAAAAGAAGATTTCTCCACAGGACTAGATGCTCTTAGGGGAATTCTAGTCTCTTCAGCAAAAGTAATATTCATAGAATGACATTTTATTTAACCAGACTTGCAAAAAGTTTCTTTTACCTGTGATTGTTTTATAATAAAATCAAACCTGTATTTTATACATATTTTGTGGTAATATCTTGATTACTAAGCATGTTCAGCAGGACCACAATGTTGTTGTCACATATTGATTTAAAATACTAAATAATTTAAAATAAACTATGCCAAGGACAGGATAACATGTCGGAAATACCCATAGTCAATCAAGTAGTGTGACACCTCACAGGAAGTGATTTTGATTGGTTGAAGAAAATAATTTCATTGGTTAAGCCAAGTGTCAAAAACAATGTGAAAAAGGTCACCATCTAGAACCTGAGTCAAAATGTAAACTTTGTAGAGATAGGACGTACTTTAGTTTTGAGTTAGAATTTGTAGAGATCAGTGTCGTATTTGTATTAAATCTAGTAGTAAACTTGAATATTTTTATTATTGAACTTTGAAACAAAGCTATTTATCTGATACAGTTTTAATTCCATACATGTAGTGATTCCTAGTTTTGAATTAAAGTTATGTATTTGAATTAAAGAGGATCTTCATTTATTGAATCTCTAAGATAGTATTTAGATCTAGAGCTATACATCTATAGAATCCCCGGCACATCACAGTAACTTCTTGTAACGTCTGACATCTCAAGAAAGAGTCTACAACTTTGGCACTTCTCAGCACTGTCAATGAATCAGCACTTCAATAATCAACAAGAAATTTGTGAAAGTTTGAAATATAAAATGGATTGCACTGATCTTTACTAGAGATTAAGACATTTTTCTTTAAAACTTTGGAATGTTCTATTTGTAGGCCTAGTTGCCAAATTTTGCTAAATTTATCAAGCCAACAACTATGGGGTAATTCTATAACCTCATTATTATTGTGGGAAAATGAAATTGCAAGAATAGAGAGTATCTTAGTTCTATAAATCTAGTAGCATAAATACCCAAACAATTTTTTTATGATTTGCCTTACCAACAATATGTTTATCCATTCATTACTTTAATGTATCTTCCTTAAGTTTATATATCAGAACATATTTCTGTATTTACAGTTCATTTTGTTGCAGTATTTAAAAAAAAGTCACATTTTTTGTAATAATACCAATTTCAAATCCTCTATACATCTTCAGGAAGCAGCATTCCGAAAAGTTGTCCAGGCTACAATGGTGAGAGATAAACAGCATGGACCTGTTATAGAGTTAAACAGAATACTGGTAAATTGTTAAGGATTTTAGAACTTAGCTGTATTCATTCAGGTGAACTGTTTTATAAAGGTTATTGTTAGCTTCTCACTAATTTTCAGGCTAAAAATCAAGCCTTATATTATTATTGTTAGCTTATTAATTTCTTAAAAAGACTAGTTCTGGAAATGTATCTGTTATGTTACATGCTAACAAAAAATGTAATATCAAGTCAAATTGATTGTAGCATTATTCAGTAGTAAGAAAAAAAAGTGAAATTGTTGATACTACGAAGAATTTAATTTTAACTTATGTTTAAAATATTGGTATGCTAGCTTCTATAATTATGTGGTTATAATCTGTGAAAACACCAGACCATTTTGAAATATAAAATATTGATTGTTGATGACCTAATGACATTTTTTGTTAAGGTGAAACGGTCCAGGGTGAAAGGTGGTCTTGCAGGACCTGATGGGCTCAAGTCTGTCTTTGGTCAGATGTCCCAGCGTATGTCACTACTGACAAATGAAAGTTTAATGTTACCACACAGAGTTTGGAAAGTCAAATTTGTGGGTAAGTTCTAGACATTTTTTTTTTTATAGTGTCTTAAATAGACTCAAAATGACCAGGTAATACATCAATACTGTTCGAGCTCAGAATATTAAGGAAAACTGAAGTTTGTGTCTATGAAGACCTAGCACTAACTAAATGTATTCTATTGTTGTTCAGGCATCACTGAAAATACCGGTATTGCATATTACTTATTAGGACAAATATCAAACCAATTTAAAAATCTATTCAACAGCAAAGATTTTTTTTATTGGCTTCAGTTAAGGGAACCAATGTTGACAAAACAACTAAATCTCATCTAACATTTGCTTTTTAATAGCTATTACTTTGTATTAATATTGTTTAACATTTAAAATAAATTTTAATCCTTTTTATGATTTTCACTTTTTAAGAATATATTCCATGTGTGGATGTCCATATTAGAGTCTTAAGCATGAAGTTCATTCCTCTCTTCATTACCTCCCTGCACCCCATAGTTTATCTTTCATAGAACATTCCTATCACCATTTGTTGCAAGCTTCTCCATATAGGGCTACACTATTATTTGTGAATTGAAGTTAGGGTTAAAAGAACATTCTGGCATGTGACAATATATGCTTGTAGGGGTGTGATTTAACTGGATCATTCTAGGATAAGGCTTGGTTCTAATAGCACATATTGTTCTTGATTTTTCTTTTCATTCCTATATTTAGTAGAAATGTTCTCATTGGTGGTTTTTTTTTTTATATTCTGTTTCTGTACAAAATAAAATATCTGTCACTGATAAACTCTATATTTTCACTTTAGGTGAAGGTGTTGATGATTGTGGAGGGGGCTACAGTGAATCTATTGTTGAGATGTGTGAAGAACTACAGAATGGCTCTGTCCCACTCCTGATAGTAACACCTAATGGTAGGGATGAGTCTGGTGCCAACAGAGATTGCTATTTGTTGAATCCATCGCTCCACCAACCAGTCTATCAGAAAATGTTCAAATTTTTAGGTCAGTTTAATACAATTGTTTGTCTACAATTTAAATGTTAACATTTCTTTACATTGTTTCAACTAGAGTAATTCATTTGTTAATATAGCTTTGAGAATTTCCTTTTTTTTTGTTCAATTAAAAAATAACAGGAAATTTCTTTTTAAGGGTTTGTCAGCCTTATTGGTTTTTTTTTTTATTCTAAGCAGAGTATTTTTAACATTGGCAATATATTTGCCTTAAATATAACAAAGTTATTTCATTTAGGAATCCTCATTGGTATAGCTATAAGAAGTGGCAGCCCACTGAGTCTGAATATTGCTGAAGCAACTTGGAAACAGCTGGCTGGAATGTCTCTAAGTATTTCTGATCTTTCAGAGATTGATAAAGACTTCATACCTGGTAAGAATTTGATAACATTTTAAAAATATTCCCAATCCATTTCTATATTTATTTATTAGTTTTATAAGTGTATAATTTAATACTTTAACCACATAAAATGTTAATAAATACTTTTTGGAAAAATTGGGGGGGGGGGGGGGGGGGGAATAACTTTTTATGTCTGTAAATGCTAAAAATATGTTGTTTTTAATCAGTACAAAATATTTATGAAACCTAGTATCTTGTTGAACACTAAATCTTAAACAAGTTTTGCCGAAATTTTCTTAGTCAAATGTTTATTTGAACAATTATAATTAAATAGTTTTGATAAATGCTTAAACAGTTTTTGTTTCACTTCTGATCTATGTTAATTAGAGCTAACAAGATGTTAAGTTTTGACACTTAACCCAACCATTGACTTTGTAAATGTATACAACTAATGTTTTTTCCTTGTCCAGGCCTGATGTGTATAAAAGAAATGGAGGATGATGCTCTGCGTAGTGCAGAGATGCCTTTCAGTATTCCCAGTGCCACTGGTCAGGAGGTTCACCTGAGCCACAAGTACTTTAGGATCACACCTGAGAACAGGGCTGAATATGTTAAGCTGGCCATGGAACACAGGTGATCTTATTAGTTGTTTTTTTTACTTTAGCTATCATGTGGCATTGAATTCAAATGCTTCCAATGGGCTCATCCATTCTCTCCTCTCTAATCTTAATGTACCTTTAGAAAAAATTTTTGAGAAATGGAGAGCTGACTAAAGTCATGATTCTCATGGGACAATAAAGAATTTTTGAGTGTCATGCTTTTGATTCAAACTTTTTTTTTTCTCTGCAAAATAAAAACAACAATAAAGAATGTGATTTTTTTTTTCCTTCCTCTGACAAATACATGCTTTGAGCAAAATCAATCTGATTACCCCTATTACTAAATAAATAAATGTAATTCCTCTCTCCCCCAGACTGCATGAGTTTGATGAGCAGGTGAGGTTGGTGAGAGAAGGTATGGCCCAAGTCATCCCTGTGCCTTTACTCTCACTGTTTACTGGCTATGAACTGGAGACTATGGTAAGTCTAGGAGAACTTAGACATGCCTAACCTTCAAGCATTGCCATTTCAAATGATGTAATAAAAGGATTTGTTTTTTCAGAATAACTAATAAATACTGTGTTTATTATGTAGATGGACATTAAATACAATTCAACTGATTTAAATATTTCACATGTTACTTTTGAGTGAATCTGGGAATGCAATGTATA
Source organism: Biomphalaria pfeifferi (assembly GCA_030265305.1). NCBI lineage: Eukaryota > Metazoa > Mollusca > Gastropoda > Planorbidae > Biomphalaria > Biomphalaria pfeifferi. Next base: position 2,981,094 of record JASAOG010000026.1, read on the forward strand.
TTTTGTTTTCAATAGTTGTTGTTTTTTTTGTGTGATGCACAAATGTAAGACAAAGGTTTATTATTATCATTATTACTTTGCTGTTTTGGAAAATAAATCTACATATGGATCTCTTTGTTTTTAAAATAAATAAAACAAATTTGTTTAATTAGCTAATTTAAATTAGCTTTTTTTCCTTTAGTAATAACGTCTTTTTTTTTTCATGTTCCCTCAGCCACTAAAATGATGATGCTCATTAAACTTGAAACTAAACACAGCAGCCTTTATTTAAAATGTTAATGTACATTAAAATAAAAATTTGTCTTCATTATAAATTGAGCAAACAATATCACTTCACTATTTTATTCAACTTGATTAAATATTTTTTTGTAACGCTTTAATTTCCAATTTTTTAAAATTCTTATTCCATGATGCCACATGGATTTATGTGGGTCTTTAAAACAAATCTATTAATGTTTCTGTGTTTCTAGGCTTGTGGTAGTCAGGACATTCCACTCAGTCTTCTGAAGTCTGTGGCCACCTATAAAGGAATCGAACCCAATGCTCCTCTCATACAGTGGTTCTGGGAAGTGATGGATGAGTTCACCAATGCAGAGCGTTCCCTATTTCTTCGTTTTGTCTGGGGCCGCACTCGGCTGCCTAGAACCATTGCTGATTTTAGAGGCAGAGATTTTGTTCTTCAGGTAAGCTACTGTATATAATTGTACTTGACATCATTCATCATCAGCTATTGTAGCGTGTTTAAATAAATATTTATACATATAAACATAGGTCAATCACTCTTTCACTTATGTAATCCTTGATTTGCAACTTAAGACTTCTTACAGTATACTTGAGGCTAATAGTATTTTTTTTATTATCTTATTGTTGCCTTGATACAAAAATAACTAGATTTCTTGCAGGTATTGGATAAATACAACCCCCCTGACAACTTTCTACCTGAGAGCTACACCTGTTTCTTCCTGCTGAAAATGCCTAGGTACTCCTGCCAGGCTGTGCTCAGAGAGAAGCTCAAGTATGCCGTCCACTTCTGCAAGTCCATTGACACTGATGATTATGCCAGGGTAGCCCTGACTGGGGATGCTCTGGATGAGGACACCCCAGAGGCCAGTGAAGTCCATCAGATGGACAGCATAGAAAGTGAAGGGGAAATAATCGATTCTGATGCCAGCTGAAGAAACCTTTAGTCTGCTTGCAATATATTTATATTAACGAAACAAAACATTGAGTAAATGTTTTTTGAATCCCCCTCTTCAAGTTCATTTTGTCAAGGTTTTTGTGTACTAGTAAAAAGACTGATTTATTATTGACCTCTAATTCTTAGCAAGACAACAAAACAGCTGATGGATTTTGAATAAATATCTAATGAGCACCACATTTACTGAAACTTAACAGTTATGTTTTTGTCATTTACTACTGATGTCAGTAACACCTAATTATAATAATCTTCCTAGGGCATTGACATCATCTAATAAGTAACACTTCATATCTTTCTCATATGTCTGTGTCATATTTTATATGATCACAGACAGAATCCAAGCCACATTTTTACTTAAAAGTAAATTTTGTGACAATATTTTGTTTTTAATTCCTTTCCTCTCAACAAGCCATTAGTTATGTTTATGATTGGACTGTTTCCTAACACTGCAGTTGTGTGTGTATATATCTGTGCCAAATGTAAATTATTTCTTTATTTCATAGTTTGAATGAGTTGCTGCTGTTTGTTGTTAGTAGAACACCTGGTGAAAATCTATATAGAAAGCAACAATTGGATGTTTGGTTTGGACATTACATCAGTGTTTGATATTACACTAATCATACTTAAACTTCATAGTGTTGTTTTATTATGTATATAAAATGACTTAATGATCTCTTTCCTTTGTATTGACTTTTTCTTTACAAGTGTTTTTACATTTGTTATCACCCGTAATGAAATCTCTGTTGCATTCTTTGTTGTTTTGTTTTTTTTATATAAAAAAGCAGACAAAAATATGTTTCATTTATGACAAATTAAATAAATGCCTTTTGAAATTGAAAAAAAATTAAGTTTTAATTACATAATTTCATTTTTGTCATGTGTATATTTTGAAGGACGATTTTGTCACAAAAAATGACCATGTCATGACAGACTTAAATATTGTTGTATGGATGACAGTATTTGACAGTGTACAAATGACATGTTTGGAAGTATTTCATCTGTGATGACCTCCCCCTCTCTTTACTAGATTACTTTTCTCCTTTCTCCCCTCCAGCTGACAGCAGGACTTCATTGTTTTGTGTTGGGTTTTGTTCAGGTGTAGATTGACTTGAGTCACACTTGACTTGTTAGAGTATTTTTATCTGAAGACAATTTTGTGATATGTCTAATAATTTATATTAGTTGTATGAGGTCATACTCATAGTGTTTTTAATTTTGAGGAGTTGAAAGAGTGAGTATGTTTTGTGTAACCTCTATTGAGACATATCATTCTTGTAGAGGATAACATTTGAAACATCTCTCTTGCCAAATCTTCTGTCAGAAAATGTTTAACTTATGAAATTTGTCAAAAGGTTGTTTTTTTTTTAATTAGGAGAATGTTATGACAACAATGTTTGTCACAAACTAAATAGCTCCAATTATATATTTCTTTCTTGCAATACTGTCTTGATTTCTTTACACCAGCATAAGGGGTGAGTTATAAAATCTTACTTTGTTCATTGTGGCTCAACATGTGACTATTTCTGGATAGCAATATAAGAGCTCAATATCTGATAGGAACTTGTAACTAAATTGTATGTTGTCATTTAGGTATATAGATGAGTGGGGTAGGGCAAATGTAACAAATTATCAAACATAAGGTCTCCCATTGATTTTAATTTTTAAGTTCCTATTATTGATGTTTTTTTTTTATGTTTTGTATTTTTCAATGACTTATTACTTTTATTTACTGTTTTGTGACTTTAAAAGAACATTTAAAATTTGATCACTTTTTTTTTCTTTAAACACATTGTGAACATAGTGCTTGGTGAGCTTGGTGCACTTGTGCACATTTCAAATCTGATTATTGTTTGCTGTAGTTCATCTCACTGTGTTTGGACTGCTCAATGGTGTTTAGTTTTTGCTGTATGCTGAATTCTATTTAGGCTTTGATTTGATGCTTAGCAGCGGTGTTTATTGATGACCTTGGCTGTATTTTGACCTACGAAGACTAACTAGTCTATGACCAAGTAAAAAGTGCTTTTAGTTAAAGATGGGTGACTTGCACACATTTATTGTATACTGTAACATGTACAATAATTGTGAATTCTTAGATTGCCAATGTGAAATAAATTGATCTTAAAATAATTCAGCTTCTTTTTTTTTATTTAATTTTTTTAATGTTTAGATAGTATGTGTTTGTGGTGTGTATATCTGTGTTTGTTACTGATTTGTCAGGCACAATGTCCTGGCTCTCACTGGACATTTGCCCTGAATTGTTGGGTTGCATTTAACCCAAAGTTCCAATCCTACCATTGTAAAAACAATCACCTGCAGCATCTCAAAAGTTAATACAGATTTTCTTCTGTTTTTTTTCCCTTCAAGATAATGATGGTCCAAATAATGTCTCATGTACACAAATATCTTTTTCATCAATGCTTAAGTTTTAAAATGGCATTCTGTTAACATCTAAATATGGAAACTAGTGTTTTTTTTAAATTTAAACCTATGTATCTTCTTACATATATTGCATTGAACAATCAAATCAAGGATTCTATAAAAAAAAAGTAAAAGCATTTAGTTGCATCTACACCCCTCTCACGATCCAACCTGGTAACAACAACCTGATATAATTTAGGCCTACAAATGGCTTTAAATATCAATTATTAGTATATATAGATATTTGACTTTGTCCTCAATTCTGATATCTGCACAAAATTAAATAGCCCGCAGACCCACTAGATGGGTTATTGTAGGGAGTGGGTTAGGAAAGGAAGGGGTCGGTCGAGTTAGGGGAGGGGCAATCGCCCCTACCGCCCGCCCTCCTCTTGATTCGCCAGTGTATCAATAATTGATATAGGGCCCAAGCATAGATCATTGATAAAAACTTAATGGTTAGAAAATTAGTTAATTATTTCCTTTTTTTTTTCTGTTATAAGCTGCTGTTTTAAGAGAAAAGTTGTAGGCCTACACACATAGCACTGATCAATATATGCTTTATATCAAAATACATTTTAGCGTTTATTTTGCTTTCAAATAAATTATTTCTTCTCGTAAATTATAAAATTAAAATGAATTTTTTTTATTAGGATTACGTTAAGTCTAGAAATAAATATTCTAAAGGATTTATTGAACATTGATATTGAAAGCATATTTCACATTTGGCCAATACTATCGAGTATTGATTTTCTACATATATATACATCAATCCAACATTGGCCTGCATGTCTATAAAGCAATTCAGATTGTCAACAAATTCTATTTTAAATATTGACATGGATAGTGAATAGGCCAAACTTGTACATGTAAAGGACTTTAAAATTAAAAGAAATTTATAGGTTGGGGGAAATTCGATATTTCCAAGGCTTCCACGTAATTAAGCCAAGGAATTTCCGATATAAAAACGTGACGAAATTTTTTTAACAATCTAAGGTTGACTTCAACCTGTACTTAAGTAGCCTACACTTTTTGTGTTTAGATGTAAGTTGCTAGTTATTAAAGATGTTTACATAATAAGTCATTGCCTAATAGAATATTAGAACTTGATTCTGTGTATTTGGCTACACTGTGTTTTCCTCTTTCGAACAGGATCTATCTAGGCTACATTTTTTTAAAATTTATTTTTTAGTTTTAATTTCTTTTTCATCAAAATATTTCTGTTTATCTAGATTAAAATTCTAGATTAAGATGAATTTGTTTGTAGTGTACCGTAATATATATAGATTGAAATAAAAAAAAGATTTAAATGAAATCGTTAAAGATGTATCTGAAACATAATTGAGCATCGTTGTCAATTTTCGCACCTGAAGCAAGTTATGCTCGCTACGCCTCTAGCTGCCTGGTCGTGCGGTATGCGCGCGGACTGTCAAACGATCGTCTCGATGGTCTTTTAAAAATTTATATTAATCTTGATACAGTGCCAAAATCAATTGTAACGAATATTAATCTGCATTAAGTAAATGATTAAGTATATGATTACGTATATGATTACGTATATATGATTATACAAACCCGCCAAGAAGTATTCAAACCTAGAGCTATCACCCAAATTTCAAAATAAATGTATTCCTCACCTGGGATCCACGCTGGAATTTTTTTTTATAGATTTATTAAAATACACGTTGAACACTTTCTTAGACCAAGGTCCTCTTGCGCAGATAGGCGCATAAGTCGGTAAGCTCTCATAGAGATCGATTTTAGGCGACTTCATAAACATCTTCCCAGGTGTTGCCCCTAGATTTTGGGTCTTCCAAAAAGTTGCGACGCCCTGATTTTGCTTTCATTTCGTTTTCCATGTTATGGCTGACTTTTTAAACGTCTTGCTTTAGGATCTCTTGAAGACCATACAATATTCGGTCACCATTTCTTGGGGACGAAAATCCTTGCGACAATGAACCTCTCTTTTGGTGTATTGATCTCGTGGTATGGCGGTCGAGTGGTAAAGTACTTAGCTTCCGAACCGATGGGTCTCGATCTCGATGAAGACTGGGATTTTTAGGACGCCTCTGAGTCCACTCAACTCTGACACTAATAGGGGAAAATAAAGCCATTAGTCGTTGTGCCGGCCATATGACACCCTCGTTAACCGGCGCCATAGAAACAGATGACCATTACATCATCTGCCCTATAGATCGCAATGTCTGAAAGGGCACCTGTCTTTCTGCCTAGGAACCAAAGAATATCGAGAAAAATTTAGTCAACATCGTGTTTTGGGCCTCGTCTGACTCCTCTGCCTCGACACTTAAAACATATAGACAAATAAGCTAGACATTTTGATGTATTTTCACAAGTTATAAAATTTCTCCATTTCGACATATTAGTCATTATAAGCCTACATAAAATATTTGATTTTTTAAATTAATAATTTGATAAGAAAGGATCATTGAAGTATTCTAAAATTTGATTTGATTGGGTTGGAAGAAGTAGTCTGTATTCAAAATAAAAAAAATGTAAAACAATAAAAGAGCTTTTTATAATCTATCAAAGCAATCTATTTTGTTCTATATGTATGGATGAACCCACGTTTTAAACTAGGCGTATTTAGTTAGTTTTACAAAAGTCTAAAAAAAAAAAAAAGGCTTGGGGGTCCTTTCCCAAAGAGAAAATAATATTTTCACATTCCAATGTATAGGTCTTTAAATAGATCTATCACTCTATTTAATTTGTGCATTTTTATGATAAGAAAATTTGAGAGTGAACAAGCATTGAAGAAGTCGACATATTTATATTTACTATAGCCTACTTACTAAAGATTGAATTATAAATTGAAAGGAAAGTTGCGAATGGGCTAAAATATCCACAAGTACGAAATAAAATTACAATAAGCAAGTAATTGTTAATACAAATTTTGTAATTTCTTCACAAGAAAATATCATTGGCCTCCTTCAGTCGTAGAACGACTATGGTTCATCTCGCACACTTCCTCTTGTGGCTGTGGAGCCCTATTTTGGAGAGACGTTCCCGTCCTCAAATATCGCAGGTTAAGGTGGCTTAATATACCGCTCCCTTAAATGGAGGAGAGGGATTGTATAGGTACCACAAGCACTGGTGCAAGGCAGGGTGACAACAATATGTACATATACTTCCTCTCCCATGTTCCTATTGCCATTTTTTATCAAGTGGAAACGATAAATTAGGTACCACCTTTTTTATATTTTCATTTTATATTTACTACTAATTGAATTTTAGATAAATGGAGGAAGTGACATAATATTAAAAAAAGTAAAAATATAATTAATATATTATTTTTATTTGCGAGGGAACGATCGTCCCGTACCACGCCTGGTTCTGCCAGTAAATATCTTATATATTCATATATAGCCTATTAATGATCAGTATGGCTCAATTTGTATCTTACAGGTTTGGAAATTGATAATGGCTTCTAGTAGTAAAGCTAGTGTAGAGGCTATGAAACAAGCAAAGAAAGAAGACAATTACCTGCCCAATTACTGGAGAAAAAATTTCTATAAATTTCTTGTTCCTGTGGATGATTTAACAAAGACGGCTATAACAAAAGTTGTCCATGACACATGGAGAGAAGATCTGGTGGGAAAAGGATTAGATGCTAACGATTTAGCTCTACTAGGTCATAGGAGACTGGACGTTATAGACGTGCGCAGGGTGGAAAATCCGGTTGTGTTTGGCAGATACCAAAAAGCGAAAAACGATTTACTGGACAAAACGATAGCTCTAAACGAGCCTAGTCGTCGTATTATAAGCATCCATGACTCATCAAATGGCGATCCTAATACAACCAGTCTTCTTGCAGATTTCTTGAAAAGGGATCTCTGTCCTGAGATTAACGAATGCTATGTTTTGCATGGAACTAAGACCGACAGAATTGGAGCTCTATCAGAAAATGGACTGAGAACAAAAAACGCAAATCCCAACGCCATGTTTGGTAAAGGGATATACACGACGGACAGCTCAACAAAAGCTGATCAATACGCAGGTATTTATAAAAATCTATTTTAAATGATAAAGTAACATTGTAAAAATATGTTGGTTTTATTTTTGTCATTGACATTTGAATACAAAGGCGAACTGTGTGTCAAAATCGGCCCTGGTATTATCAAACGATCCGACCTTCAAAATAATTGCCGCATGTGGTAAATCTATTGTTACCTGCCTTCATAATTATTAAAATTTTGATAATGCATCGAAAACTGAACGCATGCATACAACCTTGGGCTCAAACAGGCCTACTTTAACACATTGTATTTCTACATTTAGTTAGATATAACCATAGAGGCTATAGGATATCTTAATTTGTAGCCTGCAAAGAACTTTACAATTGTAATCTTAATTAGTTTGAATAGAATACTTTATTTGACTTTATTTTGAAAAAAATGTGATATAATTAAAAGCGTGAAAAATAACACTTAAAAGGTAGCAACATGATATCTCTTGCTGTACATTTACCTATCTACATTCAAGGGGAAAATGTCACTCATCAACAGTCTTCTACAGGAAATTTTGCAAGAGATCTTGTGTCATGATGCTTTTAAGCCAATTCTTTCAACATTTCAACGTGCCGAAACTTCTTTCACGAGTTAATTGCGTAAGCATTAACTCAAAAGCCAAGCGCGCTATTACAAAATACACCTCTACTTCTTTCAAATCCAGTAACAGATTTGCACAGTCCTCAGCAGCATTTGCAAAACTCTAAACAATCTGGAACATAACCATCGACATTAAAATCAGAATGATGCCCTCCCTGGTAACGGCCACATTCTTGATTCTTATATGATTGCAAATCTTGGACACTGACTGGAGATCTCAAGAAGACGATCCTAGCAATGGAATTAAGATGATACAGAAATATCCTAGGTATCACTTACAAAGACCGCATCACAAATGAAAAGATTAGAAACTGTATTAATAGAGCCATCTGACCCAACACAAACTTAAACTCCATGTTCACATCACAATTAAGGTCCTCGGGGCAAAGACCTTCCTTCAGAGAACGGTTCTAGGAAAAAAAGAGACAGATAGAGAAATCGATGAGAAGACAACATAAAAGAATGAACAGACTTGTCACTTGATGAAATTCTATCCAATGCAAAAGTCAGAGAGGAATGGAGAAAGACACCGAATTTGTATGGTGCCTCAACGATTCAACAGACTAAGAGATAGGTGAAGGAGAACCACTACTGGAACAATTATTACAAGACAGCTCGCTTTGCACTCACCTCCATCGCTCACAATTGCCATCATCAATTCATTACTTAATTGTTAATGCCAACCCGAGTAAGTCAAAGTCAAATTCTTTACTGTCTCAAGTCACAACTGTTTCGCTATCGAATGCCACCGGCACATTTATGTACCGGCTGTCCGGGGTATTTGCCCGGTTTCCAAATAAAGTCAATCCTCCATGTTTGAATAGATAATTAATATACCATTACAGCAGTGGCTGTAAAAACATGTATTAATATTTCACATCCATTTCTATCTATCCACTTCTACATTATTTCGAAGACCTGGAGTTGACAAAGACATGTTAATAGTTTTTATGGTGCTGAACATTGTAGAGAATCCTGAAATTGAGCATTTCTTCAGTTGCGTTGTTCTTTTTCGTAACTCTGTATTCTTTGGACAGTATCATAACAAGCTTGCGTCTTGAACCACTTTAGCACATTGTTGTGTAGATATCTTTCTTTCAATGCTTCTGACACTGACGATGCGATACTTTTTTTAGCCCTGCACTCTATACACTTAATGCCTCTTTTTGTGCCGCGTTACGGTTTGCTGTCTTTTTCAGTGCATGGACAAAACTCGCCTCCCATTTGGCTCAGACAACATTGAAACCAATAAGATTTTTATTTTTAGAATAGTCATTTTAACTTGTTTTTATGACTGTTATGTTCTCATTGAGCCTATATTCTGTCTGAAAATTATACTATTTTTTTATTGACTGATTTTCCGTGGCAACGTAATGATGAATGATTTGAACCCACAAAGGTGGTCACTCTTAAGTCAGCCAGATCTTTCATTTATATATTTTTTGTGCGCTCACTAAACATGATTGTCTAGTTTAAATGAGTTTTACTAATTGAAAGTAGTTTGTACAAATATGTACTTGTTATTTTGCATCGTTCTTTGAGAGTAAATCCTAGACATTTATTACTTGAAACATGTAGGCCCTATTTCCCTTTACCGAATTTTAAACTCTTGTATGAATGGTGTTCAGTCAATATGTAATTTTTATTTTTCCTTGGGTAATTGTGAAGATACCAATAGTAAAAGCAAAGTACGTAAGTATTCTACGTCTTTTGATAGAGATCACCTTTAGTAGCGTGCCAAGTAACAACCCAATTACTTTATCGGTAATCCAACTAGCTTAGCTCCTGGAGCTTCAGCCCATTCTTTCTAACTGTCTATATTATTAGACGTTCTTTTTATGTATAGTGCTTACTATTGATTTTTTAATGTAAAAAATGATAAAGTTTTTTGGCTTAGTTTAAAATTTCAAAAAAAAAAAAAAAAAATTTTCTCGTACCGGTAATATTTTAATCTTCAGATTTTCGTCACAAACGTAGACCCCTCCATTATAGAAATAAACTCGTCCTGTCACGCATACTGTTAGGCAACGTTTTTCTTTATAAGGACATGCCTGAAAAAGGTAAGAACAACTACACCTAATCTAAAATATATTTTCTTTAGATATATAAGCAATCAATAAACTATTATTACCAGCAGCCACACACAGTTTGCATAAATTTTATTTATAAGAAGAAAAAAAATACCAATAACACACAAACAAAAATTTGAAAAAAAAAAAAAAGAGTAATACAAATATAGTTGTTGTTTTTTTTCATGAAGATATGTTTTTCCATAAGTCTTGAAAAAGTTTAAGGATAAATTTTAAAAAATTTTGGTTACATATTTTGCTTACATATTTTGCTTATAGATTAGTCTGTTTTTTTAACATCTCGTGGTTTTCATAAAGTATCAGATTAATCATTCTATCATAGGTCTAAATATAGGTCAATTCTTTAGATTTACTCTATGTGGTTTTCGATCATGAAAATGGCTTAGTTGTTCTATGTAACAAAAAAGTAATAACAAGTTGAATTTTCGTTTTCTATCGTCCACGACAGGAGGAAGAATTAGTGATGATCAGTGAGTCATTGGGGCAGATATAGATACTACTTTTTTTAAATTGAAACATTACAGAAATATACAAGGTTACAAAGACAGTGTGTGGAAACACGAACTCAAAAATCGGCCCTCGATGTGGTCCACTCAGGCAGGTAAAAAGGCAGGTTTCAATATTTTCAGAAAGAATATCAGAATGAAATTCTATCAAAAACAAATGACAGAGAAGAATGGAGAAAGAAGATTGACAAATCTTGTGTGGTCCCCAAGCGGTCCAGCAGACCAAAAGATAGGTGAAAGTGAATGTGAAGTTAGATGTGAATCTGGCCTAACCGATGTCTTATAATGAATATCTAATTGATCTAATTGTTTTGTAAAGAGCCAATCTCTTATTCCTCAAGAAAAAAACATTTCCGTAAATAAAAATTATTACGTGTTCTATGGTGGTTGCGACATTCTGCAGTTTACGCGATAATATGAAAAAACTACTTATGAATTTTTTATTTAAATTATGTTCCACTTATATGCGTACTAAATAGATTTTTTCTCTTTAAAAAAAAATAATTTTGTTTGTAAATGTAGTAGTTAGTATAACATAACTTACAAATGTAAAAAAAAATAATTTCTTTTGACAAAAAATCTAAAACCGTTTTCATAAATGTGTTATCAATATTGTGCAGTGCAAGTGTAATTTCTCATACTAAAGAGCCTCCCGTGTTTGTTACTATTAATAGTAAATAGTGGTGTATTTTTATGAAAAAAACTGCTTGCATAAGTGATTTTAAAAATTAGATTTTTCACTTTCAGAAAAGAAAAAAAGTATCCGTTGCATCAGAACTTTGAAAGGTCTAAAATCTTTTCTAGTTGACGAGATCTAAACAGGACGGACAGACATTCCACACAAAACTAATAGCGTATTTTCCCCATTCGGGGACAGGGTAAAAATTGAAAAAAAAAGTTGTGAATCGCATCAAATCTAAACTTACAATTCCATTGAAACAGGCCTAATAGTTCTTAATTAATTAAATATTTGTATATACATGTTTTGTTGGGTTCAAAACGTGGCTTTATTTTCACAGATGAATGTAAACTGTCAGGCCCTCCGTGTATGAGGTGCTTGCAAGACGTCTGCGATTGTAATTTTACCAAGTTTGACTCTGTTTTGGGAGAGCACAAGTTGAGGTTTAGAGAGTTTGTCACCTATGACGAAGACAAAATATACCCAGAATACATCATCACATACAAACGAAGGAAATAAAATAATTAAACCTAATATTCGAAGATATTAAAACTCGAAAAATGCTCATTAAAGTTACGGGTAATTAAATATCGCCCATAGACTATAAATTTAATACCAGCCAGTACGGTACCATTGTAAGCCTATGTTTTAATAAAAAAAAAAAATAGTATAAACTGCCTCCCTTTGAATGATCTGTAAACTCTTACATAACGCGAATGCTCATAATCATCCCAGTGATCTTTTATATTCATATTATATAACAGCTTTATAAAGCAATAAATAGGTACAGTAAAATACAAAAGATAATGCATTCCTAGATAGGCATATAGAATATAAACTGATTAATGAGGTCTTTATTAATAGGCCTACATAGCTTATCATTGTTATCAACACTTCTGATATCCTGTACCCCAAAAGCTATTTATTTATAAATCCTCCTCTTTTCTCCTAAGGTTTGCGCTTAGTAAAAACAAAAATTTAGCAATAAATGAAAAAAAATGTTCTACTTTTATTGGTTTATGCTTTAGTTAAAAAAAAAAATAGGCCTACTTATATGAATTTCACATAGAAAAATATTTTTTAAATGTATTTGTTGTGTGCTAAGTTGTGTGTGTGTATGTTTTAAATTGTTTTTATTAATAGTTCTTTAAGTGGCACTTGTAGGATGCAAGCTCTAACACACTTTAAACTTTTAAATGTGAACTAATAAAAAGATGCAGATGCTAACCTTTACATTTACATATTTTTAGGTTTCCTTTCTTAAATTTGAGCCATTATTAAAAAGCTTATACCAATTCACTTTGTCTCCCACACCCATTGTCGGATCAAATTGAAACTTTGCAGAGTTATTAATTGACGAAGAAAATGCTAGAATCGATTTAATTAATTACTGGTAATTCATTATCTGTTTGATACCGACAAGGGAAATTAATTCATCAGTATTCAGAGATCTGTCTAAATATTTTGGGTTTGTCCACTCAGATATCTGTTATTTCTTTCACACTCATTCTCGGATCAAGTTGAAACTTTAAACATTTATTTATTCTACCTAACGAAGCATGAATCACTTTAAAAATTAACAAGTTAGTCAACCAATTATTAGGATTTTTTTTGTTTGATATTGAAAAAGGGAAATAACGTCTACACATTAATGAGATATATAGTTCTAAATTTTATATTATATTTATATTATATTTTAAATATAGTTCTAAATTTTGAGTAGTAGTAAATGTAGAGCTCCTTACCTTAGATAAACCTTTTTGTTGTTTTTTTAAGTTTTTTTTACATTTTGCTTCTTTGTGTTATGAGTGATTCCTTTAAAGTTACTTAGTATCAATTATTTAATGCATGACGAAAATAAAGTCCTATGAATCTGCATGTGCACAATACAGGGAAAGTATTTTTATGTATCGTCAACTGTAAAAACTACTCATGTTATGGACGCTAATAGATAGGCCTAATTCTTTTTCTCAAATGATACAAACGTATTTCGACTAGTAGCTCTTGTTTCTTAAACAGAAGTAAACACTTTTTATCTCATTGATTTTTATTGAACACTGTTATGTTGGCATGCGCGACCTATTTATATAATATAGGCCTACCTGTCTAGCACTGTGATACTTCGTTGTAATAGTCCAAAGGGACCATCTATTTATTTATTTTTTTTTGCTGTGTTTGTTATTTACTTTGAAATTTGAGTCTATAGATTAATTCATTGGTGACTGGTGCATGTAAATGTTATGAATGCAATGTCCTAATTACTTGTTACGTTTTATCTGCCCTTTCCCCCGAAATAAAATTCAACTTTAATACGTGTTCACGTGAATAGCCATTAGTGAAGAATGTAGGCCTACAATAATTACTCAAATATAAGACGTCAATGGCGGGAACAAGAAACAAAAATTAAAAATACTTTTTAAAAAAGGACAATAGCTCCTTTTTACAACTTATATAGGACACAAATACTCCTTCGTCCCTAGTGGTAACATAGCATGGAATGGTGTTCCACCAGTGACTTAGTAGAATTTAGGTCATTGGTTAATAGGGCCTATGCATGACTAAATGCATGACGCGCTGGACGTAATCGTCTCCTTTTATGAAGTAGGCTAACATCTGTATTATATAAGATGAGATTTTTTCTCTTAACAACTAATGAATTTTTACATTAAGAAACAATGGAACATTTTTAAAACGTCCCATCCTCTTGCCACCCCTAGAAAGAATCCTGGTTTTAAGCAAATGTATAGATCCACTAGACTTAATATTTCAATGATAGTCCTTTAGATCTAGACTTCAAGACTTAGAAGACGATGCACGAATTTTCGTGAACTTTATTTTATTAAGCTCTTCAATGGATTCGAAAATACGCGAAGATGTAGCCTCTAGTCCGTTCAAGATAAATATTTTCTCCATCTGTAGCTAAATTTAATTTTTTTTTTCTTTTTCTAAAAAATATAACGGTCAAACTAGAGTTTTCCCAGTTTGGTCAACAAGCTAGTAATTCTTTTCCTAACGATATCCACCAACTGTCAAATTTCTAAAAAAATAGTTAAAGCGTTTACGAGATCAATGTCCAGATTCCACGAACTTGCGAGTGGAATGATGGTATTGTAAAAAATAATACCCACTTTCTAAACGTTAAATACATTCTAAGTAATGTTCTAATAACATATTCACATTGTAAAATATGATTTTATTAGTTATAATTTTTTATAGACTATTATTTAATTGTCTTCTAATGTTTATGATCTTTTGTTAATAAAATTATATACATTTGAATATGTCAACGTTTAATTAGAATGTAATCTAGATCTGCTACATTCAATTATATTAAATAGCTAGCTGATATCCGTTCTAGATTAAGGTTGAAGTAGTTGGCATGTATGTTCATTTTGCACGGAACACTCTTAAATTCGTCAATAAAACGTCACGCATAACAACGCTCTCCCATCCCCAACACAATTTTCTAGCCCTTAAATTCTACGTCGTTTTTTTTTCTTTCATACTACAAACAAAGGGCCCACCACCCACTTGTATAGACTAAACAAAGGGCCCACCACCCACTTGTATAGACTAAACAAAGGGCCCACCACCCACTTGTATAGACTAAACAAAGGGCCCACCACCCACTTTTATAGACTAAACAAAGGGCCCACCGCCCACTTGTATAGACTAAACAAAGGGCCCACCACCCACTTGTATAGACTAAACAAAGGGCCCACCACCCACTTTTATAAACTAAACAAAGGGCCCACCACCCACTTTTATAGACTAAACAAATGGCCCACCACCCACTTTTATAGACTAAACAAAGGGCCCACCACCCACTTGTACAGACTATGTACAACCACTTGTTAATGCCCGTCAGTTGTAGCCTACTTTAATGCTCCCCACATACGCACACACAATATTTTGAAATGAAACTCACCTTTCCAAGGAACAGTTTGAAAGAAGAAAACATCATTATTCAGAACTTAGTCTACTCTTTACATATTTATCTTTACTTTGTCAGACATTTAGAATAATCCAAACTGTATTATGCCCCCCCCCCCCAAAAAAAGCACGTTCACACACTCATAGACTCATACTTTTAATGAATAGATCCTTATATTCACTTGGCAATATTAGGACTTTTAATTTTTTATTTAGAATAGAGGACTACTTGTAGATCTAGATCTAGTTCTTTAAAAATTGTTCTACACAGTATTTTTCCTGCACTATAATGCCCCCCCCCCCCTTTCACATAAACTCACAATATTTTCAAATGAAACGCCGCTTCCTGGTTAACAGTTCGAAAGAAGAAACATCGCAATTTGCAACTTATTTAACTCTTAACATATTTTTGTTGGTCAATCATAGAGCTAGAGCAAGGGTTCTTAGCCTGTGGGTCGCGGCCCCCTTGGGGGTCGATTGACGATTTGCCAGGGGTCGCCAGAGACCATCGAAAAAATGGATAGTTTTGTCTATTCTTCTATTGCTGTGTGTCTGAGCGGGGGAGGGGGATCCCAGAGAGTGGGATTGTAAAGAGGGGTCGCCGAGCTTGAAATGTTGAGAACCGCTGAGCTAGAGTGTCACATTGTTTAGAATAACTCATCTTCACAAAATGTATTATACACCGCCTCATCAAAACACTGTAGCTACTGACCATAGGCGTAGCATTCATGGGCGAAGGGGCCCACGATCCATAGGGACCCACAGTCTGCATGTCTTAAAGGGATTTATTGCGTCTGGGCCCATGGCTCATGACCAGTTGGGGCTCACATGAGGCCTTAGGGATGACACCAAACTGAAATATATAATTGCACTTTCGTAAAGGCGATTAAAATGTAGAACCCTAAAAGTCTTCTCAAAATATCCTAGTCCTAAACCAAACGTTAACTTCAAAACGTTAAACCTGAGTCTGTGTACCAGCAGTCTAGACTACTTTGATATATAGATCTTAATTTTATCAGGTTTATTGTAATGGTGGCAAATGCGAGTAACTGGCATCTAAACCAGTAAGCCTCTGACAGGAGGAGCTCTTTACCCTGGCTACCAAATAGGAAAAAGAAAACTCTAAATTCATATCTCTTTTGCCTTGCCGCTATACCGAAACATGGGAAAAGCTTCTGAACTCAACCCTGAGGAAAAATTCAAGAGCCGGCGACCCATAGGCAGCTTGCAGAACACAGTGCTAGACCTTGGCAGAACCTGCAACGCCGCTAATATCCACATCAGCTGCGTAGAAAAGGGTAAAAGGCTTCAACTTTTAGCTTGAAACTATTTCAGTAACAATATTCTGAAAGTTACCTCACACTTGGAATGATTTTGTTATTGTTATTTTCATAGAGTAGTAAAGTACAGATTGCTGCTGAATTTTTAGGCATTAGACATTGTTGTTTTTAATTTTAAAGTCGCGCACAATTTGAAAATCTTCACACATAGACTGTTAGCTAAGAAGAATTAACACCAGAAAACCATAACATGCATGCCTCACACGCACAGTCGCAAACTATTTTAAATGTCAGCAGATTATCAACTACGTCAGCAAGTTACTTGTTATCGACTTCTGTCAACAAATCTCTTGGTGACATCACAGCCAAACGATTCAGCAGGTTTTCGTGAAGTCTAAAAATAGATGCAATCAATTATTGTTCATTAGAGAGCAAATGTCAGTAAATTATGTTTGTTGTTATTGTTGTTTTGTTCTTTCATGGTTTCTCTATCATAAAAAGACAAACTAATGGAGTAAAGGGAAACGTTTTTTTTTAATTTTATTCAATACAAGACAGTTTTTGTAACGCATTCTTATCTCATACTGTTTATCTGTTATCGTAACCTCTGTGATCCACGTACTTCCATCATAAAATACCCGATTGCTAAGATTAAACATTACTCTCATAAAGTGCGTTACTTGTCATTCTTTGAATTGCTATAAATACAATAATTTATTTAGGTCTCTTTATAGAGATTATTTTGCCTCCAAAGTGGATTGATCATTTCTATTGTTCATTTTTTGCACTCTTAAGCCGTAATAGGAAAACTGCTCACTTTAACTCTAAGGGTAAGTTATAGGCCTATGTGAAATGTATTGATGTGTACTGGCTTTGTAATAATTTTGTTTTCACTTCCATTAAGAGAAAAAAAGCAGCAAGCTTTTATAAAGCAGTAGGTATATCCATATATATAGGTCTTTACTATTTGCGTGTAATTGTAAAAATATGATTTTTTTAATATGTTTACAATGTTTTTTTATATTAATATAGAAGCTTTTACCTAACTATGATAAATATATTGGAGAATAATCTGAAGAACTATAATGTTCTATTTATACATGGACAGACTATTTTTTAAAGTAATGAAAATGATCTAACAGTGATGAGTTAAAGCTGATTAATGATTTTTTTACATTGTTTAATTATCAATTTATATTATTAAGATCTATTATTTATTGACTACTCATACCTGGGCCGGCGTTAGGTAATTGGAGGCCCTAGGCGAAGCGATCAAGGCTGTCCCAAATGAAATAGAAAATTGTAAAAAGTAAGATCGAAACACACGCAATGAGTTATAAACCGTCCTGTATTTATATCTAAATAAACTAATAACTTAAATTCATAAAGCTCTGATAGCATTAATGTGCTTTATAGACAACTCATGACTAGAAATAACGTTTCGACATTTCACCAAAAGGAAGAAACAATGATCTTCTAACATATAGTCTAACAAATAGATCTAAACAGTTGCGAATAAACCTTGAATCAAAGTAGAGACTTAAAAGTAGAAAGCCCCCTTCCCCTCCCCTCACCACCAATTGGAGGCGGCTGACTAGTTTGCTTATGAAATACGCCGGCACCGCTTATACCTAGAATTACCTCGTTTGGGATGTCTTGCCCTATATCCAGCAGGTAATAACCTAAAGTGCGAAAATGTCTGGTTTTTTCTTTATTTCTAAAGTCCTTATTATCTATCCACGAATTCAATCTTTCTTGTCTTAGTATTAAACTCATAAAGTCTTGTGCAGGCCCCTGGCAGAAAGACTACACGTTTATGACAAAACCTTTAATTCTTATATTCAAAGTTGTTCAAAACTAACCTTTTACTCGCAATGGTCTGTGATTGTTTATTTAGTTTTCCTGGCAAAATGCTATCGTTAAACAGAGTGTTTTGGTTTATTAAACCACAGTGGACAAAAAAGAGAAATAGTCTGTCACGGATGAATGTGTGTATGTATGTATAATCTATTTTTACAATCTGCGCGAATGACCGGAAGTGTGTTTTGTTGTCAGACAGAGACCAGCGTGTGTGATATGCAGTAAAGCTGATTAAAGTGTATGTGTTTGATCTAGTGGTTTCATTGTTTTATTTCGTTAACTAGAACTGAACCAGGGACACCTAGACGTAGCGAAACCTAAGGTAGATTCTATAGAGTTATTATTATAAATATAATAGGAAAGCTGTGACTTATTTGGAGGCTCGTTTATCTAGTTACTTGACCTAGTCCTGGAAGACATTAAGCAGAACTGCGGTTCGCCATTGTTAAAAGGTCAAGGACAAAGAAGGCCGTGAAGTCGTGAAGAGTGTGCGCTCACGTGCAACGGCGGGAAAAAACTAAGTCAATCAGCCTAGACGAAACCAGGTCAAACACAGTGATAAAACTATTTGTGTTGTTTATATTGTATTCTAGAGATATAAACAAAATGGCAGAGGGATTAACACAGTTAATAGCCGCTGGAAAAGAGATGGGATTGTCGGGAACAACTCTACAGGAGTGGGTGAAAGAAAGAGAAGTCAAGCTAGAAAAGAAAGAAAAAGAAGACAGAGAGCGTGAGGAACGTGTTAAAGAAAGAGAGGCGGTTGAAAGAGCTAAAGAGAGGGAAGTGAGAACTAAAGAGAAAGAAGCCGATGTAGAAATACACAAATTGAGAGTCAGAGAGTTGGAGCTTAGGGAGACGAAAGGAGAAATCAAAGAGCATGTAAAACCTGTATGAAAACCAAAGTTGCCACCTTTCAATGAGAACGTGGATCAAATGGATGCATATTTGGCAAGATTTGAAGTACATGCTCAAGCTACAGAAATACCTAAAACTCACTGGTGAAGTCATCTTTACACATTGTTACAGGGAAAGGCACTGCAAGCATGTATCAACTTTTCAAAGAAAGATTTAGAGGAATATGACAAGGTGAAGGAATTATTGATGAAAAGATACAACTTAACAGATGATGGGTATAGAGAGAAGTTCCATAAAGCTAAACCAGAAAGAAACCAGCCATTCCACGAATTTGTTGAGGACATTACAAGATACTTAATGCGTTGGGTAGAATTGTCTAATACTGAAAAGACATTCGAAAGTCTCATTGATCTGTTCACCAGAGACAAGATCCTCACTTCTTGAAATCCTCAATTAGTGGCTTTTCTACATGAAAAGAAACCGAAAGATGTGCCAACAGCAGTCAAGTTGTGTCAGCAATATATTACTGCACATCCAGAGCAGACAATTCAAAGGGAGGAAGACTTGATAACTAGCAAGTTTGCCTTTGCTGCAAAGACTAATGATAACAGAAGTCGCTTTAAACAAGAATGGAGACAGGACCGTCTGTAGAAAAGAAGTGTTGGTGAAAAAAGAAAATGTTTTAAGTGTTTCAAAACGGGACATTTAGCAGCCCAATGTAGAAACAAAAGCCCATTAAGACGAAATGAGACTATGGGTTCAAGCAGAAGTCAGGAGTTTAAAACCAGCAACAGGGGAAGACCAACTGGACATCCATACAATGCGTCAGTTTTGCATAGACTATCAACATGGTGAACAACTCCCTCATGAAGCTGATCAGATCCAGATGTCTGGAGCTGTAACTTTTTACGATGGGAAATTAAAAATGTATCCTGGATTTGTTGGGAAGAAATCTATTTGGGTCTTTGGGACACAGGAGCGACCACAATCGGAGTGAAGAGACTACATGTGCACCCTCACCAGTTGACGGGTAAGAAATTCCAGTGTATGACATTTGGAGGAACAATTGAAGAATATCCCACAGCTGTCATTGACATTGATACGCCATTTTTATCTGGGATAGTTGAAGCATGTGTGTTGGAGAGGCATGCAGCTGACTTGATTCTAGGAAACGTGACTGGCATAACTGAGCCTACCATCACAGATATCTACAAGTGGCAAAGGTCAGCAATGTCAGAAGTTACAAATGCGGTAATTAGATCTCAATCTGGTATAATAGAAAACATGGGACAACCGTTACTACATAGTCAGATTGAACAGCCAGAATCAGAATTAACATCCAGTTATGCATTGAAACAAAAGGAGGACCAAACATTGGTTAAACTTTTTGAATTGCCTGAGCGTCCTACCTGTAAATTTAAAGTGAAAAATGGGCTTCTGATGAAACAAGATAACAAAGAGAAACTACAGCTAGTCGTCCCTGACGCCGAAAGAAAAAGAATTTTAGAGTTAGGTCATGACTCACCTTTTGCGGGTCATATGGGGACAGCACGAACAAGAAAAAGAATTCTGAATAACTTTTACTGGCCAGGAATATTTAAAGATGTGAAAAAATATTGTTCAGCGTGCAGCACTTGTGCCAGTACAAAGCCCAGAGATCGTTATACCAAAGCCCCATTACAGGTCACAGATCTGCAAGATAGACCATTTCAGAAAGTGGCCGTAGACATTGTGGGTCCCATAAACCCTATGTCTAAAAGAGGATACAGAAACATCCTTACAATGGTTGACCTATGCACACGTTGGCCAGAGGCCGTGCCATTAAAGACAATAACTGCAGAAAATGTAACTCATGAATTGTTCAACATTTTCTCTCGCTTAGGATTCCCAGAAGAAATTCTAAGTGACCAAGGGACTCAGTTGACATCCGAGTTAACACATCAATTTTTGAAACAGTTAGGGATCCGTCAAACCTTCACAACGCCTTACAGGCCCCAGAGCAATTCGGTTTGCGAGAGGTGGAACGGGACTTTGAAACGATTATAAGGCAAAGTAGCACTAGACAGACCAGCAGACTGGGACATGTACATCCCAGCAGTTCTCTTTGCTTACCGAGAAGTTCCACAAGAAAGTAGAGGATTTTCACCGTTTGAATTATTGTATGGAGCCAACCCGAAAGGTCCACTTCGTTTGCTGAAAGATTTGTTGACAAAAGAAAATCTTGAT
Source organism: Biomphalaria pfeifferi (assembly GCA_030265305.1). Lineage (NCBI taxonomy): Eukaryota > Metazoa > Mollusca > Gastropoda > Planorbidae > Biomphalaria > Biomphalaria pfeifferi. The sequence continues at coordinate 3,002,764 of JASAOG010000026.1, forward strand.
AATGAATCTAGAACAAGCTCAGAGAGAAAGTGGTAACAACATGTCAACTTGCAAAGCAAGCATTAGAGTCACAGTTAGCACGACACAGAACCATTGTTAACAGAAATAAAACTCTGAGAAAACTTCAAGGAGGAAGCCTTGTTTATGTACTACTACCAAGGAAAGACAGTAAACTGATTGTTCAGTGGCAAGGACCATTTGAAGTAGTCAAAAAGATAACTGCAGTAGATTACCAAATCAACATGAGAGGAAAACTGAAAACTTTTCACATCAATGTTAAGAGAGTTTGGTGGAAAGTCACAGGAAAGTAATACTAACACTGATGAAGTAGTTCGTTCAAGTTGTGTGATAGTTAATGAACCAGAGAAAGACGAAAATGAATTGACTGGATCATTACTATCTGTATTAACTTTAAAGCAATCAGAAACTTGGACAGATTGCAAAATTGAAGAATCACTATCAGCAGAGCAAACGAAGCAAGTGAAAGAAGTACTGACTAGATATGATGATATATTGACCGATGTACCAGGGAGAACTGCAGCCATTAAACACGACATCATTCTCAAATACTCTGAACCAGTGAAACAGAAACCGTATCCAGTACCTTTAGGGTATATGAAGGAAGTGGAAGAAGAGATTCAATTGATGCTGAAGTTAGATATTATATCACCAACAGAGTCACCATACACGACACCTATGGTAGTGGTTAGAAAAAAATCAGGGCAGTAAGAATATGTGTTGACTATAGGAAGCTTAACAAAGTTACTGTGCTTGATTCGGAACCATTACCCAATTCTAAAGACTTGTTACCTCAAATGGCAGACGCAACATTTTTTACAAAGCTAGACTTGACCCGTGGGTATTGGCAGATACCTTTGGTAGATAAAGCTAAACCACTTAAAGCGTTTAGTAGTCCTTTTGGTTTATTTTAATTTAAAGTCATGAATTTCGGGCTTGTCAACGCACCAGCAACGTTCAGCAGAATGATGAGAAAGGTGTTGTCTAATCTACCCCATGTACTGTGCTACCTAGACGACATCTGCATTCATGACATTACTTGGTCAGATCACCTACAACATCTAGAAATGGTTCTAGATACATTGAGGAGAAATGGTTTAACCGTGAGACCATCTAAAGTGGAGATTGGTTGCAAGAACATTTCCTTTCTAGGATATGTAATTGGAGGACACTCACTGAAACCACAACCTGAACTGCGACAACGGATTATGAATCTTCGTCAGTCAACAACCAAGAGACAAGTCCGTAGTTTATTGGGACTCAGCAACTTCTATCGATGGTTTATAGCGGATTTTGCAGAGATGACTGAGCCACTCACAAACCTGACCAGAAAGGGAGCACACAACGTGATCAAATGGTCACATGTGAAGTATCGCTGCAGAAGATCAAGAAGGCATTTGCGGAGGAGCCGATCCTGTGTCTACCTGACTGTCAGAAGGAATTCATACTAGCTACTGATGCATCTGCTGTTGCTATCGGGGGATGCCTAGCACAGGAATCACAGGGCATTATACATCCCGTTATGTACGTCAGTAGAAAGTTGTCTTCAGCAGAACAACGATACAGCACCGTAGAAAGAGAGTGCTTGGCAGTTGTTTGGGCAGTAACCAAGTTGGCCAGATACCTGTTGGGCAGAACATTCGTACTCCGCACAAATCACGCACCCTTACGCTGTTTAATTACACGTAAGTCGGTGAATTCCAGGCGGTAACTCGCTGGGCCCTGATGCTTCAGGACTTTCAGTTCGAAGTGCAGCATATTCCAGGTAAAGGAAACGTCATAGCGGACATTCTGTCACGCTTATCATAGATATAAGCCTACGTGGCTTCGCACAAGCATGTGTTGCTTCATCAAAGACTTTGTGTCTTCAACAGTTTAGACTTTGTTGCTTGATGGTAGACTTTCTGTCTACAACTAAGACTTTGTGTCTACAACTAAGACTTTGTGTCTTCATCTTTTAAGACTGCGTGTCTTCATCTTCTAAGACTGTGTGTCTTAACTATAGACTGTGTGCCTATTACATTGCAGTCTGTGTGACTACATTAAAGTCTGTGTGACTATGTTCAAGTTTGTTTGGATACATAAACGCCTGTTTTGCATATTCAGAGCCTTTGTGGCCTATCGAATTAACATTTTTGTTGTATTGTGTTTGAATGTTTTATAATAGTGTTTTATGTATCTTTGTAAAAATTGATTATAATTTTAGGAGGGGCAAGATGTCACGGATGAATGTGTGTATGTATGTATTTTTACAATCTGTGCGAATGACCGGAAGTGTGTTTTGTTGTCAGACAGAGACCAGCGTGTGTGATATGCAGTAAAGCTGATTAAAGTTTATGTGTTTGATCTAGTGGTTTCATTGTTTTATTTCGTTAACTAGAACTGAACCAGGGACACCTAGACGTAGCGAGACCTAAGGTAGATTCTATCGAGTTATTATTATAAATATAATAGGAAAGCTGTGACATAGTCTTAGAGCTAGCGTCATGTGGAGATTTTACATCTGCTTTTATCTTACCCAAACAATAAAAGAAATCAATTTTAATTTGGTTGGAGAGCTAGAAAATATTTTTGCGCATCGTCTTCTAACACTAGATCTAAAATCCTATCATTGAAATATTATAAAGTCTAGTAGATCTATACATTTGCTTACCAGGATTTTTTTCTCGGGGGAAGAAGTAAAAATGTTACATTTTTTAAATAATCTTAAATTCATTAGTTATTAAGAGAACAAAAAAATCTCTCTTCAAGTTGTATATAGGAGCTATTGTCTTATAAGAAAAAATATTTGTTAGTGTTTTTACAAAGCTTCTATCAACTCATTCTGTCTGTCTGTCTGCCCAGTAAAAAGTGTGTACACGTTATTTCTCCCACACCCGTTCTTGGATCAAGCTGAAACTTTGCACAATTATTCATTGACAGAGACAAGACATGAATCAATATAAAAAAAGTAACCAGTTAGACAATTAATTAGATAATTAAATATTTTGTTTAATAGCAACAAGGGAAACTAATATGTCAGTAGTCATATAAATGGCTAAACTTGTTGGGTTTAGTCCCCTTAAATAATTATTAATGCTTTTTTTTTCTCTCATGCATTCTCTGATCAAGTTGATACTTTAAACAATTATTTATTGTACCTAACAAAATATGACTCGATAAACAAAAATACTCATTAAGTCAATTAAATTTGTAATTAATAATTTTTGTTTGTTATCGAATGAGGGAAATAACGTGTACATTATTGGTAAACATAGTTTTAAGGAAGGAGTTCTTTCCCTTTAGATAAATGGTTGTTTTTTGTTGTTTTTTTTGAAGGATTTTGTTTTATATTTTCCTTTTTTTTAATCAGTTCAGTCCGCTGCCTATTATACTCATATTAGGCTTAAAGGTACAATTTGGCAATGAATGAAATAAAGGTAATGGAAAATGCAAAGAAAGAAAATGATCATATTCCCGACTATTGGACTAATCACCGCACTGGTAACAAAAAAATTCTCGTCCCTGTTGACCAACGTACTTTTAAAGCCATAAAAGAAATTGTGCACAGAACATGGAACAAAGAATTGACAGGGAAAGGACTAGACGCAAAAGGTTTAGAAGAATTAAAGTACACAAAGTTGGATGTCATAATGGTTCAAAGAGTCGAAAACCCAAAAGTTTTTGGAAACTACCAACGAGCAAAAAACGAATTGCTAGACAAAATGATAGCGCTCAGAGAGCCAAGTCGCCGTATAGAAAGCATTCCTGGAGAAAAAGGCGGTGATCCTGACACAACGCAAGATCTTGATGACTTTATGAAAAGAGATCTCTGTCCTGAGATTAACGAATGTTATGTTTTACACGGGACCAAGGTTGAGAGAATAGGTGGCTTGAGCGATCGTGGTCTGAACTTAAGACAGGCTGATCCCAACGCAATGTTCGGCAAGGGCATTTACACGACAGACAGTTCTACAAAAGCTGATCAGTACGCAGGTATGTCACTGAATGTTTATATTTTTTTTTGAGTAGTTTTAAAAACAAATACAAAATTAAACATCTTTTCCTACAGGGGTGACGAACATCTTTTTAATTGGCACAATATCGATGTGGAAAAAATGTTTAAATGGTATTTTAAATTTATTTTTGTACTCACATTTTGGATTTTTATTTTTTTTATTTTTTTTTTGCAGTTTTAGATTCCAAATAGTATTTAAAGTTTATTTGAACTCTTTCTCTCCTGATTGACGATACCACCGTTGATTTGACCTCATTACATTAAATTTATTTTTAATTTTATAAACTATATTTTGTGCTATATAAAAAGAGCATGCAATCGGCTTAAATTCTATACCAAATAAAACATTTTCTGATAACAAACGACAAAGCTTAATCATAGTAGGTGAGTGAAATAGTAATGAGCAAAATAAAGAATTCCGTCAAAACGTGGAAAATTATTTACGGAGATATAGAGTTAAAGGTTTCCCGCTTTTATTTGTCTTATAATTTAAACAGAATTTCACTATTTAAATTATTTAGAACACGCGCTAGCGTATTGTAACGTCTGCCAAAAGTGCACATACGCAAAAACATCTGTGTGAAGATTTATTTGACAATCTTTAAGTAATGAATTGCATACGTTCCTTCAAAAGAAGATTGGCCTAATTACGTTATGCGGTATCAATGCGTTCATCTAGTCGTGCATGTTAATTAGAGTCTTAAACTCTAGTAAGTCATTGGTTTTCCTGGCTCATACCGGCTACACTTGCTACCATGCTTTAATGGAAGTTTTATAGTAACAATAATAATAAGGCTTGTCTTCGAGTCCGAAGATTGGTGAGAAATGCAGTATTTCCCGTGGCTGCGCAGCCCCAGCTGTGACCTACATATTTTGCCACATTCATGACAAGCATAACCATTGTCCGCAGGTGGTCGACTTTGATTTTTTTTTCTCGGCGTCTGCGTCTGTCCTCGGCAGCGGATTTTCTTTTGAATGGAAATTTTATAGTTGGTTTCCTAAATAGAAAATTGCACGCTTTGGGAAATTTAGACTTATGTAAGATATCGATTGTTTCTTATTGATAGTCATTAAGTAACAACAACGAACATGCATTTTTTTAAGGCCTAACTTTCAATCCCTTCATTGTAACCTATTCTTCTTTTCACAGATAATCCTGTACATCGTCGACCACTAAACTACAGAAACAAACTGATTCTCTCCCGTGTTCTGCTCGGCAATGTTTACTTGTGCAAAGAGAAGCCCAGACAAGGTGATAGTTCGTTGATGCAAATCATTAATTTCTTATTTTACTGATCTCGCGTTTTGTTTTCATTTTATTTTTACTGCTATTCTAATTCATTTAATTATAAAGTTAAATTAGATCAATCCTTTAAGAATATTAGCTTAAGTTTCTATAGGTCCTTTTGAACTTCTATAGATTAAAATGCGTGTTTTTTTAAATAGACAAACATGGGTCAACATCTTTGCCATGTTTTCAAAAATGTTAAAATATTCTCCAGATGAACAAAAGCTATCGGGCCCACCATGTCTGAACTGCTTAAAGGACAGGTGTCGTTGCAATGGGCCAAAGTTTGATTCTGTTTTGGGAGAGCGATATTTGAGGTTTAGAGAGTTCGTGACGTATGACACCAGCAACATTTACCCAGAATACGTCATCACTTACAAAAGAGCAAAGTAACTAACAATTCAAAAAGCTTCGCATATTTTCACCCAAATGGCGGAGAAACATTATTGGAGCCGCAGATCAAACAATTAAAATATTATGTGTACTAAAATAAGACTATGAATTATTTATTTGTCGAGATTGATCAGTAGAGTGAGAGAGAGAGTGAGACAGACAGGCAGTAAAGTAACAATTACACTGAACATACACTGAACTTTAATCTTCAAATAAAAAAACAAAATCTACAAAAATATTCAGAATGACACAAAGACAAAAGTAACATCGTCGTTCCATATGCTAGGACAAATTTGTACAAATGCTCTTTCTTCCCTAGTGCTATTAGAGCATGGAATGGGTTGCCCGAGGGAGCCAGGAAAACCAATGACTTGGCAGCTTCTTTTTTGAAATAACGTCTGTATTTTATTAGATAGGATAAGAATGAAATAGAAAGACCTTAATGTGTGTTGTTCTTTTTAAAAATATAAATGTGCATTAATAAAAATATACACAATTTAAGCGACATTCGATAACTAAGAAAACAATACATTTGGATCATTGATCGAATGGTTTCATTAAGACGAGACAAATAAGAGAATTGAAAGTAGATGTAAAGATTAATCTAACAGTTTGAAACACGTGCTTCCTGCAGTTGTAAACGTCAAGTATTTTTCTAAACCTAATCCATGCAATAGGAGGAGCGATGGCTGAGTGGTAAAGCGCTTGGCTTCCGAGCGGAGGTCCCAAGTTCAAATCCTGGTATTTTTAATTTCTGTATCTATGGGGCGCCTATGAGTTCACCCAGCAATATTGGATACCCTCCAACATGAAACCGTCGTAAACTGTGAGCCACAGAAACAGCTGATCTTTACACCATCTGCCCTAGAGACCGCATGAAAGGGGAACTAATCCATGCAGTAAGATATCTTTTCCTCTCCCTCCCCTTTAGTTCTCCTATCGGACGAAAATTGTGAAAAATGAAATTATAACCCTGCCTGTGAGATAATGTATTCTATTGATGTGAATCAGTGTTTGACGAAGTGTCAGAAGCTAATAAAATTATTTCAAGTGCAATAGATGATTAAGTAGTAGTTTGGACTAAATATGTAATTTGGGTACGTCATGTATTTGTATTACAAGTATTAAACATCTGGTGAAACGGAAAATTCCAGAAAAAAATAGTATGTACTAAAAACTGTACTGTTATAGTTACCTGAAAATATCATGAATCAATGTTCTATATATCAACAAAGTTCTTGAAAATGAAATAAATGTACGAAATAAATCCTGAAAACAATACGTTTGATTCGTTATATAATTTTGAAAAAGTTATGCCGCGGTGTAGTGTATTTATAAAAATTACTGAATATATTTTTAACAATGTATGTATATGTATATATATATATATATATATATATATATATATATATATATATAGCACTTCCTCATTGGTTATCTTATCTTGCCACCTTATTTTAAAGATCCGCCTTAGGCATCGGAGGTGGAAGACATTCAGCTTTTTTTCCTGCCATGAGTAGGTTGACCATGTTTCACTTCCGTACAGCAAGGTGCTCAACACACAGGTCCGGTAGACTAGGGCTTTAGTACTGCTAGTCAGTAATATGTTGTCCCAGACTCTTTTCTGCAACCGTGACATGGTGGCCATTGCCTTGGCTATCCTGTTGTTTATGTCTTTATCCAGTAGAGTGTTGTTGGATATGATGGAGCCAAGGTAACAAAAGTGATCAACAATTTCTAGTGGTTGGCCATTAATGCTTACTTGAGGTGCAGTGTTTGTGTTTTGGACAAGTATCTTCGTCTTGCTTTGACTGATGTTCAAGCCGAACTTCTGGCAAGCAGCAGATAGTTTGTCAACCAGGGACTGTAGCTGAATATCAGAATCAGCCACAATAGCTGCATCATCAGCATACAAGAATTCCATGACGAGTAGCTTCCTAACCTTGGTTTTTGCCCGCAGCCTTGATACATTAAATAGTTTTCCAGAGGATCTTGCATGGAGAAACACACCTTCGTTTATGTCGTTGTACGCATAATGCAGTAGACAGGAGAAGAATATGCCAAACAGAGTAGGTGCAAGCACACATTCCTGCTTGACACGACTGCTACAAAGAGCAGGGTGCCAGGACATCCGCTCTGTTATCAGCAGCAGATGCCTTGGCTGGCTTGGCCACGTTCGTAGAATGCCAGTAGGTCGATTTCCACAGGACATCCTGTATGGCGATCTAATAGAAGGCAGGAGAGCCGCTGGTCGCCCACTTTTACGTTATATGGATTAATGCAAACGCGACATGAAGCTCTTCAAAATCGACACTGGCAACTGGGAAGAGGTGGCACTGGACAGATCCACATGGAGAGAGAGCATAAAGGAAGGGTCACAGATTGCAGATGTCATACACAACAGAAGCAGAAAGAAGGGTGAAAATCCAACGGCGCCTGGTGATTATATATGCCCAACCTGCAATCGCAGCTGTGTATGAAGGATTGGCCTCTTTAGTCACACTAAAAGTTGCAAAGGGAAAAGATCGTCTCTCGAGACGTAAAATGCCACACACACACACACACATATATATATATAGCCGTGGGCTGTATATATATTGTGCCGGTACTCAGTAATGGGTTGCCTAACTTTACACTACTACAAAATTAATAATAAACGTTAAAATATAAGAACAGTAATAAGTTTTACCCACATTTAAAAAGGTGCCCCCGGCGCAACCAATGGGGGTTTTGAATTTCTCCCTCTTCTATAAAACAAAAAAAACATAATGTAAACAACAATTTCCGAATTCCAAGAGCATAGCTAAATTAAAACCCCCTCCAAAATTTACCATAAAACCCCCTCTGCAATATTAAACTATCCATTTATCAGTCACCAGATTCTATGAGCGTGGCCAAAGGGGTTTTATGTTTAAAACCTCCCTCCAGCGGGGCTTGAAGCTAAAAAATAACTCTTCAATATAAAAAAAAGCAAATTACACATTCGAAATTCTATGAGCGTAGCCAAAGGGGTTTTAAGTTTAAACCCCCTTACAGAGGCGTTTAAAGCTAAAAAAAATACCTCCTCAATATAAAAAAAAAAGCAAATTACACTCAACATTCTATGAGCGTAGCCAAAGGGGCTTTGTGTTTAAAGCCCCCCTTCAGCGGGGTTTGTAGTTAAAAACCACCTCTTCAATATAAAAAAAGGTAATTACACTCAAAATTCTATGAGCGTAGCCAAGCCAATGAGGTTTTTGAATTTAAAACCCCCTCCTCCAAAGGGCTTTTTAAAAAGTTCCCTCCAGATAGTTTTGAGTTTAAAATCCCCCTGTGACAGGTTGGCAAAAGTGACGTGTTTGGCGCATTTAATGTCTAGGGGATGATTATTTTTGAAACTATCACACACCAACCCGTCAGCATATAAATCGGGAGCAGGCACGCAATGAGACAAGCAATGAAAGAAAGATACAAAGTTAAAAATGAAGAATATTTATTTACATAAATATTTACATAGAAGAACAAAAAGGGGGAGGGTTTGCATCTGTCTCTAAGCAATACTATATTTAATCATCACTCTTGCACTTAATAAGAGAGTATGTCCCTTTGTCTTCTGAACTTAGCTGGTTGTCCTGTTGATGTCGCAGCTGGCTGTATCCTGGCTTGAGGTTCTGCAGCTGGAGGTTGCGCTCTAGCGGGTAGAGGGCCGCCGATACAGTTCTTGTGGAGTCTCAATCCAAAGTTCTGATATCTGTAGTGGGCACAGTAGGGCGGGTGGCCGGCTACCGTGGGCACAAGTGTACTGCTGGCAGAGCTGATCTGCCGTGGGCAGCGTAGTTAACAGGATAAGTCCAGTGAGTTGCAGAGGGTTTGACGTAGCTATGACGTCTCGCACAGACTCTGGGTCTATAGGGACGTCGTGCCTAATGAGTTGACAAGTGGACTGTCAAATAGGCAGGCAAGTAAAGCCGATAGCACCAAAAAAAAGAGTTGAGTAGATCCACGTAGGCAGTAGATGATTCTCAATAGCAAGTAGGCAGTTGACTAGGCAGACAATGCCAAATAAATAGGTAGGTGAGTGATCCGATAAATAGGTAATAGTGCAGGGCTGGATAGCGCTAAGCACATAGGCAATAGGCAGGTGATCCAAGCAAATAGGCAATTGACTAGGCAGACAATGCCAAATAAATAGGCAGGTGAGTGATCCGATAAATAGGCAGTTGACAAGGCAGACAATGCCAAATATATAGCAAATAGGCAGACACCTGAGGGAGGCTGCGGATAAATAAAGACAAGTTAGGTCATGTCTCTAATGCACCTTATCGATGCCCTCGACTGAGGTGCATTCGTCAGATTGGTAAAATTGCTTTTGAGCACAATGGGGAGATGATGACAAATGGGATTTGGAAAATAGATGGCTGATAGTCGCCATATAAAATGTACATAAAAAGGGAAATAATAATCTCAAATGAACAACACAAGTTGAAAGAAAAAAAAAAGGGGGGGGGGGGAATGGGCGGTGGTCGGTTTGTTTACATACGACCGTCGGCCGAGAACAATGGAGTGCGCTTGAAAGGAGAGTGTCCGTTCAAGGGGCGCAACTCTCATCGAAGTAGAATGACTAAAGGGGAGATAATTCATATCTCTGTTCTAAACGCAGTCTTGTGCGCTAGTAAAATTATCAAGGCGGTCAGCCGAGATAAAGGAAATAAAATAAGATGTACACATATATGCAGGGTTGCATCAACGATCAATTGAGCAACGTAGCATTAATAGATTAATGCAATACAAAAATAAATACATATGCCATGTTTCTGTTTTCTACTTTTGACAGTGAGAAATACACAATGCACTAATTAAATATAAGTGAAATAAGCAAAATACACATGATATAATCCAGTGAGAAATATGCACAAAGTAATTAAGATGGAACTTGTTCGGCTTACCACCAGGTATTCCTCTAAGAGTAAGAATAAATGAAGTAGTCCAGACTCGATTGACAGCGATAGAGAAATAAGAGGGTCTGGCTTGATTTAATTTACCTTATAAAGGCCGCGAGAGAGACGGGCGGAAACAGGAATTGCCCTAGGCTAAGAATTATCTTACACGTGGATGAAGTCCGGCAAGAGTGTCACGAGGCGTGTTGACCCGAGTAATCTCTTTGATCAAAGAGAGACGTGGGAGAAGGGGGGGAAGAAAGATTGACTTGCATTCCACCCAAAGTGGTGTCAACTGCGGCCGTCAGACATCCGGCGGGTAAGATCAAAGAGATGGTGTGTTTATCTTTACCCCCGTCAAGGGAAGATAAGTGAAAAAGCCGCCAAGGTGGTGGACTTAGTCTAGCCTGGAAAGGAAACGGTGGGGCGGGTGAAGAAATTGGGGATAGGACGGGGAAATAATTAAAATAAAATGAATAAATAATAAACAATAATAATTACTGCTGTGATAAATTTGAGTGACTCTGACAGCAAGCTTTTGACTTGTCACACCCCCTACAGAGATGGTGAGGTTAAAAACCTCTCTTTTTAATATTATTCTAAAGCAAACTAGTCACCGAATTCTATGAGCTTAGCTAAATGGGGCTTTGAATTTGCAAAAAAAAATCCAGAGATTTTTTTAGTTCAAAACCCATCATTAGATGATTTTGACGATAAAACATCCCTTTTCGATATAAAATCTAAAGCAAACTTCAGTCACCTAATTCAAGAGCGTAGCAAAGAGAGGTTACGTATTTCTACCAGTGGCTGGGCTCCATTAATAAAGTGCAGTAAATAGTCATCTGCCGAAATAGAAAAAGACTAAATGTGGTTCAACGAAGAAGGTTAAGGCGGATTTTAGGAGTCAATTGTAGAGATCGGGTCTAAATCAAGGAAATCCTATGCCGATCTTGGAATCGACTCCTTAGTAAGGTTGTAACAGAGCGCCGCATGAGGTTTGGGGACATGTTCTCCGACAAAATGAAATACGCATAATAAGAGTTGCGATGACATGGAGGCCATTACGAGGAAAGCGCAAACATTACGATATCCTCTCCAATAAAAAAAAACTAAAGTGGGACAAGTCATAAAGTACACCCCCCTTTTCCATTTGGTGGGGTGAACCCCACTGGCCCATAGTGGAGTGCATTATAGACTGATGTGTGCTTCTATGTATCATAGACTGATGTGTGGTTGTATGGGATATAGACTGATGTGTGGTTTGATTGTTTTTTAAATAGGTTCCAGTACTCAGTGATGGATTACCTAACTTTTAACTGGTAATAAATTAATGATAAACGTTAAAATGCAAGAAAAATGATATTTTCCCCAGATCGAAAAAGGTGCCGGTACGCCGTACCGATGCGTACCGTCACAAAAAAAGCACTGGTTGTGTGTATCATATACTGATGTGTGGTTGATGGGCTATAGAGTCATAGCTTATGTGTGGTTGTATAGGCCATATAGGATGTATGAATGCATATCAAAGATGATGTTTGGTTGTGTTAGTCGTAATTGTGAGTCATAGCTGGTGAGACACTGTCTGTGTGGGTCATAGCTGGTGAGACATTGTGTGTGTGTCATAGCGGTTGTGTGGTTATGTGAGGTTGATGGAGTGAGCAACTAAAAGTGCTTTTTTATTTTCTCCCACCAGGGTGTGAAAGTGTGAAAGCATATCAACATCTGTGAGCAGATCCTATTTTACAAGCTGTGTCTCACTGACTAAAGAGCGTCAACTGTAAACGTGTATCTAAATAGTAATAATGCAACGAACATTCTGAAGTGGAAACTTTCTAGGGAATCAAAGAATTGGATAGTTTGCAATTCTTTTGAATTACGTCATGTTTTAACTTTTTTTTTATCTGCAAGAGGGCATTGTATATTGTTAAGGCTTCCGCGCGATGTTGATTCTTTGAAATATAACTAGGGTAGATCTACGTCTGACTGGAAGTAACACTGAACTCAAACTACTTCAGTAACACCGGCGAAAGGCCGAAACAATCAAAATATGTAGTCGACGCTGATGTTGTTCCACAAATATATTTAATAATCAAAAAGTGAATCGTCCGATGTCAGCTATGTCCGTAAATCCGTATATCTATTCTACTGCTCTACACGAAGCGTCTTCTTGGTAGCGTCACTTAGAGCGTTCTTGTTTTTTAATGATCTGTCACGTCATTTGTCGCTAAGTAAAACTTTCCCCTTATTCCCGAAACAAATAACTAATTCCTAATCATGTCATAACAATATCTTTATTTTCTTGCCTAAACAACTTTAATAACTAAATGTAGATTTAGCCCTAGATGTTTTGGTTAAAGTAGAGAAATTAACTAACACTAACGCAAACGTTCATTGTTTGTTTATTTCACTTAAATATATACTGAATAATAAAACAAGAAAAAAAAAACAACGTTATCAAGACAGTTTGTGTGGAATCACAAACTCAAAATCGGCCCCCGATGTGGTCCGCTTTGGCAGGTAAAAATAGAAACTTTCAATAGTTTCAGACAGAATATCAGAAACAATGAACTACAAAAAATGAACTACAAACAATGAACTACAAACAATGAACTACAAACAATGAACTACAAACAATGAACTACAAACAATGAACTACAAACAATGAACTACAAACTATCAACAACTGCAATCCGTCGATACAAAAAGAAGAGAAGAGCTTGTGTCGAAAGTGTTGCCGATACTGTTGTATTGTTAGTTCGACTAATGATCTGATACCACAGGATACTGAGATTTGTTAATGTTATTATTATTACATTGTTAATATTCATATGTATTGTTAGATAGCTAGTTTAGTTAGTTGGGTTGCGCACTTTATTAGACTGACGGTGAACATACATTTTATAGTGACGACATAGACTTTGGGTTAGAGATTAGAATAGATTTTTGATATATTATAGCTTTTATATAGCGCTACTTTCATGTTTATAGCATGCTCAGAGCGCTTTTGGTCCAATCTCATTTGGGGGGAAGGGGGTATCTAGGAGTTGGTTTTCCGTGCTGCCTTTAGGCGCTCAGTAAACACAACTCTGCCCGAGTCGGGTGTCGAACCTCGAGCCTCCTTCTAGGTAGCCAAGCCAAGCCAAGTTCAAGCGCACTTGGCATCTCGACCACGCTTCCCACAATATACACTTGCATCAATTACAGTGGCGTTTACTACTACCCCGTCACTACTTCAGTAAAACGACCCGTCGACCGTTGAACCAAAGTTCTTCACTGAGACAAAGTGCGATGAGGATCACTGCTAAAACGGTAATGACTGCAGCAACAATTCATTAAGCTGGCGCTCAGTCGTGATCACCACTGTGCTAACGACGAACCTCAACAAAGACGTCTGGACCCATCACTGTGGCAAGACTCTTAGAGCGTTCGGGGTCGCGACTGTAACGGATGCATGAGTATATCAAATATAGGTGAAGTATTTCTAGAAAATACTTAATTAGACTAAGTGCGTGCGTACCTTGTTTGATGTATTTTAATTGCAAGTTCTTGAAATCATGCACACCGTAACAAATATAGATAGGGTACTAAACAGGAACACAGACTCAATGACCAAGTTGACTCAAGGTGAACTTAAAACAAACGTTTATTACAGAAAGGGCCACAGTCTAGTCTGTCACTAATAACGATGTTATCTCCCCCAAGAGTCTAGCAGTAACTGATTAATAAAAATCTATTCTAATCTCTAACCCAAAGTCTTTATCGTCACTATAAAATGTATGTTCACAGTCAGTCTAATAAAGTGCGCAACCCAATTAACTAAACTAGCTATCTAACAGTATTCAATGAACTGATAGTTATGAAGATGTAGTTAAATCCTAGGTGTCACAAAGAACGCATCGCGAATGAAAAGGTTTGTTCTGTTGTCACATTAACATACTGTAGACATTAATTAATAATAATAACAATAACGGAGACAGTGTTTATCAAAGTAGACATAGAAGACTATCTTTTTATTTCCGCCCAATCTTTTGCTTTCGCACAAAACATAAACAACAAACAATGACAATAATAATATTAGCACATCCTTCCTTTTAAAGTTCTTAAGACTGATATCTACAAGGAACTTCAATAATTCGACCACTTCTGGTTGTCTTGACCGGCAACTTTTGATTGTCGTCTGAGCTGAGCCGAAGGCTCGTTTCGCCTAGCTACCCCCTCAAGTAGCCGTTTCCACCCAGGTGCCACGATGAGGCAGAACAGCTCACCTGGGCTTGACCGGCACAACAAGTTCTCTAGACGTTGATCTATAACTGTCTATTTCGTTTGTTCCAACAGTTTGCAGTTCATTGTCTTCATCGGTATCATAGTACCCAGAGATATCTTCATCGAAACTCTTGTTCAAAAAGCGTTGATTTCTTCTGTAGGTCTTCTGTAGGTTTTTCCATCGTTTGTCCTTATGATGTAGGATTTGGGTGATGGATGTTTCTTAATGACAACTGCTTTCTGCCATGTTTGTCCTAGACGAACTCTCACTTTCTCTCCGACAGAGTAATCTTTAGGTAATCTTGCTTTTGCATCGTATTTCACTTTGCTTTTCATCTGTCGTTCGTTGAGTAATGTCTCTGCTTTTTGAGCCCCCTATGGTTTCAATAGTTTGGGATCAGTTGGAATGATGTCCCTATGTCTTCTACTCATCATGGTGATGGTGAATACGGCAGTCCGCTTATCGGAGTATTTCTATACTCGAGCATTTGCGAGATATGGATCTTTCCCATTTTTGTATGCTTTGTTAAATATTTGCTATACCAACATACACCTTACTTTGACCATTTGATTAAGGGTACCTGGAGCTTGATGTGGTTATCTTAAAACCCCATTCAGAAGCAAACTCTCTATATTGATAGCTGTTGAATGGCATATTATCGCTCACTATTTCTTCTGGTATTCCATATCTAGCAAAAATACCTTTCAGTGCCCTGATAATACATTCTGTTTTGTTCTCCAGTCGTTTTATTTCTGGGTATTTGGAGAAATAGTCCACAACTAGCAAGTAGTCATTGTTCCGCGATTTTAACAAATCTGTTGCAACCTTTTCCCATGGTCTGTCTGGTACACCCTGAGGTAGCAATTTTTCTTTCACATTATCATTTCTTTTGAACGTTGCACATGTTGAGCATTTCATTATTGTCGAAAAAATATCTTTGGACAATCCTGGCCAAAACACACTGTCTTGCCTTCTATCTGGTTTTCTCAAGACCAAAATGACCTGTGTGCAACTTGTCGAGAATTTCATTTCTCATACTTGAAGGAATTATAATTCTGTTCTCATAAAACAATATTCTATTCCCTTCATGAATACTGTCTTTAAATGACCAATACACTTTTACTGTTTCATGAATTTGAGTTTTTAACTTTGGCCAACCTTCTCTGACATAATTAGTTACTAGTTTTAATTTAGCATCAGATTCAGTTTTCCGTCTAATTTCAATAATCTTCTGATCACTTCCCGGAAACTGTGCTGTTGCGCTATGAATTCTTATAACCATGTCATCATTTAAATTTGATTGTTCTTGACCACTGATGTACGCACGCGATAACGTATCAGCTATTTTCATTTTTAAACCTGGAGCATAAGTTACTGTTAATTGATATCTCAACAGTCTTAACATCATCAACTGAAGTCTTGGTGAAATCTTTATGTAAAGGCCTCGTCACAATAGTTTGCAAAGGTTTGTGATCTGATAGTACTGTCACGGTTCCTCCAAAAATATAGTGGTGAAAATGTTCAGCTGCAAACACTATAACTAACTTTTCCTTTTCTATCTGTGCATGTCTGCACTCTTTTTTTGTCAATGATCTTGACGTATACGGAACTGGTTTGCCTTTTTGCATTAAACATGCTTCTCACCCTTTAGAAGAAGCGTCACATTGAATAGTATCTGGTTGTTCAGGGTTAAACAGTTGCAGAAGTGGTGGAGTTTCACTAAGTTGTTTTCTTTAATAGTTGGAAAGCATTTTCTTGCTCTGCATTCCATTGCCACAGTACATCTTTCTTTAGCAATTCACGCAACGGTGATTGTTGACATGTTTGGAATGAAACTTGACAGAAAGTTCAGCATCTCTAGCAGTCTTTGAATTCCTGTGCCATCTATTGGTGCTGGCATCTCCATTGTTGCTTTTATTTTGGCTGGATCTGGACGAATACCACCTGCTCCAATTCGTCTTCCGAGGTAATTAACACCAGAAAGTTTATATTGTATCTAGTTCTTGTTGAACTTGCCAATATGCATCCTTTTGATCAAGTAAACTAAACATTTTTGCTGCTCCAAGTGAACTATTGATTTGATCAACTGTTGGTATAGTGAAATGTTCTCTCATTATATATTTGTTCAGTTCTCGGGGATCTAAACACACCCTCAAAGAATTATCTTTCTTCTTTGCTATAACCAAATTATGAACCCATTCTGTTGGTTCATCAACTCGCATTTGTGTGAGTTTTCTTTTCAATTCTTCATAGAGCGATGGTGCGATGGTGCAACTCTGCGCGCACTTTGAATAACTGGTTTTGCATCTGACGTCAGCTTAAAGTGATACTTCATTTTATATGTACCGAGTCCTTCGAATACTTGCTTATATTTTTTCCTCCACACTTGTGGAACTTTATTCTGTTGCTTGACATCGTGTACTTCGACATTTCTCTTTGCCTCAATTAGTTTTAAAGCAATAGATGTCTTCAG
Organism: Biomphalaria pfeifferi; assembly: GCA_030265305.1. Lineage (NCBI taxonomy): Eukaryota > Metazoa > Mollusca > Gastropoda > Planorbidae > Biomphalaria > Biomphalaria pfeifferi. Next base: position 3,020,113 of record JASAOG010000026.1, read on the forward strand.
ACCTAGTATAGGATTTATACTTTTCTTGATCACGTACAGATCATCATTAACTTCTACACCGCCGACTTTAAATGTGACCGATGCAACTCCCTTCAGTTCTAATGCTTCATCCCCTAATGCTCGTAGGGTAGTATTTGATTGCTTTAACTGATTATCAGTTTCTAAAGTGTTCCACGTTGACTCGGATATGACATTAGCTTGTGCTCCTGTGTCAATCTTCATTTTGACTATTGTTCCTATAATATTGACATCAACCATCCAAACTTTGACATTGTTGTCGGTACCGATTGTCTCAAACCACAACTCATTTACTTGGCTTGCTTGACTTTCATCTTCTATTGAATCAACAGCCTTCAAGTGTTTCGAACGACATTTTGCAGCAAAATGATTTCTCTTTGTTTCATTTTTGGCATGTCTGTCCAAATGCTGGTCAGTTGTATTTTCCATGAGATCTACCACAAGATCTGCAATCTCTAATGATACTTGTTACATGATTCTTTGCCATTTTTTCCTGTGAAGTTTTGGCTGTCTTTCTATCTCCTGTCTTCTTTAATTTATAAGCAGCATCTACATATAGCCCTTTCATATAATTTGGTTCTGGGTATGCTCGTCAGCACGAATTATGATTGCTGCTTTCTCTAAAGTTAAGTCTACATCTCTCAAAAGTCTCTCACTCGATCCGACTGTATGCCACATACCAATCGATCTCTGATGAGTTCATCTCTAAGATTGTCAAACTTGCATTCTTTTTCCGAATTCTTCAAATCAGTATAATAATGTTCAAACGTTTCACCGTCCTTCGGATTTCTTGTGAAGAAATTTAATCTGTCATACACAGTGTTGGACTTAGGCAAAAATGATTCTCAAACCTTTCAGTTACTTTGTCTACAGTCTCATCTTCACATACTTGAAAAGTATTGTAGATGTCTCGAGCGGGTTCACCGATCAGGTGTAACAATAAAGCTTTCTTCACTGGCTCGGGCTTCGTATTCTTTTTAATGGCGATCATACACAGTTCAAAACTTTGTCTCCATTTTTTCCATCTTTCAGATAAATTACCGTCTGGTGAAAACGGTTTAGGAGGATCGAATAATTCCATTATTTAAATAGATTCTATGATCTAGATCTATAACAAAATGAACTAACGACACTACTTGATACAAACAAAATGTACTTTTAGCAATTTTGAAACCACTACATGTTACCAGCGCTTTAAACCAATCTGACACTAGATCTGACACCTAATCTGACATCAAATCTGACACCAGATCTGACACCAAATCTGAAACCATGTTCTGTTGTCACAGATAGATATTAACATTAACAAGGTTAGAAACAGAATTAATACAGTAATTGGGCCCCATGATGACCTGCTTACCATTGTCAAAGAATGTAAACTCAAATTCTATGACCACATCACAAGGTTCCTTAGGGCTTGCAAAGACCTTCCTTCAGGGAACAATACCAGGAAGTGAAGAGGAAGACAGAAAAATCGATGTCGGATATTCAATTTCTTTTCTAGTTTACGAGATCTAAACGGGACATAGAGACGGAAGGAGAGACCACACAAAACTAATAGTCGCTATTCCCCTTTCGAGGCCGCTAAAATTACTTTTTTAAAAAAAAGCTTATATTAAGTATTATTGCATAAATTAGTTTGGATAAGTCACGTAATTAAGTTTGTTATAGATCTAGACTCAAAATAATATATCTGTGCAATTAGAAATGCTTTTGCCAATTGATTTTATTTATTGCAATTTCATGCTTTTACCTTTCACATTGCGCTATGATCCTATAACTTGTCTGGACGAGTTGGGAAAAGGGGGGGGGGGTATCTGTTTATCTTTACCGAGATCACTTTTAAATGCATTTATGTCTAAAAAGTAACGTATACAAACATTCTAACAGATAAACAAACAGACAGGAGTGAGTCTGTGAGCTTTGTAAAAACATTCAACATTTTTTTTTTTGTAGATTAGATTTTAGGTAGCCTATATATTATAAATAAAATTTGCAATAGAATTTTGTATAAACTGAACTTATTAATTTTTTTTTTTTTTTTCACTAAACAGTAAGCTAATTTTCTTACAAAGAAAAGTGAAAGTTAGGCAGATTTGTTCTCGACATAATGTGGACCCTCACGATATGGTTCTGAATTCACAAGAGTTACTTCTGGAAATTTAACAATAGCTGGGGCATCATTTGGACCAGGTCTTGCATAATGCGTGCCTTTAATTATATTGCATTGCCTTCTGCTTCTTCTTCTAAAATGATCTTCGCGTTTGGTCATGCTGACTTTCTTCCAAAGGACATCGATTCGTTTTCCAGCAACATGTTCAAATGTACCACTTAGTGTAAATTCATATTGACTCTCATCAATGAGCCTATTGATATGTTGTGCGTCGGGATAGTTTGTTATAATATCTTTCCAAAACCAAGGTTTAGAGCGAGTAATAATTTCCTTCTTTAGCGCTGAATAAAATGCCTCAGAATCATCTCCAAAACGGTAATTAAAAGTTAGCCGGTCTTTGCTGCCTTTGAATTGATAATGATAGTTAGAGGTTGGACTGTCGTTCCCACCATCCCATCTCAAAAAACCTCTGAACTCCGTGGAAAATTTAGCAATAATAGTCGCCGTATATGGTACAGTTGTTCTTGTTTTGTGCAAAATGACTTCGTATTCAGCAGCTGAAAATGGGGCTATAGATTTTTCAATGGTCTTCTTGAATGTTTTGGAATTCGCAGTGCTTTGATCTTTAGTATTCGAAGAGCTTTGCTCGAAGCTGGTTGTAAAGGTAATTGTCGATGATAGAGAGCTTTGAGGGAACATTAATGGAATTTGTACAGTTACAGATAGTCCTAAATATTGTATTGGTCCAACTACTGGTAGAAGAGTGAGTAATGGTCTCCATGATAGTTTCAGATATTTCATACGTATCCGTTGCCGTTTCCGAATCATTGTTGCGAGTCATGCCTTTGTCTAAGGTTGACGGTTGAATTTCATCCGTAACACTTTCCCCATATTTGATATTCTTTATGGCAAATTTCCAGTTGCTAAAAACCAAGTTGAGTCTCTGGTCACTTTTATAGCCGTTGCAGGTTCCGTTCTGATTAGCCTTCCATGTCTCACCATCTCTGTAAAAATCTTCTCCTACATAATTGGACATGCAACCCGAGCACCAGCCGTACCCTAGCATATGTGCCACGTTGGCCATGTTCCACAACGTTGCGTCCATAATTCGTGTCTTGACTTTGCTTACTCCATCTAACTCCTCAAGCTTGTCCGCCATTTAGCAGCACTCAAGCTTGTCTAGACATTGTAAACTATTGCATTTTGATCTGTAGAGACCCGTCACAAAATAATTTTCTCTACATGAACATAACCCAGTACCGTCAAAACACGATGATATATCTTCATCATAACAATCAGAATGCTTATGAGGATGTATAACTGGCTTAGTGCATCTTGCAGCTTCGATATTATCTAGATTTCGTCCCTGTGATCTCTGCAAACCCTGGAGAAAATATCCATTAGGGCAAAACACCCAGTGGTTCCCTGTGTCCAGATCGTATGTCCAGTCTTGGTATACAACCAGCAGTTCCATGTCGGACCATGGTGTTGGCGCGCTGCAGCATTCCACACCTTCCAAGCGATTAAGAGAATGATCGCCGTTGGCGGAGCTTCTTTCGAAGCCTCTGATGTAATAATCGACCTCGTCACACATGGACTGCCCAGCGGAATCAAAACTGGTCAGCCATGAAGACTTTGTGCAAGCGGTGTGAGTAGTTTTGACCAGTAAGAAAAAAACAATGAGTTGGAAAACCATGGTCAAAACCCTTGCTAGTTTGTTGTTGTTTTTTATTCAGAAAAAAAAATTATATTAAAATTATTTTTTTTAAATTATTAAACGAAAGGGATAAATAGCAGTACTACATAACCTGACTATAGGAGATAGGGATGATCTGATCACCTCCTTCGCAATAAAAAAAAAAAGCTTTTAATGTAGTTTCTTTAAAAAAAGAAAAATAAATGGTTTATTTATCAAAATTCTTGTGCGTACCTTTTAGTAAAGACTAACGCCGCTGCTGTTGTTTTTTTTAATAAAAAGACGCACTTCACAGTTTAAAATTTTCATCTTTGAAATTACAACTTGATTGATATTTGTTTATATTTTTACGCCTTTTATGTTAGACAATTTTCTGGACTAAATTTATAATAAACTGTTGCTCTAGGTAACGGCCAACCATATAAGCAGGCCTTAGGCCTTACGTCGCACCTATGCGACCGCAGTGGGTCCGCACTTTTATAGGCTCCGCGCTAATTTATGGTGTAAATTATTAAATTAATATATAACTTATAACAAGGCTCCCACGGTCTTCTGATTTTCGAGGATCTCGTAAGAATTTCCTAAAATTGCAAAATATACGAAAAATTCCTGAAATTTCTTCTGAAAACTCAAAAAAATTTCTTGAAAACTTGACAAAAATTGTGTAGATTGGATCAAAGCACTTCGTTATCAATTTGCTGAAATTCGTGACGCACTCGATGAATTAGCTGAAGAGACTAATTGGTGCGATAATTAAAAGTGAATCAGGAACACTGTATAAAACATTGAAGCAGTACTAATTCCTAGTGTCACTTGTGTTATGGTACGACGTCAATTTTGTGAGTAAAGAACTGCAAGGTGAAACAGTAGATCTGAGCACTGCAATGGGCTCGTACAACAACTTGATGACTTGGCTAAGGAAACTGAGAGTTGATGTGTTTGTTCAGACTCTTGTTACAGCAAAGGAATTGTCTAAAAACATGGAAATTGTTGCAATCTTTCAAGCCCAACGTCAAAGGAAAAGGCAGTAAGATAAATCTGTGGAAAACACCATTCCTGGAGACGCTGGATAAAGTGGACAGTGCTATTCAATCCTTGCAGCCGAGATTCGAACATCTGAAATGAAACCATATTCTATTTGGATTTCTTGTCAGCTTCAAGAGCCTTCAGCTTGATGACATACGAAAGTTTACAGCCAGTCTCGAGCAAGCATTGACGTCATCAACAGACCAGTCGGCAGATACATGGGGGCGAGATTGGGCAGATGAAATGGAATCTTTAAGGTACATTCGACCAAATACCGCCAACACTCCGGTAGAAATTTTAGCTTATCTGTCCACTAATGAAAGATACACTGCTTTCCAAAACTTCTTTGTTGCACTCAGAATATTTGTTAACAATACCCATAATTGTGGCATCTGGTAAAAGAAGCTTCTTGCGCCTCAAATTAATCAAGAATTACTTGAGGTCAACAATTCACGAAGCGAGATTGAAAAATTTGGCAATTCTTGCTATTGTGCGTGATCTATGTAGGAAACCGAATTTTGATGAAATGATGTATGACTTTGCTACACGCAAGGCTCGTAAAGTTAAGTTAATTTTTGTACTTAGTAAAGAATTTAATGAATTTAATGCAAAACGAATTTATTTTCTAATACAAAATCTTAATTTTCACTTATTATCCTTATCCTTACCCAGACTGGGTTCCGCCAGCCCTGCATATAAGTCATACGCAAAATGTTAAGTTTAAAATATATCTAAAACTTACAATGAACCAAGTCAATACATCCTCTTTTTTTTTTTTTAAAGAAGACGACAGCCAATGTGGAAATAAAGATACCCAGCTAAATAAACTTATATAGAGATGTCTATGTCAATGCTATTTATTGGGGTGTAATGTACCATTAAAAAGTATATAAATGGTACATGCATTTTCATTGGCGGAATTAGAATTGATTTGGTACAACCTGCTTTGTTTGAACGGTCAGTTTAAAAACAATTCGATGCAAGATTGATAACTTTAATTGTTTATTCACACTCTAGTTAAACAAAACAAAAAAAAAAGAGATGAACATTGTAATAAATAACAAAAACATGAATGAGTCAAGGCGGTCGTGTCACCTCTTTCTTTCTCATCTCTGCTAGATTGATTTTAGGAAAATAGTCCAACTATCTAACAATCGACTACGTCAACAGAAGTAATAAAAGAACAACAAAACAAAGTATTGTGAACCAGCGGTTCTCAAGCTGTGGGGTGCGACGTCGTCACAAAGTGTGTGTGTGAGGTCAATTTATTTTAAAAGACCACAGAGAAATGTGTAGCTTCAAATTCATATTTGGAATTAAACAGATAAAATTCGATTTTTACTCTTGTTTCCAAAGTTGAAATGTTTAAAGTAGGCCCTAATAAAGTCGTTTGATCTGCTAAGAATTTAAGGACCTTTTAAAATGCATAGGCCTACCGTTTTAGCGAGAGGGGTCTTCAAAAAGACGGACTTAGAACTTTTGAAAGAAAACATTTTAAAACGTTTTCGCTAACGTACCGACTGTCGCACATCATTCTGTTGAAAGCTTACGTGAAAAAAAAAAACCCACTAAAACGGAAGGGGGGGGGGAGGGTCTAAGTTAATATGAAAATGATCTTACGATAATCAGGCTCATCACCTCCTTGAATGGCCCTCGTATTGTAGTATTTACTAGTGCTGACTTCTTTAGTTGACTTGCGTATTTTTTTTTTTACACGGATGAATAAATGCATTTCAAGAAAACACTTAAGTATAGGCACGTCCAAGCCCATTGTAATTTACCCTTTTTTTTTTTTAAGATTAGTTTTTCTTACTATAAGTAAAGGTGCGCTGTAGACGCTCTGAGATTGAATTTCTGAAGCAGAGATTGCAGGAGAACGGACCCCACTGGGGGAGCTTTTAGCCAACCCCTTTGCTGAATGGAGGGTAGACCTGCTGCCACACCAATATTTTCCTTAAAGAGTTTTTCTAGCCTGAGAAACACATTTAGAAATTATGTGCGGAGCGGAAAAAAAAGACTTAAACGATACTTAGTATAGTTCTATGAATGACATAGGATAGATTTAGAATGCTTAACATAAGAGTTCGAGATAAGACGTCACTGAATCTTCGAATACCATGAATTGGCATTGATAATGGGAACTTTGTACATACTAAAATGCAGGTCTACAAATAAACACACTACACACACGATGTACAAAGTTTAAAAAAAAAAGCAAACCAGAAAGTTAATGCTTTAAACGTTTTTGTGTTTAATCGTGATCACAGCAATTAAACAAAGTTCTATTAATAATAATAATAAATAATAATAAATAATAAATGTCCAAAAATTGTAATATTAACATCATATTAGGCCTATAATAGATGTTAAAAATGTCATAGTATCACTGAGATCAAATGACATATAATAATACAAATATGTCAAGCTGTCCAACAATATAATTAACATTATAAGATGCACAAACGTTTTGTAGTTACATCTATGCATGTCTATAGACCTAATACTTTGACTGCTTCAGATGCATATCATTACAACAGATTTGCAATATTAGCATTGTAAGTTACCATACATAAGAACAAATATCTTTGTAGTTCAATGAAGTCGATCGAGAAAACTTGATTAGCACAACAGTCTTTCATACAATAAATGATAATCATTATCATTTTTAAAAACAACAACAGCTTTATAATATACAGAAAAGAAGATAAACTTAATCTAAAACCCAACTGCTGTAATCCAGAGTCACTACTTCTGCGGCTGTTGGTTAACGAAGCAATCTAGGGAAGTACAAAAAAATAAGCATATCCCACAGACTATAAACTCCTCTATTGGCTACAGCACTAGGGGGATAGATATGACACTTGAAGGCACTATATAATATCTCTCAAGCATACCACACATTGCTAACAAATTGAGATTGTGAATAGACTAGATATCATAAATGATCATATATCAATAATAATAAACATAAAATACCTTTAATGAATGAATTATATCTAAACTAAACATTCCAATTGGCTTCCACTACAAACATCTACAATGTGGTAGTAGAGTGGTAGTGATGGCCTAAAACCTGTACTTGCTGAAATGTCAAAAAAGAACTATAATAATTTTTGGTTTATCAAAGCTTATAAAGTTGTTTTTTTTTATATAAAAAAAATGGCCATATTTTGGCATTTTTGATGAGCCCACAATGTGTAGTTCTATTATTACTTAATCCAGTTTTATTGCTTTCCAAAGTTTGTGTTTACATTTTGACTGGTTTTATTCAACAGCTTGACAAGGAATACACATTTATACATTTTTTATAACATACAGAAAATCTTAAAATAAAAATGTAGACTTCTTTAATTTACAAGATTTGTGCTTATAAATTTACAAATGGCTGATCAGATATTCAGTGTGGTATAATATGTGTGTTTTGTATAGATATGTGTAAAGGCACATTTCTTGTTCCATATGCTAGGACAAATTTGTACAAATACTCCTTCTTCCCTAGTGCTATTAGAGCATGAAATGAGTTGCCAGAATCAGCTAGGAAAATCAACGACATGGCAGAGTTAGGTCAATGATTAACATGCATGACTAGATTGACTAGGGACACAGGTAGGATGTAATTATCTTCTTTTTAAAGAAACGTCTATATTTTATAGGATAAGATAAGAAGATAAGTATTATCAAGATAAGAAATGTGGAAGTGTTTTAATAATAACTTTATATCTCCTTCTGTATGACATTAACAATTGAAATATTCAAAATACATCACAACACCATTTTAATGCAGCACTATGAAATGTGCTTAAATATTAAACATACAAAACTATACTCTACGAGTTCATATGTTTCATGGTCAATGAGATAAAAATAATAGCCACAAGCAATTTAATAAGAAAAATAAATAATGAAAGCATAGTTTAAAAAATGTAAATCTACAATAGGGGCCTATTTCTAAATTACCACTCACAGCCTGCTTGATCAAGAGATCTTTTAAATTTTCATACAGATTTACATGAAATTTCATACACAGGTTCTTTTAACCTCCTACGCGATCACTAAGAATTGGTTTTGACCTGACCACTGCAATTTGCAAAAAGCCACAAGCTTTGTATCAAACCTTTTTATTTTCAGTATTTCCTCATATACAAACCTCATATATAAAACATAAAAAGAAATAGCACACAAACGCTGTATTCTTAAAGCAAATACTTTCTTCACAAAGTCAATACTTATATTTATATGCCTTTTGTCATTTCTGCTTCCTTTTAGAAGGGATACAAATTAAAAAAAACAACATAAAACTAACCCTGATGGCAAAAAAAGATAGATCTCGGGTTTGGGATTTTTAGCACATCGGCACCAATTAGGTCTAGGCCATGTCATGATAGATCTAGAGCAGGGGTTCTCAACCTGTGGGTCCCGACCCCAAATGACAATTTACAGGGTGTCGCTTTAGACCATTTAATTTTTTTTTTTTTTGGTCTATTCTAACGTGTAAAACTTGACATTGTAAAGTTTTCACATTGGAATTTACCTTTTCTTTTGTTTTTCAAGGATAGACAACCCAATCAGAATGATTTCAAACATTTTGATTGTCTCAGCATATACATTTTTAATCGTTTAAACTGATGTTTTAATTAATTAATTAATGTATAACGTAACGGTTCGGAATCGTAGATATTATTTCTATGGTACTGCCTTGATAAAATTTAAAAAGCTATATGTTTATAGTTAATAGCAATAGGTTATCGTTTAATAGTCCATATTATTAAAATGATATGTTTTAAAGTATATGCATAGATATATCACATAAACGAAACCATACATATAAATTATTATTGTGATTTGTTTACTTTAATAGTAAATGCTGAAATGGAAACATCTCAGAGCGTCATTTGTAAGGAAGTTCTATAAGCAGAATCCATGTAACCTAAATAACTGCAACTTATTCTCGCTTTCCCGACATGGATACCATGTAATTTAAAGCTATGTTTATGTATATAAATTATGACAAACGACTACAACAACACAAGATAGAAAGTTGATTCATTTTTGGAAAAGTAGAAAATCTCATTGAAAAATATTAAAGACGTTTGTACAGATGGTGCTCAAAGTTTGCTAGTATTTCAGTAAGGATTTCAACGTTCGGTACATAATAAGTCACCAAAATTTATGCAAACTTACTATATAATTCATCGACGAATAGAAGAAATGAAGACAAAGCCACAAGAATGACAAGAAGCAATGAAAAATGTCACTAAAAGGATCAAATGCAACATGCTTTGATTTGTCTAGAAAAATCCAATCCTCCCAAATGAAACTTCAAATTGACAAACAAAATTTGACAAAAATAATACTTAGTCCTACATGTTGCCAATCTTATGTGTTCTCTATGAGGAATATTACAAACAGATAGAATAATCGTTTCTCTGAAAGAACATTTTGTGAATGCTTGCAAACGAAATTTCCTCATACTTTCCAAATGTACCTGACATGCACTTGCCAAAAGTCTATTCAGTGTGAGAGTATTTAACTTAAGAGATGGGGACTAGGGGATAATTTAATGACTGCTGCATGCAATAGAATACATTTTAACCTATAATGCCTCTTTTGCTCTGCTTTGTCTGATGATTTCGGTGCATCTTGTACCATTGTGCACATTAAGACATCAGAAATTTCTTACTTTGGCAACTGTCTGAGAAAACCAAACTGTTGCTCCAGGAACATATTATATTCAATGCTACATTTAACAATATCGGACTAGATCAAAATCATATAGATATTTCTTCTTCGTTCTCATTTTTATGTTGGAGCGTAGCTTCTTCTTCTTCTAGATATTTCATTTATTGGAATTTAATTATATGTTGAAAAATTTTACTGTTGGGTCGCCGCATAGTAGGGAACAGTACAAAGGGGTCGCTGACCTAAAAAGGTTGAGAACCGCTGATCTAGAGTATGAATGAATCTTTGTTGCACAGTTATTTCTCTACATTCAAAAGGAATTAAATAACGATTATAATTAATAAAAAGAAATTGATATTTCCTTATATTTAGAATACAGAAAACCAAAATAAAAATTATTTGGGGAACAGAAATAGGGCATTCATTTAAGGCCTTCAAAAAGGCATTTTTTTCATCTAGGTCTGAAAACTGATGGTCTAAATTAAGAAATGTTTGCAGAGTCTATCACTGTACATTGCTTGCCTTACAATTAAAGGATGCAAATACAAAAGGTAAAACTATCCAAAGTTATATATATATATATATAATTCAAAAGCTGAAAAGTGTGTATTAAAGGATCGATCATTTAGAAATTGTTAAAAAATTAAGGGTTGCATTGTAATTAGAAAGGGGCCAAAAGTGTGAAAGAGGGGGGGGGGGGTTGTTATAAAGCGGGTCTTTTCACATCATGTCAAAAGTCAATGTGGAAAAATTTTGACATGCAGTTTTAAAAAATTAAAAACAATGAGGATTCTAGAGAGAGAATGAAAGAGAAACGGATCAGGCCGTTAAATTTCATTGTAAAAAATACACTAATTCACAGCCTAAAAAGTATATATGGGGAAATCATTGAAATAAAAAAAACAACAAAAAAAAAACAATATATTATTAAGCCTGTGAACAAATCAACGGGCTTAGCCAGTGTACTTCTAGTACAATATAAAACAAACAAAAAATGTAATTTGGGTTAGAGTTTTTAAGGAAAGAATTTGAGACAAAAAATGTATCTGAACCAAAGTATTAAATTATACAGTTGTTCAAGGCTAATTCATAAATAATTTATAATAAAAAATCAATCAGTAATTATACAATGAAAAAGAAAGGCAGTTCCCTTTTAAGACCTTCTCATCTAATAACCAGATGATGTAAAGGTCATGTTTCTATGACTGACAGCTAACAAGGATGGCATGTGACCAGCACAATGATCCACTGCTTTTACTTTCCCCAACTAGTGTCAGGAACCCACCATAGTTAGACAGACTTAGGGACATCCTAAAAATGGCAAAATCCTAGAACTCAAACCACAGATCCCTCAGTTCAGAAGCCAAGTGCCTTATCGCTCAGCCATCATGCCCCCAATGACATACATATTAAAAATACTTTGCTCACAATAAGTAAAATGCGATGAATTATATCAAAGTGTAAAGATCTGATTGATTTGAAAAAAAAAAAAAATATATATATATTAAACATTAAAATAGTCACCTGTTACATTTTATAAAATATCAAGATTTAAAGAATGAGATAACAGCAAGCAATTGTTAAGACAGTTTAAACAAGTAGCACTTTTAACAAGTTCTCACTTCAGAAGATTAGATCAGTTTAGACAGACACATTCTATGAGAACATATTATTTAGCCAGTGCGACTTAACTTTTGCTGCTTGCTTACACAGAGTAAGAGAATTATAATGTAGAACCAAGGCAACTGTCAAGATGTAGAATTAAAAGAGTCAACATGAAGGGCTAAGACAGTCAAGATGTAGAACTTTGAGAATCAAGATGTAAAACTTATGTAAAACTTAGAGAGTCACGATGTAAAATTAAGAGTCAATATTTAAAACTTAGAGAGTCATGATGTAAAACTTTGAGATAGGAATAAATAAAAAAGAATAAAGACAGGACTTAACATGTAGAAGTAGGAGAAAGAAATTATATAGTTATTTACTCTTTCTCTCCTAATACAACCCCATTATACTAATTTGATTTTTGGATTTATAAACTTTAATAATTTGTCTTGTGTAAAAAGAGCTTGCATTCTCCTATAATTCGATACCAAATATAACGTTTTCCAATTACAAACAAAAAGTTATTGAAGTTTAATTGTAACAGGATAGTGCACAAATGCACAAAATGAATAATTTTATCGGAACGAGGAAAATAATTACAGAGAGAAAGAGTTAATTAAGTAACAACAAAACAACATGATATTTGAATATTTCATTATTAAACCAAAGTGTTTGACCTTGCAATGGAGTGTTGATAGAATGTATTATTTGTATTTTAAATAGGTCATAATAGTTTGAAAACCATTCATCAATATATGCCGATTTATTGGAACTACAAAAAACTATGGCAATCTTCTGTACTTGATGACATATTCAGGGTAACACTGACTACCATCATACACAACAAATTCTCGAAAAAGCCATTTCCCATCACCCATAACAGAGTCATAATGCTCATTTTGAAAACAGATGCATACATCCTCTAGGCAGTGCATACAAGGCGGCTTCTTAAATTTTCTGCCAACTGTGAAAATAATAAATTTATGTAATGTATAACAATATTAAAAACAAATAAATAAAATATGTATCAATAATTAAGTATAAAATATGTATAATCTAAAGTACAACAGCTCTGTCTGCAGGAGATGTGGAAATATAGCAGATTGCAATTGGGTTTGTGAAGTCATGTGAAACACAGTATTCATCCTTAATCTTCAGAATCAAAGACATTGCCATTATTATAAAAGTAAAATTCAGCTTCATGCATTTACCAAACAATAAATATGATTTAGACACATAGTTGGCACAATGTTTATTGAACTAGCTATATTATTTTTAAACTAGTTGGCTAAAGAACAAAAAATGAAAATAAATATAATGTTAAAAAGATTATTCATCAATTAAATTAGCTTCTGGTGGCTTGTCAAAAGAAACAAATAATGTTTTTATTTATCTTTATTGTTACTAAGAGTGTATTTTGGTAAAGCTTTATAGGGATTTTATTTAGGTACAATTTAAAATGGATAAGATAGACAATTTTGAGAATGTTCACAGCACTACAAAATTGTATATTTGTTTCTTAGCATTTGCCTTATTTAATTTTAGTTTTTTGTCTTAATACAGTGACATTAGCCACATTAGGGGAAAAAGATTGTAGTTATATTAACATACTTAATGGACTGCTATTAAAACAACCTATGGTTGACAATATTAGATCTATAAGCTAATACTAAGCTTGCTATTTTCTAGTCATAAATGTAGTGTCAATACCAATTATACAAGAAATATAAATTCTAATTTAAAAAAAAAAATCAGTTTGCAAAATAAATAATGAAAGAATATTTTTTTACTTTCTTATGTGATATACATTTTTCTTCAAATATGTATTAAAATATTTGTACACATTTAGGGCTGCATATTTAGTTCTCACATAACATTTTAAAGAAATTCCTTCTTTGAGCCCTGACCACCTTTTTTTTCCCAACATTCATAGGGAAAAAGTACAATAAAAGTTAGCCAATAAGAAAAACAAACAAAAAAAGATTTAATGATCATACATTTCTTCCAAAAAAAAAAGTTTTTGAACAACACAATTTAAGCTCACAGCTCACCTTTTTTTTCAAGCCATTTATGATTTTCATCACAGACAAAAACATTTCCTAGCAACATTCTGGCTAATATTAAAGTAAGCTCAGTTCCATTAGGCTTTCGGCAAGTCTTATCATCTGAAATAGCACATTAAACGTTAACATCAGAGTGAATTCTTTATTATTATACTAAATTTAATTTTGATTTAGTCCGATACTGTTAAATGTAGCATTGAATAAAATATATTCCTGGAGCAACAGTTTGGTTTTCTCAGACAGTTGCCAAAGTAAGAAATTTCTGATGTCTTAATGTGCACAATGGTACAAGATGCACCGAAATCATCAGACAAAGCAGAGCAAAAGAGGCATTATAGGATAGAATGTATTCTATTGCATGCAGCAGTCATTAAATTATCCCCTAGACCCCATCTCTTAAGTTAAATACTCTCACACTGAATGGTGAAAGTAGACCCACAGGCCCCTGTGTAAAGATTACAAGTAATTTTTATTGTTAAAAATCAACAAAATTTAACTATACAACAGGTGAGGGATCAGATTTCAGCCTACCTCAATAATATTCTGGGGTCAATCCTATTTTATTTTCCTATCTGATGCTGTTTTTACATTTTACATAGAGAAAGTTGTCAAGAAGGACTTTGGCACATAATAGTTAAGATAAATTTGTTTTTGTTTATTTCAGGTTTAGGTTTTAAAGTATAGTGACAATAACGTCATGAGAAAAACAAAGACTAGAGTTAGATATAAAATAAAAACAGTTCATATGTAGAAGAGTCAATTTTTATTTACTGAGAAACACATACCTTCATTACTTTACTTATTTTTCTACATACCTTCATAAACAATTTGCTTTTGGCAATATAAGTAAATCACAAAATCGTCCATCCAAAGAAAAGACAATACTTTTTAAAAAGAAGCAAATTTTTTACAATTACATTACTAGCCTTGACATAGTGTCTTCACCAGCTCTGATTGGTTTGAGTTTACAAAGATGACAATCCTATTCATCTTTTTAAATTAACTTGATAATAAAAATAATAATGATAATGGTTTAACTTTTAGGGGCCAATACCCCATTTTTTTATTGCATAATACAGGTATTACACAAGTATATTTAGAATAAATATTTTTTTAAAGTATATACTTACCACTATACTGATCAGCTTTTGTGAACCTCTCTGCTGCATACACAGCTTGACCAAACATTGACAATGTTTTAGAACAACCTGGATCAAAACCATTTTCAGTTATGTTTTTTAGAGCTGAAGGTTTAGTACCATGAAACAAATAGTGCTCATTAATCTCAGTGTAAAGACCATCTTTCAAGGGGCCACTAAGCAAGGTACTGGTTAAAACTTTTCCTTTAGAGCCAGTAATTTTACCAACATCCTGACATGGGAAGCCCTTTCTAATCATTTTCTCCAGGATTTCTTTTCTTCTCGCATGATATTTTTCAAACTGTGCAGGGTTTTCAACTCTTTTAATATCAGTCACTTCAAGAGAAGAGTAATACATGCCAACAGCATCAGCTCCTTGACCAATGACATTAGGGTCATGTGTCTCAATAAGAAGTTTTTTTATGGCTTCTTTTGTTTCACTATCAACATCAACTAATCTTGCCTGTGAACTATTTTTCTCAGCTAAAGTGTTAAACATATTAGAGACAAAACTTCTCAGGCTGCTCCAAGTTGAAGACGATGTTGCTCCCTGGGTTTTACTTTGACACCAATAAGATGGAAAAACTGTTTTTTGTTTTGCTAGATATTCCATATTAGCTATTGTACCGTGTTTTGGTAGCTCATACAGTGTGGTGTATTCTGCTAAGTCACCAGAGCCTACCCAATAATGACTACTTTTATCAAAGTACTTGGGTGCTTGATCTTTGTACTCCTCAAACAGTGTTACGTTTGGTGCAAAGAGAACAACTTTCTTAAGACTTTTACTGATGTTCATTAGCTTAATATTAGTAAGGATAGAATGTACCATACATTCAGCAGGAAAACCGAATGCTTGACCATAGCCTAATGGTGGTATTGAAACTGACTGTATATCAAGATCATCCACAACTTTAAATATCTCCTGCAAAGCTGTCTCAATCTGTTCTGGAGATATTTCCTTATCCCATGGTGTCAGAATGACGTGACAAATGGCTTTACCAGAAAAAAATAAAGGTTGGTCAACAGTTAGTACTTTGGAATAGGGATTATTCTTTTGACAGTTTTTAAGTTCCTCCCAAAGGTATGGGAATTCTTTGTGAAATGACAGTCCTACTTTGGTCTTTCTCATGTCAACATCTGACCCTAAAACACATACAAGCAATTCCGATTTTTCTTTAACAATATTTCCATAGGATTTTATAACCAGCTTGCAATTTTTATTTATATCAAAAACAAGTTTACTGCAGTGTTGAACATTTGCTTTACTATAATATTTGGTACCAATAGAAGGTTGAGTTTTGCTTCTTGTAAGTGGTATTGGTGATCCAGAAAAATTAAATGATGTTGCTCGTTTCATAGTAGGAGCCACATTGAAACTTTCTCTGTCATAGTCATCTTCATCAAATGTGTGAGCTTTGATTTTTAATCGGGATTGGTTGATCTCAACTTTTCTTTTTAAATAATAATCAGCAATAGTTTGACTGCTTGCAAGCATTAAATCTTTATTATTGACACCAGTTGTGGACCAAACAGGTGATGCAAGTGGTGGTGATTGACTCAATACTGTTGTATCAGGGGATTTTTTGGGGCTTGAGGTTACATGAGATTTACGTGAGATGTTTCTAGAGTCAGAAGTTGTGGCTGTAGCTGACAAGTATTGCTGCAATGAATAGCTAACTAAAGATGCTTGTGACTGAATGGATGTTGAAGCTGAGCTAGCCTGTGATGATATTGAAATGCTTGTACTAACTGACATAACACTCACTTTAGAAAGTTCAGTACTCATGACTTTTGGTGTTACATTTGGCCCAAGATAATTACTGGCAAGCGTAGAATGTGACAAGCTGATCTTTGATGTACTAGAAGCACTATCAACTTCAGGTGTAACAGTAGCACTAACCAAAACTTGAGGGGAAGTTACACTAACTATTTTAACAGATGAAGATAAAGAATCAGTATCAGCATCAATAGATGTGTCTGAATTTGCTTTCTTTTCAGCAGAGTTCTGACTTGCTGTTTGAGAAGTTTGAATCTCTTTATTCATTGCTAAGCTTGATAAAGACTCAGAAAGCACTGGTCCATTGGATAACAATGATTTTCTTGCCTTAGGTATAGGAGGTGTTTCCCCCTTTAAAATTGATTGGTTCACGAGATCAAATATTGTAGATGTTTTATTATCTGTTTTAAAGAGATTTGTAGCATGTGAAGATGAAGTGAAATTAGATGCTGCTTGCTTTTTTTGAACAATGTGTTGATTAATGCCATTGGCTTTCCCAGTTGTCACTAAAGGTAAAGTATCACCAGAAGTATTGGTAGAGCTTTCGACACTTCTGGATGCCAAATTATCATCAGGCTGTAACATTTGAACTAAAGTTGTCTTTACTGAAATTGAGTTTAAGTTATCAAATGCGGGAGGTGCAGTATCTGAAGAAGATGCTGTTGATAAAGTCAAATGTGTTTGTGTATTGGATGGTGGTGAGGCATGAGAAAATAACTCTTGCAGGGATATTTTAGTCTTTTGTTGTTCTGTTTCCACAAAATTGCTGTTCTGAGAAGATTTTAATGTAGAAATGTCATAATGCTGATATCCAGGTAATGCAGGCAGTTCACACTTCAATTCTAAAATATTTTGAATAATACACTGCTCTATTGACTCTTTTACATTGTCACAATGAAATGTTGTTTGTGATTCCAATTCACTGTTCACGTAATTGGAATTTTCTCCTTTATTATCCTTATATTTATTTTTCCATCTGTTTCTTCTCTTTCTTTTTTTTTTAAAAAAATTGATTTTATTTTCTGAATTAACATCTTGACCTGATTCCAAGTTCCCTATATTGCCATTAGTAATGCTATTGTCTTTAGAAGAAGAATTTTTTTCAAAATCATCTTCATAACTCTCATGTTTTTCTACAGTGCCTTTCTTATCAGCACAATTATAATTTTTATTATACACCCTTGTACCTGACCTATATCTACCTTTATCATCTGTTATTTGATTTGTGTTGTCAGTGTACTCCTCTTCCTGAGTGATGTTCTCATTAATGCTTTGTTTTTTTCCACCTCGACCTCTGCCTCTGAAATAACCTTGACCCCTTCTAGTGTTAACAGAAAATGCACTGTGGTATTTACTGCGTTCCAAAATACCATTGGCAGAAAATACTTCATCCGCATCATATGAATTGACAATTTTATTATCGTTTAAATTTGCATGGAGAGGCATGTGACCTCGTCCTCTACCCCTATCATTGCTCGAAGTAATATTTTCTAGTGAATCTGCCTCTTGATAATTAGACTGTGAAGTACAATCATTCTTTTTATTTGTAACATTCTTTTTTCCTAAGTTTTTTTCATTACATGCAGACATTGTTTGATCTTCTGTCATCACAACGATTTCTTGAGAACTTTCATTGTACTGTGAGGTCTTTATCTTTTCACCATCTTTTTGTGTGTTGTAATTTGAGCCCCTTCTGCCCCTTTGCCAGCCTCTCCAATTAGATTTTCCTCCCC
Organism: Biomphalaria pfeifferi; assembly: GCA_030265305.1. NCBI lineage: Eukaryota > Metazoa > Mollusca > Gastropoda > Planorbidae > Biomphalaria > Biomphalaria pfeifferi. The sequence continues at coordinate 3,038,962 of JASAOG010000026.1, forward strand.
TTTTTCCTAATCCAGTAGAGTTAGAACTAACAGAGTTGTTGCATTCATCCTCCTCTTTGCTCATAACACTTTCTTGAGAAGTCCAACATTGTTGCCTTACCTCATTGTACTGTGAGGTCTTTATCTTTTCACCATCTTTTTCTGTGTGGTAATTAGAACCACCTCTGCCTCTTTTTTGCCAGCCTCTCCAATTAGATTTTCCTCCCCTTTTTCCTAATCCAGTAGAGTTCGAACTAGCAGAGTTGTTGCATTCATCCTCCTCTTTGCTCATAACACTTTCTTGAGAAGTCCAACTTTGTTGCCCTACCTCATTGTACTGTGAGGTCTTTATCTTTTCACCATCTTTTTCTGTGTGGTGATTAGAGCCACCTCTGCCTCTTTTTTGCCAGCCTCTCCAATTAGATTTTCCTCCCCTTTTTCCTAATCCAGTAGAGTTCGAACTAGCAGAGTTGTTGCATTCATCCTCCTCTTTGCTCATAACACTTTCTTGAGAAGTCCAACTTTGTTGCCCTACCTCATTGTACTGTGAGGTCTTTATCTTTTCACCATCTTTTTCTGTGTGGTGATTAGAGCCACCTCTGCCTCTTTTTTGCCAGCCTCTCCAATTAGATTTTCCTCCCCTTTTTCCTAATCCAGTAGAGTTCGAACTAGCAGAGTTGTTGCATTCATCCTCCTCTTTGCTCATAACACTTTCTTGAGAAGTCCAACTTTGTTGCCCTACCTCATTGTACTGTGAGGTCTTTATCTTTTCACCATCTTTTTCTGTGTGGTGATTAGAGCCACCTCTGCCTCTTTTTTGCCAGCCTCTCCAATTAGATTTTCCTCCCCTTTTTCCTAATCCAGTAGAGTTCGAACTAGCAGAGTTGTTGCATTCATCCTCCTCTTTGCTCATAACACTTTCTTGAGAAGTCCAACTTTGTTGCCCTACCTCATTGTACTGTGAGGTCTTTATCTTTTCACCATCTTTTTCTGTGTGGTGATTAGAGCCACCTCTGCCTCTTTTTTGCCAGCCTCTCCAATTAGATTTTCCTCCCCTTTTTCCTAATCCAGCAGAGTTAGAACTAACAGAGTTGTTGCATTCATCCTCCTCTTTGCTCATAACACTTTCATGAGATGCCCAACTTTGTTGCCTTACCTCATTATACCGTGAGGTCTTTATCTTTTCACCATCTTTTTCTGTGTGGTGATAAGAGCCACCTCTGCCTCTTTTTTGCAAGCCTCTCCAATTAGATTTTCCTCCCCTTTTTCCAATCCTAGTAGTGCTAATAGAATCATTACATTCATCATTCAAAACACTTTCTTGAGAAGCCAAACTTTGATTTAGTTTCTCATTGTACTTTGAGACCATTATCTTATTGCTTTCTCTTTCAATTCTGTGAGTTCTATCTTCCATAGTTTTGATCTTTAAAATGAAATAAATGGTTCTACAAATATTTTTGTTTACCTTACTTTATAAATCAGCCATGGATTTAATCACAGTTATAATTCGTGAACAAAAAAAATATGATCCATAAAAATCTTTGAAGTCAATTTTATTTTGTTACATTGTGAATCATGAAATAAATCTTGGAAACAATCCTGCAACAACAAAAACAAAATTACCATAATGTAAAATTCATAGTACTAACTTAGGCCTATAGACTATATACTTATAGGGTTAATGTCATGGGCCATGACAGTTTTATATTTTAGTTAAGGAAGAAATAAAGGCATTATGATGAATATAATTGAATAACAAAAATTTGAAAAGTAGTATGATGAACATAAAATACAGACTGGTGCATTTTTTCGCCAGTGCTTTCAATTAAATGATTGATTCTAGATCTAATAGGTTAAAATATTGTAAAAAAGAATTACTTGAGACTCTTAACTAGTCTAGTTTAAATTAGCCCTACTGAGGCTACTGTCCTAGCCTAGGCCTATAGTATTACTATAGTGATAATAGTCCCTATAGTTATAGCCTACTAGTTTACCTATAATCAATCTAGTCTGACTATAATTTAGTATAATAGACTATATATATATCTATAGGCCTAGTTAATATAACATATGAGTATATACACATATAGTAATATAGTACTAATATAGAGAGATCTATATAGAGGTCTAGAATAATCTAATTAGGTCTATGAATGATACCCATTTGTCTTGTGTGAAGTGTAAATTGATATAATATGTATTTCTATATTCTTTATAGGCTAGTTACATGCCGATAAGTTTCAGTTTCAATTTCTAAGAATAAAATCACAAAAGATATAGAAAAGATCTATTTATAGAAAAGGGGTTTTTCTTGTAGTATAGGCCTACTTTTAGATCAAGGTGATAGATCAAGAGTAGAGTATAGTATAGGGGCCTACTTAATAACTAGATCTATATTTATAGATAGATCTAGATTCTAGGCCTACTAATAATAGACTAACTATCTTATTACTCTTATGGATTAGATCTAGAGTCTAGTAAATTGTCAAAAGTCATCAAAAGTGTTGGATATATCCAACTTTTACTATTAATAATACTATTATTAATAGTCATGAAGATGTGGTGATCGCACCTGACCTTCTAGAGTAGGCCTATTCAGTGAAGTTGAATAGGTCTAGGACTAGCATCCTAGATCTTATGAATTCAATAATTGGTATAATATATTAAAATAATTAATTTTTTTTTTTTATTTATGGGACAAAAAGGCCAGATCAGACACACAGCAGGGCTGTGTACTTGCTCCTACTCTATTGGCTATCTTCTTTGGCGTAATGCAGGGTCAAATGAAGCAGCGATTGCACGAAGGCATCTTATCTTATATAATACAGACGTTACTTCAAAAAAGAAGATGATTACGTCCTACGCGTCATGCATTTAGTCATGCATATTAACCAATGACTTAAATTCTGCCAAGTCACTGGTTTTTCTGGCTAGCTCAGGCAACCCATTCCATGCTCTAATAGCACTAGGGAAGAAGGAGTATTTGTACAAATTTGTCCTAGCATATGGGACGATGAATGTGCCTTTATTTTTGTGTCTTTCAGAGTATTTTATTAAATTTTGTTTTTGTATTTGAAGATTATCTACATACTGTCATCTGGTTTTGTTCACACGGCAATTAATATTCAATCTTCGACTGTTCCATACAAAAACAAAGGAGATGGCCATAACGGAGCTTCTCTATGCCGATGATTGTGTCCTGCTAGCTCACAATGAACATGATCTCCAGAACGCGGTAAACAAATTTGCATACGCTGCCGGCTCTTTCGGTCTATCTATAAACCTTGAGAAAACAGAAGTCATGTTAGAGAAGTTACCCAATAATAATAATGGCCGCCGGAAGCTATGGCGTGTTTTCCTTCTCTCTGACTCAGTGCACTTTTTGGCGAGATCAAGGAAGTATTTGTACTCTAGACTTTACAAATACTGAAGTACTTCTTCATGGTTGTAGATCTGCATGTATTTAGGATGTTTTTATGCATTGGGTTTGAATACTTGGATAGTTTTAAGATCCCTTCTTATCCTAGACTAGGGACGCCATTTTCGCTGCGTCACTTCCATGATTACTAAACCTAGATCTAAACAGCTTGTTTACTGAGACAATAGATCAAAATAAACTAGTCAACGCACATTCATTTTTTTATCTTCATTTTTGAATTTTGAGGAAATGGAACGGACCCATTGCTTCTTCCTGGACAGCGAAGTATATGGAATAAATTAGGCGGTAAATATTCACCAATGAGTCGAGTGTTTACTGAGGGTAATTCACAACCTCATGACCAAGCACAAGAGGTCGGTCTACTCCTTGCCTCGCACCCCACACAATTGAGAGGCGCTGTTGGTGGTAGAACACGCGGCAATTCCAGTACCCACCTCATCGTGGTTGTCGCGTGAACACTCCATGTGGGAGTGGCTAAGCGGAACTGGTATTTGATTACAGGTTTTAAAGGCCAGGTAATCAATATAAAATTCAAAACAGCCACACGTCTCCGCCTCCCACCGAGTGGGGGAGCATGGCTAACTTAGTAGTCACTGTATTCGGCTCGCAAGGCTGAGTACGGGGATGAAAAGATCGGAGTCTAACGTGCTACGATACGGCGCGCCATAGACGTTGGGGGACCTCGGGGCCAGTGTTTCCGGAAACACCGGCATCGCACTAAGCCGCCACGCCGACGGCATTGGTAACGAACGTTGAGAGAAACGGTCTCCAAAATTTCCCCTCTCTCGAGGGCAAGCTCGCAGTGCCGACAATGGGTTCAGCGGTCTTGGGCACCAGCCCAAGACATTCAGCTACTGTCTCAACAATGGGGACAGCCTATGTGTCTAACATGCAACCAGTCCGCCCCCCCCTGGGGCAAAACTCTCTCTATACAAATGTCAGAATACGAAAACGCGGGTATGGGCAGTACCGGTGTAACAGGCCCCGTCCACACAACGGTTTCGATAGGTTTGTGGTCGAAAAATGTGCTACTATCGGACAACGTAACGCGGGAGGAAACGGTTTCCTCTGGATGTGAGTCAAGTGGCCAGCATCCCTCGGGTACGACGCCCGAGCCCAGCCCACTACCGCAGAGCGCCACGATGGCCTCAAGCACATACGGGGGAGTCGTGCCCCCCCTAAAAACCGGCATTACCCTAGGATGTGAGTCAAGTGGCCAGCATCCCCCAGGCGCGACGCCTGGGCCCAGCCCACTGTCCCAGAGCGCCACGATGGCCTCACGCACAAACGGGGGAGTTGTGCCCCCCACGAAAACCCGAAAGGTGACCGTACCAGGAGGCAAGGCGAGAGGACGTGGTACACCCTCATTCACCAAAACCCGAAAGGTGAAAGCACCAGGAGGCAAGGCAAGGGAGCGTGGTGCACTCCCACCCGGTTACGACCGTAGCAAACAGCTTCGGATCATCCACCTCAATCTGAATCGGCAGTTCTCACTGAAACGGATCGAGGTCTATACGATAGCAGAGCAATACGAGGCAGATGTCCTAATGTTCCAAGAAACTCTACGCTCAGACGAGGGGCCACCTCTTCTTTATGGCTTCACAGCTTACCGGTGTTCCTGCTCGAGGTGCCAGGTATTAGTAACGTTTGTACGAAATACGCTTACGGCCCGAGTAGTGGAATCCAGCGCCCTTGCGGGAGCCGGTGGGACTGACACTTTGACAGTGGAGGTGTACAAATATGGTCAGCGATTCACATGCGTAAACCTCTACAATCCACCTAAGTCTGAGTTGCAATTCAAACTGCGTGAGCCATTTGGTACAAGGATGATCGTTGCAGGTGATTTCAACGCTAAGTCCCCAGCGTGGGGATGTCAGGAAACAGACATCCGAGGGCGTCGGCTACTTGAGATATGTGACGAAACAAATCTGGTTGTTCTGCAGGGCAAAGACAGCTCCCCGACCTTTATGCACACCGGGCATGGGGGCTTGTCGCGGCCAGATTTGTCACTGGTGTCAACTGACTTAAGGTCACAGTCGAGAGTGGACGTGCTCAACGACGTCGGTAGCGATCACCTGCCGGTCTTGGTCACAATCGAACTCGAAAAGCTCAACGTGAGTACCCCATACACAGAACCAAAATGGGTGTACAATCGTGCTAACTGGGATCTGTTCAGGAGTGCATCGGATGTAGCTCTGGACGGATTGGATATCCAAGCAGAATGCATTAACCGGACTTACGGACTCTTTGTCGAAGCCATCTTAGGTGCCGCTCGAAAAGCTATCCCGAGGTCCTACGGGGGGCGCAAGTTTAGGCACTTTTGGTCTCCTGCTTTGGCACGCCTAATCCGACTGAGGCGGGCTGCACGTAGGCAGCACAGTCGTCGAAAAACCGATGAAACCAGGAGAGCTTACAACAAGCTTACGGCGGAGGTAAAGGAAGCCATTGCGGAGGGTACGAGACTGAAGTGGGCCAAGACATGTGCTAACCTAGATCTTGCGGACGGACGACAGGCATGGAAACTTCTCAACAACCTAACCAGGGCGAAAGAACCAAAAGCAGATGCGCCCCTGCAAACGGCTCAAGGCTTGGTGGTCACTGACTCTAACCGGTCGGACGCTCTAAACCATGCTTTTGCGGCCATCTCGAGGACGGGTGAGAGGAGCAAAGTGTCGAAAGCTCTAGACGGCATCATGAAGGCTAAAGCGAAACGCAGTTATGTCTACGGTGAGGACGAGACGAGCACATTCACCAACTCTTTTACCTACGGAGAGCTAGATATTGCACTTCGGAAGTGCAAGTTACGCAAGGCACCGGGTCCAGATGGGATCAGCAACGAAATGCTGAAACATCTCGGTCCTATTGGCAGAAGAAAACTGTTGGATTTAGTCAATCGTACTTGGACTAAGGGGGATTTTCCTAAGGCTTGGCGAGTGGCAACGATTGTTCCCCTGCTCAAAAAGGGGAAGGTCCCAGATCGTGCAGAAAGTTACCGACCCGTTTCGTTGACGTCCAACGTCGGGAAGGCGGCCGAACGCATGGTCAACAGAAGGCTCACATGGTTTCTAGAAACGAAAGGTCTCATTGCTCCTGAACAGAGCGGGTCCAGGAGGCAACGAAATGCGATCGATCAAGTGACGTTATTCATGCAGAAAGTGGCGGATGGCTTCCAGTGGGGCAACACAAATCGACCTGGTCAGTCGACGCTAGCGGTATTTATCGATCTCAAGCAGGCCTATGACAAAGTATGGAGGCCCGGTCTGTTGTTGAAACTGATGAACTTAGGTGTCGGTTCACATATGCTTAGGTGGATCCAAAGTTTCCTCACGGAAAGAACGGTACAGACTCGTGTTGGTAAGCACGTGTCGGGGAAACTTCCACTTGAGCAGGGGGTGCCACAGGGATCGGCACTCAGCTGTACGCTATTTTTGGTTTACATCAACGACTTGCCGGCTCTTTTGAAATGTCAGAAGCTGTTGTTTGCAGATGATATCGTGTTGTGGGAGTCAGGGAGGGATCGCCAACAGCTCATTGGCACTCTCCAGCAGGCATTAACAACTCTATCCTGCTACGCCAGAATGTGGAGCCTTGAGGTAAACCACTCGAAGTCGGTTTACTCATGGTTTACGCTGGGCCGTGATATATTGAAGGAACCTGTCGAGCTACGAATGGATGGCAAGACTCTGGAATGGGATAAAAAGCCCAAGTACCTGGGAGTAATTCTCGATCAGAAACTGAATATGTGCGACCATATCCAACAGGTGAAGGAAACAGCTTCCGAGAAGCTGAACATCGTGAAGAACTAGCTGGAACGAAGTGGGGAGCGAGAGCGGATGTGCTGAGAGGACTGTACATGGGTGCAGTACGCTCTCACATGGACTACAGTCTTCCTGTTCAGGTCTGGGCTTCGCAAACTGCTCTAGCAGGCCTAGATTCTGTTCAGAACCAAGCCATAAGACTAATCTGTGGTACCTTTAGGACAACGCCAATTGCCGCTGGTGAAATTATGGCAAACATTCCACCGTTGAAATTGCGCAGAGAGCGAGCCGTCATACTAGCTCACGAGAGATATATGCGGCTGGAGGATGGATGCCCACTCAGAAGTCTGGTCGACAACTGGGAGGGCAGGAGACGCCTCAAAAACCGGCCCTGCTTCATGCATGTGGCGCGTGGGCTGGTCAGAGAGGCGAATCTGCCGGTGGAGCGGGCTGCTCTATCCCCGTCCGGTTCTATTTTCCCGATGGAGGCCCTCGGCATGCCGACGATCCGGAAAAACCTACTTGACCCAGTGGTGACTAGGCAGAGTCATCCCACACGGCTACTTCAAGCAGCCAGAGAGACTATAGCTTCATATCCAGCCGGAGTAACCACCATCTACACAGACGGCTCTGTGCAGACGCTCGAGGGAACGGTGAAAGCTGGGTACGGGGCGGTAGTCCGACTCTCTGGCAATCCCGAAAGTGACGAGCTCAGTGGACCCTGTCAGCAGAAAAGCAGCCTCGAGGCTGAACTCGAAGCAATGTTCCACGCACTGGACTGGGCGGTTATGATAGTACGTAACGGGACTGCGTCAGCGAACGACATAGTCCTTTTCACGGACTCGGTAGCCGCACTAGAGGCCCTAGAACGGCTGGATGAAGGTGTCAGATGGGTAGGGGACGTCCTAACGGTCGTGGGGCGTCTCCTACAACTCGGTGTGAACGTTACTTTGCAATGGGTGCCCGCCCATTGTGGGGTGGTCAGCCACGACTTGGCTGACCAGCTCGCGAAAACCGCGGTCGCAACGGCACTCGAACATGATGAACCGTGCACATATCAAAGTGTACGATCCCTGGTCGACAAACGCATGTTGACACTTTGGCACGATGGCTGGGATTCTTCGGATAAGGGTCGTGAGTTCCACAGAGCAATGAGTAGACCAGACAAAAGAGATGCATGGTGGCAACTTAATCGTGCGGAACAGGCAGTCCTAGCCCAGTTCCGGGTCGGCCACTGTCCAATTGGTGCTTACTTCGGACGGTGGAAGGAAAATTACGACACACGGTGTCGCCATTGCATGGAGGACGATGAGACAATAGAACACATTCTTTACGAATGCAGAGTTCTGCACGAAGGACGATTGGGACAAGGTTTAGATAGAGAGAGTACTGGTTCATGGCCGACACATAGGTTGTCCTTGTACGGGGATAAGGCGACCTTAAGACTCACTGCTCGCTTCCTCTCACGTGCTCTAAGGGAGTAATTCTCAGCATGTTTTTCGTTGTCAATGGGGTTTCTGACTCGGTGGTAGAACAAGAGGAGCCAAAAGGATCAAATGGACGAGAGAAATGAATATAGACATTATTAAATCGTTCTTCCGTGTAAACAATTGTGATGATAAACCTCTCCCAGGTTATAGGCAAAAACTCTCCCTGGAATTCAACAAATTATGCCCTAATCTAAACCTTACAGAGCAGAATGTTGTAGACAGAAGATCTGTAATAATTTAAAAATGTTATTTGACCCCTGCAGAAATTGACGTGATAAGAAGAGAAGTAGGTCATGAGCTTCAGATACAAGAGCTTATCTCAGATATAAACGACACGCCCACACAGCCGACCAACGAAGACATTAGTAGAACACCCAACAAAGAGAATGACCCAACATCGGCAATAAGCAATGAGCTTCACTCAAAATTTTCTAATCTTATTGACCGTTATAAAAACACCAATCTTAACTCTGGGCCTCGTATCCCCAAGCTAAACGTCAAGAAAGAGACAAACACATATATTAATGAAATAAATAAAGTCTTAGCCAACCATTTTGAAACACCAAGAAATTTGTTTGAGACACACCTCGCTATATACTGCGCCGCTGTGGCTGTCACGGAGCTCTCTGGACAAAAGACCTTCGAGCTAGGCCCAATTAATCAGAAACCAAAACAACATGTGCCAGCATGGAAAAAGCGCCTTGAAGACAATATTAATCAACTGATGAGCCAAATGGATACAATTGGACAATATCTGGGAAACAACCATTCCGCGAAAGTACTTAACAAAATGAAGACAATATTAAGAACAACTGGAATCAAATTGATGGACTGTGATAGCCACGCATGACTCTTATGTCTGAAAGATACTCTGAGACAGAAAGCTAAACTAAAGGGAGCTAGGTTAAAGCGCTACAACGAAACCACCAAAAGAAAGGAGCATAACGCTTTATTTCAGCACAAGAGAAAACAGTTCTTCCGTAAACTAGCTGATAATGGTGCTGACAAAATTCAAACCATTGATAGCACTAAACACGCTCCTTTACCGACTACTGGGCGGCTCTTTGGTCCGACCCGCTACATTACAATGTGCAGGCTGACTGGATCGAGGAAATCCAAACTAAAAACAACCTAATACCAGAAATGCCTGATGAGTTTTCACAGCTGAGGAAGTCTCAGCAGCTATATCAAAAACCTACAACTGGACTGCTCCTGGGCCAGACAATATACACAACTTTTGGCTGAAAAAACTTACAGCCGTACATGCACCACTAATATCAAGTTTTAACGAGCTAATATCAGAACCGTCTTCAATGCTGTTAGAACTCACTGAAGGGAGAACATCTCTGCTCCCCAAAAAAGGGGATCCGAACCAACCATCAAACTATCGCCCTATCACTTGTCTGTCAGTGGTGTATAAACTATTAACTTCACTTTTAAAAAGTAAAATGTATAAATTTTGTTCTGCCCATAAGCTACTAACAGAGGAACAACAAGGTTGCATTGAAGAGTCGATGGACTGTAAAGTACAGCTAACTATAGATGGTATTATATTGCATCAAGCTAATAGAAGAAAGAGAAATTTACACATGTGTTACATCGGCTACAAAAAAGCTTTCGATTCAGTTCCGCATGATTGGCTATTAAAAACCCCGGATATTCATAGAATCAACCCAAGAATAAAACAACTATTGGAAGTTTGTATGAATAATTGGAAGATAAATCTGCACCTTAATCGTGATAAACTAGGTTCTGTGCACATAAGAAGAGGTATATACCAGGGTGACTCATTATCTCCACTCTGGTTCTGCCTAGCGATTAATCCTCTATCTACATTACTCCAAGACTCTACAAACGGTTTTAGGGTTGACACTAAATGTACAAAATGTGTGTCCCACTTATTATACATGGATGATCTAAAGCTATATGCAGAAACCGAGCAAAAATTACACACCTTAATCAAAACGGTAAAATGCTTTAGTGAAGATATCTGCATGTCTTTTGGCCTGGATAAGTGTGGCATCATAAGCATTAAAAAGGGCAAGGCAACGAACACCAACATTGAATTTGAAGGCATCGGGGAATTGAACGCTTCCTCTCTATATAAATATCTTGGAATAAACCAGAATGCCAAGATAAACCATAAGAAATTAAAAGAGGACTTTCTTGGTAAATATAAGCAAAGAGTTAATAAAATCCTCAACACCAAACTGTCTGGCAGTAATCTCATCACTGCAATAAACAGCTGAGCCGTCCCAGTGCTCCTTTACACGTTCGGTGTGATCAAATGGACTGACACCGACCTACATGACATTGACAGACTCACTAGAAAATTACTAACCAAGTTTCGATGCCTACAACCCAAGTCCTCCACCATACCTGCCCAGGAAGGATGGGGGTCGTGGATTGCAGAACATCTTCAAATTGTGTAAGATGCAAGTTTTAAAAATACGATCAAAACTGCTCGCCTCCAGCAACAAATTAGTTTCCTTTCTACGCAAATATGACTCCTAAGCAACCCCTCTGAACCTACACAATGTTGATGTCAATGTCGGTTTGGACGACGTAGGGCATAAGATTCGCCAATGGGAAGAAAAAACACTCCACGGAAAATTTCCGGCTTCATTACATGGGGACAACATTGACTTCCTTAACATGGCTCAAAGCTAGTCATCTCTACCCTGAAACAGAAGGCTTTGTTACAGCAATACAAGACAGAGTAATCAGAACAAAAAATTACGAGAAGCATATCCTGAAACTCAATGTTGTCGACAAATGCTGAAAATGTGGAAATGTGGGCGAGTCGATTGAACACATTATGGCAGGATGTCCAGCCCTATCAGAATCAGCCTACCTAGGTTGCCATAACCAAGTTGCAAAGTTAATACACCAACACCTGGCTTTGACGTACAAATTGATCTGTAAGGACACTCCCCCTTATTATAAATACTCTCGCAAGAGGTTCTCGAGTCTACTGAACATCTGCTGTACTGGGATAGGCCTATTCTGACCGACAAAACGGTAGATTTCAATCGCCCGGATCTGCTGTTCATCGATAAAAAAGAAAAAAACGCTAGCATTATCGATATCGCCGTACCACTGTCTCATAATTTAAGAAAAACTGAGATAGAAAAACAAAGAAAATATGGGAACCTAGGCTTGAAGATTAAGCGTCTATGGAAATTGTCCAAAATAACAATATACCCCATTGTTATATCAACAGAGGGGATAATAACAACTGACCTCACAGACACCTTCAAGGCCCTTAACATTCCTAGGAACATCTTCGTTGCCTGTCAGAGGGCGGTACTGCTGCAGACCTGCCACATCACCAGAAAATTCCTCAGTGGAAACTGTTAAAGGGACTACGATGAATTTTGTTTTTCTTTAGCGAAACTCGACCCTGGCAGCGCCAGAGAATGACTACTCGTTCATTTCTAACATAATAATAATAATCTTTATTATCCGTATGGAAATTTGTCTTACAATTTGTGCATTACACCAAACAAAAAACATTATAACTATAAGAAACCAAAGTGTACATTCACACCAGACTCACTCATAGTTTACATGTGACAAAGTCTATACCAGATTGTTCTTATTTAATGATTTGATTGCCAGGGGAACAAAACAGTGTTTGTGTCTGTTTTTCTTTGCTATCGGTGTCTTGTATCTCTTTTGTGATGGTAAAATCACAAAATCCTGACACAAAGGGTGATTCTTTATTCAGCCCCAAGGATCACCGTAAAAGACAGCTCCTTAACGTGGTAGTCCACTTTACATATCTAGGTAGTATAGTATGTCAAATGATGGCTCACTTTCAAGGGAAGTTGATAATCGTCTGGCCAGAGCCAGTAGCGCTTTTGGACGCCTTCAGGCGAGAGTTTGGCGGAACAAATCGCTCCGCCTGCCTACAAAAATCAATGTCTACCAGGCGGTGGTTCTCTCAACCCTTCTATATGACTCTGAGACATGGACACTATACAGAAAACAACTAAGACTTCTTGATTGCTTCCACCAAAGATGCTTGCGCTCCATCATGGACATACAGTGGCAAGACCGCACTACAAACAGCGATGTCCTTGCGAACGCCGGTATGGCCAGTATAGAGGGACTTCTTAAGTTCCGGCAGTTACGCTGGGTAGGGCATGTATCTCGTATGGGAGACGAAAGTGTGCCAAAGGCAGTCATTTTTGGTGAGCTAAAAGGTGGTCGACGTAACAGAGGCACCCCACAGAAACGCTTCAAAGACCAGCTTAGGCGTCAACTTTCCTTGGCTGACATAGTAGAGAGCACTTGGTTGCAAGTGGTCTCAGAACGAGACAGCTGGAGGTAACTCATGAAGGCTTCAGATACACGTTTGAGACCAAAAGAAAATCTGCCGAGTATGTTAACACAAACGTCGAAAAGAAAATCTAAATCGACCACCTCCACTCAGATCTCTTCTGGGCATTTCGTCTCCATGTCCAAACCCCAAGCTGTTGTAGATCTGTGGAGGATTCGACTAGGAAGTATAAATAATCTTCAACCCTGAAGGAACATCCAAAACATGTAAAACTTAGATAACAAACAAAACATTTACAAGTTTGAGTACATCCATAGGAGTGTAGCTAGGATGCATTCTCTCCAGCTCTTTTTAACTTATTTCTGGAGCATATATAATATGTTATAATAAAAAATCTAGAAGGATTTACTCCTAGCTTGAACATAAATTGGAGGCCTAAGCTATTTCCAGCTCAAGTTTGCAGATGATATAGACCTCATTGGAGAAAGTGCAGACCAGGTACAAGATCTTACTTCAAAATTGGATGCTGCAGCTAGAGCAGGTGGCATGGAAATCAGTGCTGAAAAGAGCAAAATACTAGTTTGTGGTGGAGATAAAACGAGATGTTGCATACTTTTGAATGGCCAGACACTAAAAGAAGTTATTGACTTTTTATATCTTAGGGTCAAACATTACATGAAGGATCAATAAAAGAGTTAAAAACCTGTTTAAGCTTGGCATTCACTCCCATAAGCAAACTGTGAAAAATCTAAAGAAGTAATATCAACTTCCCAGTAAAAATAAAACTGTATTTTTTACAAGTGTTTGAGAAAGTTAAACACTAAACACTGAGGTTGAAAGAAAAATCCAAGCCTTTGAGAGTAAATGTTACAGAAAATTGCTGGTTATCAGATACCAGGAACAGAAAACAAATGAGTTTGTACTTTTACAACTCTCTGGCTGGCAAAAAGAAAGAATTCCTCAATGCTGGGTGATGCCCATCATGGGGTGAAACACAATTGGAAAAAAATGCCCTTTTACAAAATCAAAAATTATTTTTAAAAAGTGATGCATGTTAATTTTTTTTTGTTACATAAAACATTACATGCAAACAAGGGGGAGCAAGAAGGTGGATTTTATGTAAGGTATAAAAAACAGTTGTATTTGATTTGTAGTTATCCATAATTGAGTATTAATGCAGCAAAATTGCATTGCTACCAATGTTTAATAAAATTATTGTCCGTCTAACCCCTTCTGAATACAACCTTTTTGACATAAACTCTTTCACCGTGATTTTAAAGTTTTAAAAAGAGTGAGTTGTTGACAGGAAAATAAATTTTTGAAGCTCAGAATGCAGAAAAATGCTTGAAGGAGCTTGCACTATGTTATACAATATTTCCTTTATCAATAGAACTTCACAATCAATCCAACCCTATTTGTTTGTTTGTTATATTGTTATTTAGCCTGGAAAAAAAAATCTTAGCTCATCTTACAAACCAGAAGACAACAATAGCATTGCATTATGAAATTTAAGGATTCAGGATGTAAGGATGTAATCATCTTCTTTTTTGAAGTAACGTCTGTATTATATGAGATAAGATCAAATAATCTGTAATCAGTGAAAATATAGGCCTACTGACATGTGTATAATTATAGACTACAAAAAAATGTGAACTACAATAAATCTTTTTTTTTTCAGTAATGACAAAGGTACTGGGCCGAGTTAAATAAGATTGACAACCTTCATTGTGAATTGAGATCTAATTTCTTATTATTTATGTCTCACACACAAAATTCACAAGTATTTTACAACAGAAATCTAATTAAATGTATGCCGACAGATAAAACATGCACATCTGGTCAGCGTAATGAGGAATCCATTATAGTCAAAAAAGCAAATAATTCTACCAGCTATTGCAAGAGTGATGGTGAGGGAGAAAAGAATAAAAAAATATTTTCTAGACGAAACCAGCAAAATAGAGGTAGGGGCAGAGGAAGAGGTGGCTATATTACACCTTCAGAGACAAAGGAAAATATACAGGTTAATGAGCCAATTAAAGTCCAAACGAGGCAGAGGTGGTCATAATGGTAGAGGAAGAGAGAGAAAATATAACTATATGCAAAGAAAATTTACACAAGCAGAAGGTGATCTGAATGAAAGAAAGCAAAATGATAACATTAAGTGCCTGTAACTGAGAAATATGTATCTAAATTTGATGAATTATCTTCACAAAAAGATACTTTCGAGAACGAAGTGAAGAGTCATCTCAGAAAAGGCAAACTAATTAACCATATATAAAAAAATGTCAAGAAGAATTATGAAAAAAAATGGTGATAATGACTCTAAAGATCAATATGTAAGAAGTCTTAACAATGATAAAAGTGATTGGGTAGAAACAGACACAGCCAAAAATAGCAGATGCAAAAAGTACCAATTGGGAAATCAAAGAGGCTCTTTTACACAGAGTAGCAGGGACACAGTAGATGTAGAGAAAGGAGCTTGTGATAAAAGGTCATCATCTCAAAATAGAAGCAGGGGCTATGGTAATGATAAACCAAATTTTAGGGGATGGGGCAGAAAAAGAAAGAAACATGAACGAAGAGAGAATGTTGATGTTGAGGCATTTACAAAAAATATTAATGAACCTAATTATAGTACACCTAGAGGAGGTACATTCAGAGGTAGAAGAGGCTACAGAGGTAGGAGTCAAGGTAGAGGTTCTTTTGAGATCAGTGGTAAAATGAACAGGGTTATTAATAATGCTACTCAACCAGAAATATCATTAACACCAGATGCAATGATAAAGAATGGGCATAACCAGGAGGAACAAAAAGATAATTTTGGCATAGAGACATTTACAAATAACACTAAAGATCCTAATTATCTTTCACCTAGAAGAGGTACATACAGAGGTGGAAGGGGTCGAGGCAGGGTTTTTTGTGAGGTCAGTTCTAAAATGAACAGTGTTACAAATAATACTACTCAACCAGAAATATCATCAACAGCTAATGAAATGATTAAAAATGAAGATAGCAGGCTAAATGTAAATGTACTGCAGATGGAAACTCCTACAATCACTAAAAACCCATGACAATTACTCCAAAACAAATCTGAAGGACACAGTAGTCAAAATATTCCTTCACAGCCTTCTCTGAAATTATCGTCAACAGTTGTTGAAAAGAATACACATTTATTGAATAGTAATTCAGAAGTAATGTAAAGCAAGCACTTTTTAAAGACAAGATTTGTGCTAATGCCAACTCTGCTTCAAAAAGTTCAATAAGTACAACCAAAGCAGCACCAAAACGGGAAATAGAAAATATCCTAAGTAAGACAAGCCTGCCAAGAATGTAACTAAAATAAAAAATTGCACTGCCACAGTTACTACATCAACTGCAGCAGGACCCAACAATACTCAAATGAACCACAGTGTGGCATCCATACCCAGTCTAACAGCATTTAAAACAGTTAGTGCGCAATCTCTAGCATCATCTACAGTTTCTAGCTTAGCATCTCAACAAAATATGCCACCAACTGTTTCCAACAAATCTCAATTCAGCCTTAGCACCAACTCAGGTTTAGCACCATGTCTAGCTACAGCAACAAAAGGTGCAAATACTAATTCCAGTCCTGTTTCAGTTGCAAGTGCTAGTAACTCATTAAGAAAACAATGGTCTACAAATAGTCTTATGAAAACTACATCTTCACCAACAAGCAAACATAGAACAGTTGTAAGTCAGGTTAATAAGAAGAAACTTTCCTTTCAGGTGACAGACTCTTGCAAGCTTGTGATAAAATCATATGGGAATGTTGCCACAGATGACTGAGATGTCATTGTGTCTTTCTTGGATACAGGCTTGGATTTGAAAGCACTGCAACAGGCCAAGCTGTTTTAAGAGTTAGTCCTAACCATGACGCAGAAATAAAAGAATTATCGCACAGGATCAAGTTCATATTTAGTTTCAAAATACTATCCAAGAACTCTCAATTGTTTGGCTATTTGTCATGCCCTCCACAATGGATGGCTGATTTTTCAGAAAAGGTTTTTCACACTCAATTGAACCTCATTTTTAATGTAGTTAAAAAGGTTCAAGCAGAGAGGATATCATTTCCACCTCTTAGTTGTGACTATCCATTCTACTTCTCTGCAAAAACTGTTGTGCCATCTTTTCTTTACTTTTTATCTCATTTGAACATTGAAAAGTGCTTATCAAAGATGGTAGTTCATGCAACAATGTCTAATGTATTTCAAGAATTTGAATGTCTGGCTCCTTTTTATTTGAATAGGACTAATGAGTCAAAGCTATTGTTTTCGTTGCCTCTTCAACGAAATACTTTGAGTTATCTGAACATTGCATTAAAAAGTGACAAAATATTTCTTCATATTGGAGCTTAAATGGCAACATGTCCATTGAAAATAAACTGAAACATCCATTGAAAACAAAGAAACTGAAACATCTTGGGGTATGAGCTTGTTGAAAATTATTGTTTCAGCAGTGTCTAGTTGGTTTACTGGGGAGAGTGTTCCAGACTTCAACTTCAAAGAAATCAAGCTTGTGGATGTAGATAATGAAATCAAGATTGTTGTATCAAATCTTGTAAATCGTACACTGCATCAGAATGTGGTAGGCCATGGAGCTGATGCCATTGGTGTGAGATACTCCTCCTTTAAAATTCTTGATGTCAAGAGAATTGAGAATCGAACATTAATTGAACGATATCACACAGCTAGAAAAAGAGTAATGGAGAAAATGATTAGAAAAGAGACATGTTTGTACAACTATTGGTACACTAATGGGATCAAAGGGAAATGTTGTGACATGGGACTCACTGCCTGACAGTCTAAAGAAAGAATTATACTCTGAGATCAATGAACACTATTTATTTCATGGAACAAACACCAGTGCCGTTCACAGCATTGTTGAACATGGTTTTGACTTAAAGTATTCCAATGAATGGTGTTTATTTGGAAAAGGGATATATTTTGCTGAAAAGGCTATGAAATCTGACCTGTATACAGGTAATAATATCTGTGTGCAGTCTTTACCTACATGTAGAGTGTTTCTGAATCATCTTTTAATGTTTTACCAAATCTTAAAATTGTTATAGCTACTGCATGTGAATTAAGGGAATTCAAAGTTATTTCATCAAAAGTAGAAAAATATTAAGCATTTTACAAAAATCTTTCCAAAAGTAAGCCCCAAATATATTGTAAAGACTATTATTGCAAGCAACCACCCTCTAACTTCACATGTTGTAACTATGATTTTTTAGCTGAATGTTTTACTAAAAAGTTCTGCCTCCCTTTACGTTTTACAAAACTTATATCTACTCACTTTGTCTGTCTGGTAAAAAGTTTGTACACGTTATTCCTCGACACCCAATCTCAGATCAAGCTGAAATTTTGCACCATTATTTCTTTTATCTGAGAACAAAAGAATCAATAAAAAAAATAACCAATTAGTTAATTAAATATTGGTAATTATTATTTTGCTTGGTATCTTGAACAAGGGAAAGAAATTTTACTTGACTGAAGAGGTGGTATAAGCTGAATTAGTTCTTTTATAGGTCACTGCTTTAAATTGAAACACACAATACATAACTATACAATCTAGTCATAAGTACCTCGACACTAGCAGTATGGTTAGTATGTCAGCTTCAGGTCATTCCCATTTTTTTTTAAAATGCTTTTAAAAACTGATTACTGTAAAATCCATACAGATATCCCTTTCTTCCCCCCCCCCCCCCCCCCCCCCCCCAAATTTTCCCCAACTGCTCCAGATAAATGATAGGATCATTGAGAAAGCTAAAAGCGTGAAATAGCACTAAACAAAAAAAAATTGGTAAAAATATTATCACACAGATTTATTGTTGTTGGTCTAGATCTATTACAAATTTAATTACATGACTGATCCAAACTAATTGACAAAATTAAACTTCATAAAAGCTTGGATTTATTAAAAAGTATTTTTAAAAATCTTTTTCTTGTTTTAAGTGTCCTTAAAACCACTTTATCAGTTTGTATAGAGAGAATTTTTTTTTTTTATTATTCTACAATTATAACATAAGAAGATTGGTACATTAACTTACATAATAGATAATTTAAAAAATATATATATATATTTATATGTTTTATATATGTATATTTTTTTGCTTACTTTTCAGACAAACATTTTCGACGTCCTAATGGAACTAAGCTAACTATGATAATGACAAGAATTTTGCTAGGAAATGCATTTGTGTGTGATGAAAGTCACAAAAAGTATCTAATTTAGGTAAAGCAGATAGCTGGACATGTTTGTCTAGTCTTTCATTTACAATATATCCAAGCATAAATCTAAAATATTCTATATTTTCCATATTTTTGTATGATAATGTACATTTATAAAATGTTAAATTTTCTTGCTTATATTAATTTACAGATCCCAAAAAGAGATTCAAGAAGCCACCATGTATGAGCTGTCATGATGATCTGTGTTACTGCGGAAACAGAGACTATTACGACTCCGTGATGGGAGATGGAAAATGGCTTTTTAGAGAGTTTGTAGTCTACTACGATGCCAGCCAATGTTATCCTGAATTCCTTATAACTTATGAAAGGGTTTAAGCTTTACCTTTTTAAACTGTCTTATAAAAAAGGGTAATATCAGCTTCTGTATGCAGTTTAAAGTTAGGTACTTCAATTTCATTCAACTTGAATATACTTGAGTATACCTGTTTCTATATTATACTTGGAAAAAAAAATGTATGTAATGTATTCTGTGTTCAAAAAAGGTGTTCAATATGATCTTCAATGAGGGTGAAATGCTTGCTTGTTGGGCCTTTATTTCATCTGATGAAGACCCTGAATTTTGTATACTCTACTAACTCTAGTTTGCTCTCAGGGATAATTAGGATCTGTTACAAGTAAATGATGATCAAATAAGAGAAAATATATAAATGAAGATGTATTTGGCTTACCAAGAGTAGCAAGTACTTTGAAGTAATTATTAGAAAAAAGTATTGCCCAAAACGTTGGATTAGACTATATAGCATATATGGTATCCTTTTAAGTTGTTCAGTTAATAATTCTTATTTATAGTTAGATTTAAAAAAACACAAAAAATTTAAATTTTATTAATAAGCCATGACACATAAACCTTTAAGCAATATTTTAGCTGACAATATTTGGATTAATCAATGGCTGCTTTTAAAAAATTTAACATTATTTATAATAAAAAAAACATTGAAATGTAAAATGTGTCTCTTGTGAAAAGGTGGAAGCTGTAAGCCTTAGAAATGCATATTTTGTGTGCTACTGTTGAGTCCTATTTAAGACAATGTGAGCAAGATAAACAATGCATTTAAGACAACATAAATCTGTTTATTTACATCTTTCAGGAATATGACTGATTATACATATTTATTGTTAATTAAGGAGGTCTACATATTCACTGCTACTTTGATTTGTGTATTTACATATGTTGAGCCAACTATACATGGCTTTCTGTATTGTGTTTTATTTTATTGTTCTATATACTAGCTATGTCTTTAAATTTATCATTTACATTTATGTTTGCATTGTAATATTGGTTGTATGTTAAACTATTCATATTTTAGGCTAATATTCAATTATCTGCTTTTTTAGTCAAAAAGAACAGTGATATTTTTTCATAACAATAATTTCTCTATTTGGGCCACATTAATTTTTTAAAAAGTTTAAGCGAATATGTTACTCTAGGACCAAATATTAATTAAAAAATGATTTACTCCCATGCAAAATTTTGAGTAGTTGCTTTTTATCAAATTTGGTATCTTTTTTATATTATAGCACGTATATTTATACAAACTATTCTACGTAATGAGAACAAAATTTTTCTTTAGCTTGATATCAACCTGTAAGAGCTTGACAGTGGAATGAAAGGACAATTTTAATTGCAGCTTATGAGAAAGGACAGAAAATAATTTACTAGTCGGTCTTCATTTCTTGACATTGTACCAACCTTATCTTATCACTGAGCTCCTCTACATCAAGCCCACTCCTATCCACACTTTTGAGATAATACAAACAATTGCAGAGTTTTTGTTTTCCTTTTAACAAGAAAAAATCTTAAAATAGTTCTTTAACTTTATTGAATTTAACATAACATATACTTCAGACATCCAAAAGAATACCTAAGTACCGTACCTTGCAGCTTTTTTTTCTTCCAGACTTCCATACTTACTTAGAATTTAAAATACATTTTGCATTGTTTGTACAAGGTATGAAACTGATGCATGTTTTGCATTGCTGCCTTTCAATCTTTATTTACTTTCTCATTAGGATAGCATCTCTCTGTATATCCAAGGAAAATTCAATTTCTTTTTATACAAAAATGAACTTAACTTTTATTGACAATATATACAACTTTCAATGCCAAGGTACATATGTAGAAACATAAGCAAAATAATAATAAGGCTTGTCTTCGAGTCCCAAGATTAGTAAGGAATGCAGTATTTCCAGTGGCTGCGCAGCCCCAGCAATGACCTACATATTTTGCCACATCCGAGGCAAGCATAACCATTGTCCGCAGGTGGTCGATTTAGATTTTTCTTTTGGTCTCAAATGTGTGAGCAAAAATATAAGTGAAATAATATCTTAAACAATTCTTACACAATAAACTTACTTCAAAACTTCAATAAACTCATCAGAGTTTATTCAGCCTATAAGAACAATAACACTCACTTCATAACACCAGTTAAACACAAGCTTTAGGGTTTATATAGTAGGCCAATTGGGTTATTGTAAAATTGTTTGTTCACCACTATATCCTAGTGAAATTTTCAGTAGTCTACAGATAAAGTTATTTCATTAATTATAATTGGACATATTTTGTATACACATATCATCAGCATGTTGGATTGGAGTATGCCCTATTCAGAATGAATATTTCTAGGGCCTTTACCTACTATGAAAAGTCATAGACATTAATTTGCTTTTAGATGATTATGAAATTTATACCATATTTATAATATTTACTTTTTTAATGAAAAAACATGACAACTTGCTAAACACATATTTATTTCAAAGCAAATGAGATTCACATCCAAAGGCAGAATAGTCCATAAAACATGTCTTAATATTAAACAACTAACTCAAAAACTCAGCAGACAGCTTCAGAGTGAATACATTATCAAATTAATCTATAAGGATAACAATAAAAATGTATAGTCATATCATTTTTTAATTAATAGAAAAAAAAACACACCAGAGTATCTACTGAGAAAGCCAACAGATATGACTATAACTTTCCTGATGACATCTCAGAACAGCCAGAACCACAAAAGTCTAGAGCAGTGGTTCCCAAACTGTTTTTGTCTCTTAGAACCCTTGCAATGTTTTCCAGTTTTCGGAAAAACCAGGCTGCTTAAATAATATTGCATTTTTGCAAATTCATTAACTTCATGTATCACTTTTTTTTAAACCATGTTCTAACTGCAGTGCTGAAGTGTGGAAAAGTAATTTTAAAAAAATATAGGGCCTCTGAATTTGTAGATTGCTACATTTATTAATGAAATTCAAATTAAAACCAAGTGAAATTAATGTTAATATTTTGTACATGAAATCACCCTATAACAAAATAATAAAAGCTAGCACATGTATGATATGATCCTGATGCTTTAAAAATACAATTCAATGTAGAGCTTTAATTGTTGATTAGTAAATTGGCAATCATGCTAAAACCTCTTTATACTAGATTATATGATGATAAAAAAAGCAGAAACTTTATGGCGATAAATCTTTTTTTATTTAAATTGTAGACCTACTTTAAGCTGTTCATTACTTATTCTGAGCAGTTGTTATTGTAATGTTAAATTCTTCCCTTCTATATCATTATCATTAGATTTATTATCCTTTAAGATATATTAGCCAACCTGTTTCAGAATATCCTCAGACGACATTTGAAAATCAGAATAGAGGTCCCGCAAGAAATGCTGACATTTTTGTGTTTGTTTTTATCAAATTTAGGTTATCAATTTATAGCTCCAAGTTAATCTCATAAAATGTATGAAACAAGTCTGTTAAATAGCAATATCCCATTATATTTGTTAAAAAGAGAAAATTGTTTCAAAATTATATCCAAGCATCCAAGAATTTCGAAAGTGTCAAAAAGAGAAACAAATCTTGTTAAATAACTTTTGACATCAGTGTGGAGAAGCAATTTTATGAAGGTTTTTGTCATTTTCTTCATAAAACTGAGCGAATAATCCCCTATTCAAGACGTAGGCCTATGTTGCTTCAGATTTGTTTAATTGTGTTAATAAATTAAATTGCTGAGGTTCATGCAATATACTGCCTAGAATTAGAACAACTAAATATTGTAGATGGATAAACACAGAGTGTTGCTGATACTCCATGGGGACATTTAATTTTTTAAAACTCGTGTCATTTGTTTTACAGCGTTTCATAGTTTCATTACATAAAACCTTGTTGCATAGATGCCAAGTATAAGAAATATTTTTTTAATCCTAAATCCAACTATATAAATTGAGTGCGCCTTACCAAAAATTCTCTTCATCTTTAAGCTTCACTTCTATCTCTAGAAGTGATTTTGTATCAGCCACTGGAAAAAGTGCTGCGTATTTAATTTTGTTAGAATTACTTTGCATCTCTTCCATGTCTTTCATTTGTAGTTGCGCCTGCACTGCAGACAAATCTTCCCTGACGGTTTCCAATAGAAAGAAAAGTTTATCAATCTTTTTTTCCATTCTGTCTAGAACACGTTCTGCAGACAAAAAATAACAAAAACATTAAGTAAATCTAGACCACTAAAACAACAAATTATATAAACAATAGAAATATGAATCACTAGATTTGTACGCATTTTTAAGCTAAAAATATTTGTAAAAAAATTACCAGTTTGGTCATCAATAGAGTTCTTGCCTGACAGACTTTTCAAAGAAGTTCCACCTTGAACTATAGGACAAAATAAAAAATATAGTAATAATTTACAATTTATTGAACTTAAAATGTTTAACATTATAAATTAATAATTATATCATTATAATTCAAATACCTGTAATCTGGTTCAAACCAGATCCAGCAAATGGTGATGCCATCCCATTTTGGTTTTGATAATCTGAAATAATAATAATAATTTTATTTATTAAGCACTGTTAAAAAAAAAGCATAAAATAGGTTCAATGTGCTATAATAACATAAACACTAGAGTCAAAAATATTACCTGTGTTTTTCAATACATTCATAGCTACAGGGGAGACTGTCATGGGGGTGGACATTTTTGCTTTTTTGGGGGAATCTAAAAAAATACAATTAAAACAAAACCATAAAATATTAAGTATATTCTATTATATCCTCCCTTTGTTTTATCTTTAAATTATAAGTAACCATTTATTTTAAGCAAAAAAAAAAGTATAAAGGCAGAAAATATTACTTTTTTTCCAGGAATTCCCTTTAGGGGGCCCAGACCCTTCAGATGAGCTTGTAGTAATGTCTGGACTAAAAATTTAGATATAAAACATTCCATTATGAAAGCTGTATAAACAAAAGTAGTTAATAAACTAATTGAAATGTTTTATCAATAGTTTATATCAATTGCCTGTCTATCTTATTGATTTTGATTAATATGCAAAAACAACCTATTCATTAGTTTTTTTAATTATCTATAGATATTACATTTTTATATTATTTCTATTTTTAAAATGAAGTCTGACCTGTAAATCACTGGTGCATGCCTCTTCCGCTTCTTTGTCTCATGTGAAGACACATCAGATGTGTAACAGAGAGTATTTTCCTTGGTCTTAAGGACTTCATAATTTTCTAATATATATATAATAAAAATGAAATAGTATGTGTGTGTATACACAATATAACTTGTAACAAACAAAAATTGCAATTTAAAATTATTATTACAGTGCTACTTACCACTTATACAGAATTCTAATGTCACACTGGTACCAATCTTGTTTTGGTTCATATCTGTTAAAAACCATTTTGTAGGTAACACCCTTTGGTGGCCAAAGGCATTTAGTACCCTCTCCACCTATCACCCAGTTATCAGGTATTATGTCTTGAGCCATGCTACCATCTGGGGATCTTTCTTTAGTAAATTCCACAAGGTGAAACATTGCTGAAAAAAAACAAAAACAAAGCCAAGACTTAGCATTGCCGATGAAGGAAAGATCAATCCTACATAAACCCAAGAAAACATGTATTTTAGAGTACTAATTTTAGGCTGAAAGGTATTTGTTTATACATAGATTTATAAGTAAATCTAGACTACATCTATATATAGAGAGAGGTGCAGTAGTTTTAATTTTTGCTATCAGGCTTATATCTTCATTATTTTAATATAAATAACATGCCATTTTATTTATTTCAAATATTGTTAATGACTAAATTGGCTTTAAAGAATATTACTGAATAAATATGTAAGAGCCTTGCTTTAAGTAAGCTTTCTCTGTTTTTGAGACAAGAAAAAAATATTCTGCCTCACGACAACATTACAAACCACCACATCCAGTGAAATATTGTTAGATTTAGGCCTACTTCGTTCTACAAATACTTATATGCAAATGGCAAGCATTAAAAAAAAGAAGTAGAAACTGCAATACCATATCAACTTAATTAGTTTTGTTTTAAATTAATGCTAAAAATTCTATTAAAATTACTTTTCTAAAACTTTTAGTTACATGTTTTAATTATCAGTTAATCATTGGAATAATCACGTGATTTGCTTTGTATGGAAGCACTATACATTTGCTTTTGATCAGTAAGTATCAGTAAGACATGAATATTTGCATATTCCGAATAGTGAAGAACTGCAAGGAGTTGTAAAAAAAATCTGATTTATTAGTAAACTTTTGGACAACAATTTTGATGACAGTCGATTCCTTATTTGAAAGTATGTTGTGGATAAGTGCATGATCGTTGTGCACTCCTATACAGTTGTCACCTTCAGATGTTGAAAAAAACAAATTGTTAAAGTTAACTTGCTTAAACTGTAAAATATCTGTAGCATCAGGTGGAACTGGTTCGCATGAATGCATTTGCAATAATGTTGTTTTTTTTCATTTCAGTCTTATGTTGTAAATTTTGTTTTCTGACAACCTTCTAATAGCCTGAGAAAGGGGGTCATTAGGCTTACGGATAAGACGTTTTAGTTGACCAAGAAAGTTCTCAAAAAGAAATGCAGAAAATGTGTCAAGGGGCCCAAAATTTTTTACATCCTCTGATAAATGTAGAAGACCATGAACATTGTATACAATAAAATCTTTACCAAATACTTCTTCAGCTTTTAATATAAAAAGCTTTAATTGTTCGTGTGCCCAGTCTGCATGAGTGACATAAAATTCAGGACTTGCCAAGCAATAGATTGCTACAGAAAACAATAAAAAATGTTTATACACTTTTTGAACAACATTACTTTTTAGAGCCACAACTCCAACATAAAGTAAAAATAGCCTAAATTCTGTAGCTTTCCAGCGATCTAATTCAAGTAATGACCTTGGCTTTCTGGAGAATTCCCTTGGAATAAACTTTCTAATCCTCAATAAATATCTTGATATTTCTGATATCGTTTGATGGCCAAATCTTATTCCTTTATTAACAGGGCTTTTGACCCAATACATTAACATTCTTTTCATAACTCCTAAGCAAACCATGTGCATATAATCTAAAGGAAACTGTGTAACCATGTTAACATTTAATGCACCTAAAGGTGAAAATCCTTGGTGATATTCTTTGTCAGTCTGTAAATCAAATTCTCTATCGGTTCTTTTCGAAGCATTAACATCAGGGTAGACAATTCTTCCGTACCATTTTCCTTTATGTTTGCATTTTTCACATCCATAATATCCTCCATGCCCTTTTATTTGCTTTATGTACGCCCTGGCTGGTGCATCACACACAAAACATGACACATGTATAGTAATATTCCCAAATCCTTTTATTGTAACATGTCCAGCTTGAGCTTGTAGTAACTGCATTTCTTGTACAAAGTCATTCAAATATTCATGTACATTGTTAGGTTTTTTTTTACCACAAAACAGTCCCACAACGAAAGGCTCAGTTGAAAATGGTTGAAAAACTCTAAAAGTATGGGCCAAAACTGTACTGGAGAGGACTTAAAAAGGGGCAGGCCATCAATGTTTACCTGAATGCTTAATCTTAGACTGTCACTAAAACTAAAAGTTATTGTCTTTAAAGTCGCAGTAAGCGAATTTATAAATCCGAAATGATAATACTGACCACCTTCAATATCTTTAACCAAATATTTCTGTGGGGTTTTCAATAGTGTACGCCCATCTAAGGGAAGATTGGGGTGTGATGGGTGCAAAATACTAAGAAGGGCATTAGTTGCAGATAAACTAATGTTAAATTTAACTGCCCATGGTGCTAACTGATCTGAGAGTCCTGTTTCAATACCGGTATCTTCACAATCTGAGCACTTGTCTTGTTCATAGCATGAAGATTCTGATTTATCAATGTCTGGAGTGAAATCTGAATCTAAATAATAATTAGCACTGCTAGTGCTAACTGCTTCGAGATTATCTACTTGACTAGAATCTATGAACTAACTAGGACAAGCTGAAAGTATGTCACAAATGATTGTTGATGCATTGTTACTTTTATGCTGATCTAATGTTTGGACTCAAGAAATATTTTGTTGAGGATCTGCATCTGATTTTGATGTTGCCGTAGTGAAATCTTTCTCAATAGATTTAATATGAGCATTGGCTCTAGCTAAAATGTTTCGCCTTTTAGTAGATATATATAAGGAACAGGAAGGACGACTCATTTTTACCAATGTGACTATTACTAATGCGCTTCACAATATTTCAATATAAATACTAATAATTAATAAAATTAAATAATGGTGTGGTCTAACCTACTTAAATGACGAGTCCCTGAGTCTAACCTTACCAATGTTAAAATTAATAGCATTTTAAATTTTAATGATTTTAGTTATATATAATATAGTAATATACGTTTGATTCTTAAATAAATAGATAAACCTTACCGCTTTGATTTTTTTTTAAGAATTCAGAAAATTCATAAGATCTAGCTTTCTAGATCTATATCTAATCAATAGAATATAGATCTGTACTTATTTTAAATATTAAATCCAGATTTAAATAAACCGTAAAAGTAAAGTGCCGCTAAGCCGTGATGATAATACATATAGACAATGAAAGACAATACATTTTAGATACTATTCATACAAGTACCGGTAGTTAAACAGTTCTATATGTTCGTGAAAAATAAATGTACTTAATGTATTAATAATAATAATAATGATACATGATAACCATAATCAATCTAAATTCTAATTTGATACATTAAAATTAAAAGATAATATAGATCATTATAAATCTAATTCTATCTAATAATCTAGACTAGTTAGACTGAATCTTTTTTCTATAAAAGAATAAAATATAGAAATTGTCTATATACATTAAAACATACCTTTGCTTAATTAACGCACAAACTCCAA
Organism: Biomphalaria pfeifferi; assembly: GCA_030265305.1. Taxonomy (NCBI): domain Eukaryota; kingdom Metazoa; phylum Mollusca; class Gastropoda; family Planorbidae; genus Biomphalaria; species Biomphalaria pfeifferi. The sequence goes on from JASAOG010000026.1 coordinate 3,067,369, forward strand.
AGTTGTTAGAACAAAGTCGAAATCGGAAATCAACACAATCCTGATACACTTACAAATGAGACCAGAGCGATTGATGGTCGAAATTTGAAAGGCGCCTCTTTATAAAGCCGGGTGTGGTACAAGAATGGGTTTGATGCCAGGTACCGGCATGGGCAAGGTCGAATTAGTGGCGCAATTATGATGTAATAAGGGCCGTTATGTATCTCTGGTTGGTCAGTTGTAATTAGCCACGTGACCGGGTACTCTGTGACCAGCGCAGTCTTTTTTTTTCTTCCCAGTAACTAACTGACAAGGGACTCTCGTTGAACATTAGCTCTGTCATAGCAGTGTGCAGCTTTTGAACAAACGATGTTCATAACTTTCACCTGGTCTAGTATTACAAATCTTAGCATTAAAAACGTTGTTTCTTACAAAGTTAAAGATTGATCAATCTAAAAGAAAAAATATAATTCTATAAATATTTTAAAGCATGCCATACGTATAATCTTTAATTGGGGAGGGGGGTATATAGTAGATAAAAACATGATTATACAGTATGCAACACAATTATTTTTTTTTTGTAAATGATTTTCTTTTGCACAGAATTAGCCATCGATATTTACAAACTAGGAATATACATTTATATATAAGATGTATCATGTAGCATTTTATTGTGAGAAAAAAATGTTATGTATGAAACTGAACAGTGCGTTTCCTGTTTAATAATCTCCAGATATTGAGTAATTGCAAAGCTAATTGACATTTTTTTTAGCGTTGTTGTGGGTTAATATATTTTATCGACATGCAGTGGTCGAATCGTAGTCTTTCTGGTTTGCCCTATTAAGCCGTGTTAACAGTTAACATACTGGCAAGATCTATATACTATATACTTTTAAAATAAATGGGTGGTATGAAAAATTGTTTCTGTGTTACAGAGTGCCTGCGCCTTGACCTAATGACATACTGAACAGTGTGCACAGGACACTACATGTGTAGTTTCTCGCAGCGCTGTACACTAGGCCAAAGAAAAGTCAAACACGGCTGACTTATATTATATCTTCTCCGCATTTATAATAGGAAACATTTTATTATTAATTGTTATCTATATTTTTATATAATTGTGACAAGCATTTCAATCAAATACAAGCATTCTTAATAGTTAAGTTTTAAAAATGACTTTATAAATAGCACTGATGTCGACAAAACTACACTACACGATCAATTCTAACTGACATTCACATTGGTTCATAGAAAAGTAGCATATAAAGATATAATATTGTTAATAATAATCTATTTCCGTGTTAATAAGCATGTTTAATTTGTTTACAGTTACATATCTAATACTACTAGCTTACAAGCTATAATTTTAATGCATTTAAAATTATTTTTAAAATTGGTTTATTACCCCAACAAATTCGAAAATACCATTTTCTTTTAAATCTGATTCTGATAGCGAACTGGTATATATTTTTTTTTTGTGGTATGTTACAATTGTTTTGGTATATTTGAATTGATAATCCTAGATTTTTATTTTTACCTCTTAATATAGCAAATTCATTCATTTGTTGTCAGGTTTTAATATATTATATATATATATATGGATAGATAGAGAGTGTATTTTTGATGAGGTAGAGGTGTAGCCATTTTGGCCTTTATCAATCAATGATCTGGTCTGTAAATAGTAGATACCTTAATTCCCTCGAATAGAAACCTAAAAGAATCACACAATCATTTTATTTCTGTGATAGTCACCCCTTTGTCTAGCTGTATATTAGGTGTTAACTGGCCCAGGTGAGCTGTTCTGCCTCATCGTGGCACCTGGGTGGAAACGGCTACTTGAGGGGGTAGCTAGGCGAAACGAATGGCAAAACATAGCCCCCGTGGGGATGCCCACGGGTAGACGAGAGTCAACTCCTTGCACGGGCGGGGTAGTAAAAAAGTCCCCACAAAATTGTCACACATCCATGCGCCGTTCCTCAAAGGACCGTTACATAAATGGCGAGTCCCCCACGGTTAGCTTGGTATAGTGAAGGAAAATGACGGAGGCTCCCGGTGTCCTCAGCCTTCGGCCAGGAGTCGGGGGCCAAAGGCATTGGAAACAGCAATGCTTTACATAGGCATTGACTCGGATCGCTCTCAAACAGAACTGTGTGTTCACACAGGTTTTTTTTTTTTTTTACTGTTCAGGCTGGACGACCTAACAGTTTTTTTTTTCAAACTTTGAGCTCGAAGAGCCTTCGGCTCAGCTCAGACGACAATCAAACGGTGTTAACTGGAGATTCGAAACCCAACCGAGTGTGTAAAAAACAAAACGAAAGGGAGGTAAGTTAGAGTAAAGGCTATTATAAAAAAGATCGGCCTTGGTATATTGATGTTATTCAAACATCTGGTCCAGATTAAAGGGCACTAGCCACAGAAGGGTGATGTGAACATGGTCACACGAGTGCTAGACATTACTTAGGGGAAGTAAAACAAAATGAGCCTAAGTGATCCATTTACAGTTCATTTGAGTTGTTACAAGTGTACCGTATTATAAAGCACTTTTTTCCCTCTTATTTTCGTATTAAACATATACGGTAACTAATACAACGCTTAAAAACGTAAACAATCAATCTCGGATATTTCGAAAATGTTTGACATTTTGTAGAGACGTAATAAAAAATCTTAAAGCTAAATTATTTTTTAAATGGATATATTAGAATTTCAATGCCAACACTTTATGAAATTTTTGATATAGGCATTTTATAAGCACACTTTCTCTTCTGAGCTAGACCGGGGAAGGGGGGGGGTGAGCATTCATTGTCAGTAGGGAGAAGGGGAGAGAGAAGGCTGGACTTTACCTGCATCGCGCAAAAATTAGCCAGCAGCCAACACCGAGCGACGATTCAAGGGGCAATTAATACTTTCAACCCCAGCTAGTCAAGGGCCCCCGTTTATTTACATGTAAATAAAATATTAAATCAAAATAATCATAATAAATTGAATATAACACTTTTTATTATTTTTTTTTTATTTCTGAGGTTGACGTGAAAATAAATAATATCAATGACTGGTCAGTAAATACCTTCCGAATTAATAGAAACCCACAAGAACGACAAATTCAGTTTTATTACTTCGAGAGGCGTCATTTTGTCTAGCGTTGTAATGACTGTCAACTCGAGAAATCCAGCAAGTGGGTTAAAAAAAAAGAAGAAAGGGGAGTTAAGTTAGGGGAAGGCTATCAAAGAGATCACCATGATGTTAATTCCACATCTGGGTCAGATAGACGTCGAGGGAGTGCGAATATGGTCACATGTGTGTTACATTACATGAGCAAAGTCAAAATGATGCCTAAGTGAAGGTCCATTTACAGCAAGTGTTGTAAAGTCACAAGTTGCTTTTTTTTTTTACTCGAAAATATCAAAACACTCGACATCATATTAATCGCACATTTGTATCGAGCCATCTCAGTAAAAATCTTGGAGCTAGGCAATGACCCTTTTTTTTTAAAGTTTCACGTACTATGTTAGATCTAGAAATTTTAGAGATCTAGAAATTTTAAATTGGCATATAACATGCATAGTTCATACACACGCGCGCTAACAAACACGCACACACACAAATATCCCATATATATGTCGTTATAGTAGAAACGTTTTGATCAAACTACTGTGAGAAGAATAAATAAAATATATAATATAAATCACTTTTTGACTTAATGACATTGAATGTTACAGCTAAAAATGACCTACAATCCAATTTATTTAATAAAGTATAATATAAGATAAAATTATCACAGTTTAGAAATCAGCGTTCTATAACTTTAAATTAAATGCAAAGAACGAAAAAAAAAAGAAGTAAAACATAGGAACCTATACACATTTTTATGAAAATAAACTAATTAAAAACAGCAATATTGTTTGTATTAATAATTATCTAAGTGAGTCTATCCGAACCAACATATCAAAGTCATGGTTTTCTTTTTTTTTCTTTTACCTCCCCTTGAGTTATGTTACGTAATAACGTTCTATGCTTCGTCTGAGATAACAGCTAGACCGGGATCGAGAGCATTCCTTGTCAGTAGGGAGAAAAGGGAGAGAGAAACTAGAGGCAAACTGAGCCCAGACAGCCCTAAGGGCACCCGTTTGGGCCAACGTTCATCCCCCAAATGGGGCCCTTGTGTTTAGCCCTTTCAGGCCCCTCAATGTTTTCCTCGTACTGGCCCCATGAGGTTTCCATCAGGGCTTCAACTGGGCCCCCTAACTGAGCCCAGACTCAGCCCTAAGGGCTCCCGTTTGGGCCAACGTTCATGCCCCAAATGGGGCCCATGTGTTTAGCCCTATCAGGCCCCCTCAATGTTTTCCCCGCACTGGCCCCATCAGGCCTTCAGCTGGGCCCCCTAACTGAGCCCAGACTCAGCCCTAAGGGCCCCCATTTGGGCCAACGTTCATCCACCAAATGGGGCCCATGTGTTTAGCCCTTTCAGGCCCCTCAATGTTTTCCCCGTACTGGCCCCATGAGGTTTCCATCAGGGCTTCATCTGGGCCCCCTAACTTAGCCCAGACTCAGCCCTAAGGTCCCCCGTTTGGGCCAACGTTCATCCCCCAAATGGAACACATGTGTTAAGCCCTTTCAGGCCCCTTAATGTTTTCCCCGTACTGGCCTCATGAGGTTTCCATCACGGCGTCATCTTGGCCTTCTGATTTCGCCCAGACTCGACCCCTAAGGGCCCCATTTGGGCTTTCATTAATTCTCCCCAAAGGGCCAAGTATCTATATAGCCTTATTGGGGTGCACAAGTTCTTTCCCTTACTGGTCCCACACGGATTTCACCAGGGGATTTTCTGGGCCCACTGACTGAGTCCAGACTCAGCCCTAAGGGCTGAGTTCATCCCCCAATTGGGGCCCATGTGGTTAGTATGGGCAGGCCCAGTTGGGGGTCCTTACCTTGCCCGAAAATTTTGCTATCAGGGATACAGTTATTGTATGCAGCGTTTACATCAGTTTTTATATTGTTCGTAGAAAATGTTTCTGATAAATTTAAAATATCAAAAAATATAAGTTTTCATTAAATATGTAAATAAAATTATTAAATCAAAAGAATCGTCCTTATATATTGTATTACAATAAAACACTTGTTTTTATTTCATAGCTATATACATATATAATAAAACGAAATATTTTAATGTAAAAAAAAACAACAAACAAACAAAAAACAACAACAAAAAACAGCAAACAAACGAAGCAATAAAAAGTTTATATAAAAAAATAGCAAAACATTTAATGAGTTTATTGTGTGTTTATAATGAAATGGGAGACTACCCGAACCAATTATATTGAGCTCTTTTTTTTTTGTCTCCCCTTGAATTTCATTACGCAACGAGTTTCCTGGCCGACGGTCTCGTCCGAGATAAGAGCGAGGCGGGGAGGGCACTCCTTGCCAGTAGGACGAGAAGGGGGAAGGTGGTGGGACCTTAACTGTATTACGCAAAAATTCAGACCGCCAGCCGACGCCCAGCAGTGAAACAATGGGGCGAATCTCTCCATCCCCTGCTACTTAAGGGCCCCATTCATCTAAGGGGGGTTTTGAATGGGCGCATGACGGGGTAGGAAAGGAAAAAACTGCCCCGCACGACTATCCGGTTCCCCGTGCGGGCCCCTAACTCAGCCCGGGCCTGAACAGGTAGCTTTGCTGGCTGGGTAGGCCTATTTGCAGTCTGACAAGGAACAAATAATTAGGCCTAATCCAAAATTCAAATAATCAACACTGGAACTATACATTTGTTTTTAGATTAAGTGATGTTTAATATTAGTTAACAGAAGGTGAAATTATGCTGTTTGAGTAATTAGTTACTAAAATTTAAACTAACCATTTTTCAGCCTATTTCCATTAATGGGAGATCAAAATTCATTTTTTCAAACTCGTAGACGCCATTGAAGTAGTGGTAGCAGACCTAGTCTGGGGGTCTATATAGACCACTTTGGGAATCACTGGTTTAGAAAGTCCATATATTAGCAACTACGCTAGGGCCTATATGTTTTAGAGCCATCACTAGCCTACATAATAATAATAAGGCGTGTTTTCGAGTCCGAAGGTAAATGAGGAGTGCAGTAGGGCATATTTCATGTGGCTCGCATTCCTAGCTGTGATCAACATATTTTGCCACATCCATAATCGTTGTCTGCCTGTGGTCGGCTTAGGTTCCTTTTCAGCATCTACGCTGTCCTCGGCTGTAGATTTCCTTTTGGTCTCAAATGTTTATCCTTTAAATTATAATAAATCACCGGCGGTCTCGTTTGGAAGCCGCCTGCTGCTTGGTGTTTTCTTCTATATTATGTCAGTTAAAGCAAGCTGGCGCCTAAGCTGGTCTTAATGAAAGCCTTATATGAGAGCTACATTGCGCCGACTACCTTTCAGCTCACCAAAAAGCACTGCCTGGCATACGGTCGTCGTCCACCATGTAAGATATTATATGTGCCCTACCCAGTACAGTTAGATCGAACTATAGGCCTAAGCAATAGGCCTACTTCGAATACTGCCACATCGGCATTCGCAATAGCCTTAAATATCTTTAAAAAAAAACAACAACTTATTCTCAATATATTATGATGGGCGCAGACATCTTTAGTTAAAGTGTTCAAGAAGGAGAAGTCTTCCTTGATTTCTATTGAGCACCCATGTCTCGGGGGCTTGAAAGAACCACTAGGCTGCCTTTGGTAGACACATTTTTATTCCGCTACACTCTCCCTTGGAGGCGTCTTACAGCGCTACTTTCAACTTCTCTTGAAAGTGATGCGTTATTGAATACCTGCCTCCCAGATATGTAAAATGGTCGACCACACTGTCACAACCATCGGCATAAAGCTCTGTGACGACCATCACTTTTGTTTTAGTATGGGGCAGTATTATAGACGTGGAAGGTTGATGGACATTGCCGTTTACATAGGCCTACATCTAACATTACCTCGTCTAGATCACATGCTCAGCAAGAACAGACTTGATTTATGATCAATTTAATTTAATTTTGGAATCGTTAGTTACTTATTCTGATAAATGGATTTGAATTATAATTAAAGAAGAGAGATCCGAACTCCGAAGATAAAGAGGAATGCAGTATTTCCCCTGGCTACGCACGTAACATATAAGTATTTGTGTATTGTAAGCTTACATTAGGATCCTATCGCGACAGTGTTTCAAATAAATCTTTGTCTTTCCTTAAAAACACTTGTCTTGCTAATTATATTGCCCATTTATTTTAATAAGATAAGATAAAATGGTACGTGTTACTCTAGTTAAATAAATGCAAGAAATATAAAAAATCAATAGTAATAATAATGTTTAGTGTAAATAAAAAAGCGAAGAAAAAACAACAACTTTTTAACAAACTTTTCCCACAAACGAACTTAGGGAAAACCCGATTTGAAATTAATCTAGATTAGTATCATAAGAATTAGTACGACTTCGTACGAGTATGAGCGACTGATATTACCATTGGCATTGTCAGTTTGTTTTACTCCTTATTATTATTTATTTAGACTCAAGAACATCTAGATATAATTTACTAACAATTAGATCTACATTTCTTCTTAGACTTTAAGCTATTTATTTAATTTATTATAAAAGCTGGCTGCAAGTCGCAACCTTAGATCTAAAAGTTTCAGTAATGAATTTGTTAAGTTTTAGACAATTTTTTTTTTACACCTAGAATAGATGTAGTTGACCTAGTCAGCTAGTCTACTCACCAAGAATCTTTTTATTAATATTTTTAAGAATCTATCTATAGATGATGTAGATCTAGCTTATCATTTTATCTAGATTCTCTATAAGTATAGTATAAGTTCAGCAATCAAAATAATTATTTATGCCCTAGCCAAAACCAAGATGAGGATCATATTCAGGGTTCAAATTCACAACCATCATGACTACAGATTTCTAAAAATCTAGCCTACACCTACATATGATATATGGCTATGGAAATAATAGAATTATTAATATTAGGCCTACAAGTTACAAACTTATGACTATAATGTATAGGGTTCCACAACTATTCGTTCACGCGACAATTCGTTCACCCAACAACTTGCTCACCGACAGTTGGTTCATGACAAATTGTTCACATAACTAATCGTTCACAGACAAATCGTTTACTTGATAGTAACATATTGTTAATATTATATAGTCCCTATATTCTAGTCGCGTGTTTAATTTGTTTACATTAAAACTTTTGTATAACAAAAAAGAAAAGATGATTGCTAGAGATCGGGCCTATTCCGAGTTTCTTTGTTAATTTTTTTTTTTTGTTAATTCTTTGTTAATGAGGACAGTAGCCTATGGGATAAAAATTATACGATCTGACAACTAGCTAGCTGAAAAATTGTAATGGGCCATCACTTAACTATAGGCAACATTTTTACTTTCATCATGTAGGCCTTCTTTTACACTTATGTCCATTATGCAGTTTTGTTCGCACCACCCACATTCAGATTGTAATTGACATATATATACCTATGCCATTATGATCAACACTCTTTAGGGCCTTCCTCTACCTATACCTCCCCTCCCCTTTTTTTAATCTACCCATTCAGCTGGATACTCTAGTTAAAACGTAGTTGAGTGGTAGACAGAATGGCGGCTCTAGAAGTAATAAAACCTTATTGGTTAGGGAACCATTACTTATAAAAAGAAAAATGGTTCATTGACAAGTCATTGTTTTTTTTTTACATTCATCTATGCCTTTATCGCAAATATTTTTTTCTTAAAAAAAAAAGTATTAAGAATTCATTAAAAATATATAAAAATGCTAAAATATATAATTTATTATTAAACTTTTTTTTCTTTGCAGTTTGAAATTATTTTCCTTTCATCAAACACAATAAATAAAATAATAAAACTGATAATTTGACTGTGAAGTATTTCAAAGGTTGGGTATTATGGAAGATCAAAGCCCATCCCTGATTGAAAGTGACAGTGACATTAGCATTGATATATCCAGTGGAAGTGATTCGAGTGATTCAGATGATTTTTTTGGTACTAAGAGTGAACCAGATCTGAGCCTATCTTCAGATACTGGTGATAGCAATGTTGACACTGAAGATAGTGATAAAGATGTGGATACCAATGTGAAACAAATAACTAGTCCTAGCAATATTAAATCTGACAGATGTGATGACAGTGATTTATCACAATGTAAGAATGACAATGATGATCTTCAATCTGAGGAAAAATCAGCTTTGAAAGTCACTGACTTAAGAAAAAAGTTTGAACTAAATAATTCAGGAGACAAAGGGTCATGTCAAAAGGAAACAAATGATGCCAGCTTCAAAAAAACTACATTTTTTACACAATTGTTAGAGTCGCAATCAGTCAAATTGCAACCAAGTTTATTGTTGCAAAAATGTTTTTCAGAAGCAAATCTGCCTCAAACAAAAAATACAAGTTTCAATGACCAAGCTGGAAAATATGTTTGGCAAACAGTGAATAAAGTTAATAGTGAAAAGAAAGAACAGATAAATAGTATCAAAGAAGAAAATGAAATGACTGTGGAATCAGAGCCCTTGAAGAAATCAAATACAATAGCATCAGGAGAGCCAAGCGCAAAGGAAAAAACGTTTGTTTGGCATGGATCCCAAAGTACTCCAACCTTGACCAAGGATAAACCAGGATCAAAAAATGCGATCAATGTATCAGAAAAGAAAATTTCTTTTAAAACTTCAGATATAAACTCATTTGAAGAAGCTAAGACTACATTTACTTGGAACATGATGGCTCACCACAATAAAATACTTACAACAGAGGCTGGCAAAGATGCTCAAGCCTTTACAAAGCCATCAGATCTTTATCAAAATAACATACTAAGACTTCAAGAGCAATTAAATAAAATGCGGGAAGAAAACACTAAACTGAAAGAGAAACCTAAGCAGGTTAAGACAAAACTAGAAATGTCATTATTGCAAGCCAGGCTCCTTAAGCCTTATTTCAACACACAGCAGAATGACTGTTCAGTTCATTATGTTGAACATGAAAAGGCAGCTGTTTTAATAGGCCTAGAAAACTTGGTGCAAGAATTTCAAACAAAACTAGCCAAGGAATTGCAGAACATTAAAGAAGATAGCTTCTCAATCTCTGAAGAGATGTTTTCTCTCATGAATGGGGAGAAAGGAAAACAATTTTTAAATGACTTAGACTTAAAGGGAGCAATGACTGTGGTGGAAGATGGGCTGGTAAAAGTAGCTGCCAAGGATAAAAGCATCCAAACTCAAGCATTGAATATTCTAAAAGCCAAACTAGAAGGCGAACAAATAATTACATTTGTGATTGATAAACTTGATGCAAAGTTTATAAACCTGAAACTTAGACTTGAGCATGAATTGCTTATTAATATTAACTGCCAAGGGAATGTTATTAAAATTACTGGGATAGTGGATGATGTTGTTAAAGGAAGTAAATCTGTCTATGATTATATAGGTGAAATAGTTGAATGTGAATCTTTATATACTAAAGGGGAACCAGAATCCAGATTTCTATATTATTTTATGGAAGATAAAATTGAATCTATTCTGAAGCCTGTGCAAATACTAGAGAAATCTATAAAGGAGTACAAAGTAGATATCAAATTCAAAGGTAAAAAAACAATTGTGCAATCAGTTTCTCAGAATCTGCAAGATCTTCAGAAAAATATTAAGATCACTGTTTGGTTATTGAAAGAAGATTTTAAGGACCATGAACTGTTTCTTATTGTCAACAGTTATCAATCTAAAAAAAATATTGTTACATCCAACTACAAAGAAAAATATTTAGTCACATTGCAAATACCAGACTCAGTAAAAATGTTACCTTTTTACCAAAAAGCTAGAGGCATTCAAAGTGCTAAGCAAAAGTCAAATACAATACAATCATTTCCCAAAGGAAGAGGGCATGATGCTTTAAGTGATAAGTTGGTAAGATTTAATGTAGGCAATAGATGCCAGTTAACTATTAAATCTGAAGGAGACATTACCAGCGAAAGGTCGGATATTCTTGTGTCTGTCTTAGGCCCTGACATAGATATGAGAAAAACAGCAGTTGGTATGTCATTTCATAAACTGTGTCCTAATCATTGGAAGGCAGTAAAAGCATATCATAATTCTACACCTCATGCTAAAATCATCATAGTTCAACATCCGGAAGGGTTGAATTGTTTAGCTGTGTGTCACATCATTCTTTCAACTTGGGACTCGAGATCTTCCAGAGCTCAACTCACAGCTGCTTTGGGTTGTGTTTTAGATGAAGCCAAATGCCTTGGAGCTAAATCCATCTCTTTCCCTCCTTTGGGTTGTGGCAGAATGTTTAAGTTTCCCACAGATGTTGTTGCAGACCAAATGATTAAAAGCTTCAAAGACAATGACATTGGCACATTTTTGCAAGATGTGGTGGTCCTAGCACCAGAATCTGAACTATTCAACAAATTAAAAAACAATTCTGCAAACTACTATCAAATAAAAAATAGCAATCAAAGAACCATGCAAAACTTGCAGGCAAGCTCTGGCACAGATGAAAATGAGTTAGTTGATGGAATAAATATTCAGTCCCATGGCAGCACTCTGCGCTGCGTTCAAATGCTCATATTTACACAGCAAGATGCAAATGTACAGGAAATTAAATTACAAATGACCAGAGAAATTAGAGATCAGTTTTTACAGACAGAAGCTATCAAGCAGCATAGCCTTGAAAGTTTGCCCAAATCTTCTTGGAAAAAAATACTAAAAGAAGCAATAGAACACAATGTTTGGATTGAAAAATTTCAAAATTCAAGTACTAGAAATATTGAATTTCACTTAACAGGTCAGAAGGGGATGCTAGCTCACCTGAAAACTCTAATTAATCTTGAATGTGAAAATTTGACTAGTCATTTGCCAAAGAGCAGGCTAGCTTCTGCACAAACTCCAAAAAGGGGGACAGTGGATTTCTTGAAGTATGCCAGTGAAAGTGATGATCATTTCCCATCCTATTGGAGTCTGAACAACAATAAGATTTACTGGCAAAAAATAAAAGAAGAAAAAATTGTTCACAAAAATGATTTTAACATACTAGTAGATGTTGACCAACCTACACGAGATGCTATTACTAATATGTTCTTAAATACTCAGGGTCAAGTTCATATAGGCCATGGAGCAGATGCCAAAGGTTTGAAATACTCAAAGTTAAAAGTCCTAGATGTAAAACGAGTTGAAAACCCTGAACTATTTGATAATTATAGAAGAGAAAGACAATTGCTGGTCAAAAAAATGATTAGAATGGGTCGCATTTGTGCTAATATTGCTGACCTTCCTAATTCATATGGAGAGGTTGCCACTACTCGTTGGGTGCCAGATTTTATGAAGAGAGAGCTTTTTAGTGAAATAAATGAACATTATTTGTTTCATGGGGCAAAGTCTGATGCTATAACTACACTTATCAACAATGGTCTTGATCCAAGAGTCTCAAACAATTGCATGTTTGGAAAAGGTGTGTATACTGCTGAGAAATCAACAAAAGCTGATCAATATTCAGGTATTCTTTGCTTATTTAAAATTTTCTATATAAGAGTAAAAACTACATTGTTGCTTGAATTTACCAAAAATGACAATATATCTAATTCATTAGCAACTAATAGTATAATTATTTCTGTTAAGCTTCTGATTGTCCTAGAATAATGGTTAATTTTTATTTAGGCTTGTTTATTGTAAGCCTAGAATAATTGGTAGTTTTCACAATGTTCAGGAAGCAGTCAAAAAAATTATGTACTCTTTTTTTTTAAAAATAAATAAATACATCCAATTTGTTTAGATTTAAACTAAACACACAGTTTGCTAAACTTTTAAGTAGTTGGATAGTAAACCTGCATATTATTCCTGAAAAACATAATGACAGCTCTCAACTACATCCACACATCATACCAGTTTTAAATTATTAGATTTTCATTCTTTCAGTTATCATACTTAAGGTACATCACATCACTAAGCCATATAATCTTCTAACATTAGCTGACATCAGCTGTACTAATTTAACTATATTACATTTACATATTTTTAAGTTTTACATTTTTTTTGCTTTTATGACCCTTAAACATTTCAGATATGAAAGATCAACGAGTTTCAAATGGTACCCCACTAAAAATTATAATAACTCGGATGCTTTTGGGAAATGTCTTTTTATGTGATGAAAATCACAAAACTGTGGCAATTAGAGGTAACTAATACATTTTTTTATATTTTTTTTACTTTAATTAATATTTTTAGTACTTATCCTTTTTTTTCATAAACATGGTTGTAATGGCTGAGTACTAAATTATATAAAGTGCTTGGCTTCTGAACTGAGAGTTCTTAAGTTAAAATCCCATTTAGGACTGGGATCTTGAACTTTGGGATTTTTAGGATCCCTCTGAGTTCACCCAAGATTAAATGGTACCTGACATATGTTGGGGAAGTAAAAGTGGTTGGTCATTGTCCTAGCCACATTACACCCTCATTAACTTTTGGCCATAGAAAATAGATGGGATTTACATTATCTGTCTCCATAGATCACAAGGTCTGAAAAAGGTACAGTTATAAAACAGTGCTCACTATTCACAACATTCAACTGAAAATTAAAACAAAACATTATGTTAATATTTTTTGTTTAACTTTCAAGCTTTTCATTTTCATCCGATTTTTGTTGTTGCAGGAGGCAAAAAATTGACCCGCCCTCCATGCATGAAATGTTTAGAAGATATTTGTACATGTCATGATCAAATTCTATTCGATTCTGTGATGGGAAATGGCCGCTGGCTCTTCAGAGAATTTGTTGTTTACGAGGGAAGGCATTGCTATCCTGAATATGTAATTACTTATCAAAGAACATAAACAAATATGTTAAATGTTGTTTTTTTTATTATTGAATGACAGGCTGAGCCCAGTGGTTCCATAAATACCTTTCAGGAGTGACATGAAAGATGACAATATAAATGTTACTTATTTCATCTTTTATTAAACATTGCAGAAGTATTTTTGGCTGTCATTACAAATTGCATCACCAAGAACTATTTACAACACTTTAAACATTAAACAAAATTACTATGAATCAAGTTATTTACAGTGTTTACTGTTTATAACAAAATGCTTGTAAAAAATCGGTGTTGGACATGAGAACAAAAATATTTTGGTAGTCATTGTATTCACTGGTTTTTAAATACTACTGAATATTTCTTAGAACTGTTTTTTTTTTTTTGTTTCCTAATAATGCATTATAGTATTATCTGAATTTAGCTTTCAATTTAAGTCAAAAAAAATAATCCAGAAATTTTTCTCCTTCACTATTGTCTATAGATGAAATTTAACTAAAAGGCAATAATTTTTAGTTGTTTTTTTTTATGTGCCTGACATTAACTGATTATATAACTGATTAAGTTGTATTAAATCTTTGATTTTACTCTTATAATATTAATACTTAATATTTGATTCTTGCAATGTTATTTCACTGAAAATTTAAGTGATGTTATTTTATCTTATACATTATAGACATTCCTTAAACGAAGAAGATGATTATAATAGAGCTGAATTTTTTTTTTTTTGTTTACTGAAGTGTTCAACTTTGTTAATCTTTGTATACAGATATATCTCTCTCTATGTATGTCCAGATGTATATAGATCATTTGAACTTGTATGTCTGCATTATTTTGTTTGCGTTTATTCCTTCTTTGTCATTAGGAAAGAAAAGCAATAATTGGAAGTCACTATGGCCTGGTTCTTGATAAATCTTTTTATACCCACTCATTACAACCCAGAGGTCAGTCATTCAAAACTCTTGTTATCGATTGATTTCTAGCATCACATTTTGTGTGTGTGCTTGCAATAATGTATGTTACATTAATTATATATGCTTGTGCCCTACTGTTTAGGTGTTTAACTATTGCTGGACAAAGACAGACTGGCTGACACTTCTTGCATCCCCTTTCTCACATAGTCCAGCAAACAATTAGAACTGTGTTGTAATCTTTATCACTTGCTATATTGCTATTGTCTAAATTCTAAAAAGAAAAGCATTGTATATGCCTAATTTTTTAAAAAGAAAATACAAATCTAGTACAATTGGCTGTCTGGTCGTTCAGATTTATCGATGGTCATGGGTTCAAACCCTGCCCGCTCCCATCCCCCGTCGTCCTGTGAGAGGTTTGGACTAGGAAGTAATTATCTTCAACTCAGAAGGAACATCCGAAAGTTGTAAAACATTTTTACAATTGTTACAAAATAAGCATTGCAACTGGATTAAAGGGAAAAATGACATGGCAGAAGAAAGCTGTTGCAGAAAAATATGGTATTCCAGAACACTTGTCATAAGAATTGAAGAACAGTGAGCAAATATAAAATATTGTAATAAGTTGTAGTAGGCAACTCATAGATATTCACAAGAGGACATTTCAAACACAAAGTAACAATGTAGCAGCTCTTTATAGTTCTAGACTTGGGCCAAACTCTGTTATCTTATTTAATGTCAACATTCCTTTCTAGTCTAGTTCTTAGCAGTGCAACTTTGGCAGAATGAGATGTCATTGCGCATCACAGAGGTACCAAAATATGCTTTACCCTAAAAATAGGTAATATATAGGATATCTACATTATTAAATTATTTCCAAAGAACCATTTTATTGGAGGCTACTGCATATTACCCCATTCAGTATGAAAAAGAAGGCATTTAAGTATTACTTGATGTAGCCTAGACTGTACTTAAGAACTATTAAGTAGGTCTCTGTACTAGAAACAGATAGAAAAAATACAACTAATTATTTGTATTAATAAGAATCTGAATAAATTTGTAGTTTAAGGTGCCTATTATTGAAATAAATGATGATTGTGTTCACTTGTGTTTGCAAATATTTTTTCCATGAACTCTATATTTCTGTAATTCACTACACATATAACTATTGGAACCTTTTATGTTCCTTTTTTTATTTAGCACCCTTATTTTTTTTAAAATCTGGATTGTCAGGTTTATTTCACCCTTACAAGTAGAACTTGTAGGATGGCTGCCTGGTTGTGCAGGATGTGCTCTGGATTGTCGTTCAGAATTATCGATGGTCCTGGGTTCAAACCCTGCCGACTCCCATCCCTGTTGTCCTGCATAAACTTCACTCTGCAACAGAATTGGGACTACTTGAGTTTTGCTCTTTGAATTCTGTCTATGTTTATTCTGGAAACAATGTTTAGATTTCTTTATTTTATGTTTTTCTCACCAAGAAAACTGGAATTTTGACTACACTGTGCACCAGAATAGGAAACATTTCTAATGCCTATGTAAATTTTTAAACTTCAGTGTCTATACAGAGTTGTGGCAGAAATCCTTGTGACCCTACTGAGTGGCAGAAATCCTTGAGAACCTAGTGAGTGGCAGAAATTCTTGAGACCTTAGTGAGTGGCTGAAATCCTGGTGACCCTAGTGAGTGGCAGAAATCCTTGTGACCCTAATGACTGGTAGAAATCCTTGTGACCCTAATGAGTCGCAGAAATCATTGAGAACTTAGTGAGTGGCAGAAATTCTTGAGACCTTAGTGAGTGGCAGAAATCCTTGAGATCCTAATGAGTGCTAGAAATACTTGTGACCCTAGTGAGTGGCAAAAATCCATTTGACCCTAGTGAGTGACAGAAATCCATTTGACCCTAGTGAGTGACAGAAATCCATTTGACCCTAGTGAGTGACAGAAATCCTTGAGACTCTAGTGAAAGGCAGAAACTCTTGAGACCCTAGTGCAGGGGTTCTCAACCTGTGGGTCGCGACCCCCTTGGGGGTCGATTGACGATTTGCCAGGGGGGGGGGGGGGCCTAAGACCATCGAAAATATAGATTGTTTTTTGTCCATTCTAACGTTTTAAACTTAATATTGTACAAACCTTTTTTTTTTTTTTTTTTTGTACATTATAAGTTACTATTTTTATTGGCATTGTAGGATATATGTTTTAGACAGATGAGACAGAATGATCTCAAACATTTGAATAGTCGCAGCATAACTATTTTTCACAGTTTAAAAAGTTCAAATTGGCAAACAAAAATGGAAGAAAATATTTTTTTTCTTGTGACCTTTCAAAGACTGTCTCAAGAATCCCGAATCTGGTAAAACAAACAAAAACATCCGACAGTCGCAACAATATTGTAGCAATGTAACTTGTCCCGATCACTGCCCGAGCTCCGTCATGCTATTCAAATATTTCATCTAAGTCTACAACATGGATATGGAGAATACGAAATAGTAATTTAAGGTAAATCGATGCTCGTATGAAAGATTTACACAAAATTCATCGTTTGTAATGTAATGATAAGGAGAAATATATCTTTGAAGAATACAATTCCATACTTTTTCGTGATTAAACATGAAGTTTTGGCAATGCGTATAAGATTCTTTTTGAAGAATTTCAGGAAGTTACTTATGCTTATGAACGAAAATAGTTTTGCTGTGGAGGGGGGAGGGGGTCGCCACAGAGTGTGAAATCGTAAAAAGGAGTCGCAGAGGTAAAAAGGTTGAAAACCGCTGCCCTAGTGAGTGGCAGAAATCCTTGAGACTCTAAAGAGAGGCAGAAATTCTTGAGACCCTGGTGAGTGGCAGAAAAATTGTTCTAGTTAACTGGAAGTTAATTTAAATCATAGTTGACCCTCAGTTCCTCTAACACAGCTTAGGCTGAAGAATCACATCTTACCCTAAATATATGTATACATATAATCCCACTAAAAAAAAAAATCCCCAATAAAAAGAGCTTGGTGGGCAGGGTCGAATTGGGTATCAAAATCGGCCCGGCATTACAGATAAACCGGCCCACAAATGGCATATCATAGGAATAGCCAGGATTTTTTCGTTGTGGGGGGATTTTTTCTTACCCCCGCCACCCGCAATATATATATTAGTGTATGTGTGTGTATGTAATTTATCTTCATTACATTCTGACCTTTATGTTTATTCTTTCATACGTTTTTTTCTACCCTAGAATACAATCTTTCTTTAATTATTGGAAATACAGCACACACCGCCAAAGACAGCTAGGGAGTCTGGGGGAGCGCTGTGAGCTACTCCAGCGGGGTCCGGAGCGAAGCCCCGGATCCAAGCATTATTTTCTTTATTTTAAGCTTTAAAAATGCATATTTTGAGGTATCTCCAGTCCAATTAGCATGCTACTCTTCCGCTAAAAAATTCAAAAACCAAATCTGCTATTCAGTGCACTTAATTAATGGAGTCGAGAGACTGGTAGAAAATGATAACTATGTCTGCTTTAGCCTTTGTATTGGAGGGGGGAGGGTAACCAAAAAAAAACCCTTTTGGCTACGCTCATGAAATTTGGTGACTGTGGTTTGCTCAAGTTGGCTGCACTGGGGCAATAAATAAAGTTTTCCTTTCAGACAATGAGGTCTGAGGCAAATGGTGGTTTGTACCCCCAAGGCTACGCCCATGTGTCATATTATAGGTGTAATGTGTAAGTCTAATTCTAAGCGCTTTACCGAGCCTCTCCTGATCTTTACATAATGTAATTGTTTTGAAAAGACTTAATTTTTTATTTGATATATGTAATTGTGCACATTTGAAATGTCTAAGAAAATGAAGTTTATAAGATTACTGTTCGTTTTAAATTAGGTCTAACTTATAATGCATACTACTTAGCTTTTTCTCTTCAAAAAACTGCTTGCATAACTGATTTTAAAAATTAGATTTTTCGATTTCAGGAAAAAAAAGTAGCCGTTGCATCAGAACTTTGAATGGTCTAAAATATTGTGATGTCGGATTTTCAATATCTTTTCTAGTTTACGAGATCTAAACGGGACGGACAGACATTTCGCACAAAACTAATAGCGTCTTATCCCTTTCGGGGGCCGCTAAAAATGAATGTAGGTTATATAGATCTAGATTTTTTTTCAATTAATTTTTTTTCCTAAGTCTTAAGTGTAGTATTTGTAGATCTATGTTATTAAAAATAAAGAAAAAGAAAACTCACTTTTCTTTACAAATCGGAGAAAGTAGAACTCAATACTCATATTGAGCTGTGAATAAGTTGGGTGGTTTTCAATATCGCGGCTGTGTGCGTTAAAATTAATTTCTATTTAAGTATTTTTAAAGAGCTAATTGTCACCCTTATTTTTTTTATTTCTGCGTTCAATGTTTTGTAACTTAACCTCTCTCATCCCTCTTTTTCGTTAACTGTCAATGAGTTTTTGGCACATCGGCACAATTTAGGCCATGTCGTGTCCGTAATCCTTCAAAAGAAGGGGGAGTGAAGGAGCAAAAACAAAGGGGAGTGCACTCAAACGTTCATGCCGACCAGCAAAACGATTAGGCCAAACATAACTCTGAAGACATCAAAGCTGTTTTGAGGTCCATGCCGTTCGTACATAGCAAAGATATAAGTAGGGTCTAACGTTTTGCAAAAAAAAAAATAATACGTACAGTGTATATGGTATTTAAAAAAAAATATTCCAATATTTCAAACAAAATTAATTGTAATAATAATTTAAAAAATTATAGCCATATAGCCAGTCTAACCCTGTTGCACTGGCGGATCCAGGGGGCGGCGGACGAAGGGGGGGGGGGGCGGACGAATTTTAGTACAGAATTCACACAATTTGTATACGAATTTATTGCTTATGTTAATAATATATACTAATTATTTATATTTCAAACAATTTTTAGATTATTTCGCCCCCCCCCCCCTCTAGTATGTTGGCCGATTTGGTAAGGTCGGGAGGGGGCGATGGTATCAATCCCGCCCCCCCCCCCTATACACTTTCGGGTGGGGGGCGGTCCAATTTATTTGTAGAAATCACAGCTTGCTAACAGAATCAATAAAATATCTATATGATTAAAACTTGTTATTGATATTTTAACCGATCTTTATATTATGTCGTTCCCTGTTTGCCGATTGTGGGGGGGGGGGGGGGGGGGGTGAATACCTCTACTGCCCTTCACACCTAAATCCTTTGAGTGGGGGGGGGGGGGGGTCCTACTTTTATGGAGAAATCATAGTTTGTGAACAAAATTAATTCAATTAATATATAAATTTTATATTATGTCAATCCCCTTCTGGTATTCGGCCGATTCGGTGGGGTTGGGGTTGCATGTACTGCCCTCTCCACTCTAACCCTTCAGAGTGTGGGGTGGCGGTCGTATTTTTATGGAGAATCATAGTTTGTGAACAAAATTAGTTGAATATCTATATAATATAAGCTACGTGTTGATATGTGAACCCATTGTATATTATGTCGTACCACACTCTAATCTCAAATTTTATCATTAATAAATTTAAATGAAAAAGGGTTGTACCAGGTGGGAGGGGCGATACATGCAATCGCATTTCCCCCATCGGACAAACCAATACTTTTTCTTTTTGTATTATAGCTAAGAAATTACAAAATTTAAAAAATCTGTCACTAATACAATTTTTATATACTATAAATTAAATTCTTATATCGAGTCGCACCACCCCTATTATGTAATGCCAAATGCAATCTTAAGCAGAAATTATTAAAGGAGCGAAGATTAATCGTTTTCACTCTACCGCCCCTCCCATTTCCAGACATTTATCATAATTATTTTAAGAAAGTTAGAATTCCAACGAAATTTTTCAGTATAAGAGTCATGATTGAGATAAGTTCTAAGCCCGAATGATCTTTTCATAGTCGCCTCTTCCCAACTTTTACTCAATCTGATATTTTTGTAGTTAAATAAATTTGGGACTATAACTCACAATTTATACTTGCATTTAATTGAAAATTATTTATCGAATAATTTTTTTTTCGGCGGCGATCCTCAAAGCCAAAATCTAAATATGTGCGATATCTTATCTTTTCAAGGAACAAATCCGTTTTATTTGCAATGTATTAAGGGCCTATAAATTCATATTAGAATACTTTTCAACTACAACATTATTCAATAGGTCCTTTTTTAATAGTATGAATAATGAGCTTTAGGTCAGGAGAATGCCTTTCTTCTGTGAAGTATGCAAGAAAACGTTTTTGGCGTCGGAACTCCATTGATAAATAATGAGCTGTCGTTGTCAGGAGAATGCGTTTCTGCAGTGAAGAATGCAAGAAAACGCTTTTGGCGTCGGGGCTTCGCCCCGAATTCCATTTATGAATAATAAGCTGTAGATGTCAAGAGAAGGCGTTTCTGCAATGAAGAATGCAAGAAAATGCTTTTGGCGTCGGGGCTTCGCCCTGAACTCCACTGATCAATAATGAGCTGTAGTTGTCAGGAGAATGCGTTTCTGCAGTGAAGAATGCAAGAAAACGCATTAGGCGTCGGGGCTTCGCCCCAAACCCCATTAGGGAACTTTATAGCGCCGCCCTAGTTGTTTTGTTTTTCGCCGAAGGTTGAGAAATGCTGCTGTTTATATATATATATATATATATATATATATATATATATATATATATATGTGTGTGTGTGTGTGTGTTTTACGCACGTTTATGCATAGGGTTAGGGTTTACTGGGCGTTAGGGTTAGGGTTTGGAAAAAAATCGCCCCCCCCCCCCCCACTCCAAAGTTCTGGATCCGCTAGTGCCCTGTTGGTGGGTATTTATTCTGAGTATTGATTCATGTTAAGAGTAAATTTTCCCCCATAATAACTAGAGTTCAGGGATTTTTTAAAAAAAGGATTTCTTTGAAAAAAATACAGAAAAGAAGTCAATAGAAATCCTCTTTTTTGAAGTAACGTCTGTATTATACGCCTATAAGATAAGATAATTGATGTAATTTTAAATATTACATATTAAAATGGGAATATAAGAATGAATGCAATGAGCATTAGTTATGACTATGCACTGTTCAGTATGGATTTTTCTATTTCTAAAACCTTATTATGAAACCAAAAGAAAGTTAAGACTGCTTGCTACACTTAGTTGCAGTCTTTAATGACAACACGCCAACAGCCAATTTAAAACGAAGAAAAGAGTTAAAAGAGGAATATTAACGTCCAGGGTAATATAGTATTAATTTATACCTAGTCCAAGATTGACTTGACTATTATTATTTGACATTTCTGAGGGCGGTTTCGTGGTTATAAACTATATTATAGAATGTTATAAGATGGTTACAAGGCGGCCTTAGAAGGGCCAGGTGTCCTCGGCGAGCGCCTAGCGCGGGGCCCTTAGCCGTAAGTGCAAACTATGTATATATATACAGTAAACTCAAGACGCTGACGGGCTCATCCGTCTCTAAGCTGTAGGGCCTTATTTTTATTATAAAACAAAGAACATTACGTAGCTACATTACGTAAGTACATTATAGACTGTAGTGTACTTGCTCTGCATTAACAGAAACAAATAAAAAAGAAAACACTCGGGCACTACTAATATTATGTCGCCTCTCTCACTCTGCTAATTGAAGCCAATCGGACGAACAAAGTGTGCTATAAGAGCTACAGTGGTCCATATACTTTCGCAGACCCGACTTTTGCGGAAGGGCTATACCACGGGTTTTCAACAAATTAATAAAAAAAAGTAAATACTCCCGCGTTTTGTCTTATAACACGGTGACACCGGTTTTCCCACGGCTGCACGATGTCTATGCACAGTAGCCTATTGGGGAAAAAAAACTTAATGCGTCATCGCCAAACTTTCTGGAAGCTGATTGGCCGAAATAACTGTACAAGCACATCAACTGGTTCAATACAGGCTAGGTTACAGTACCAATAAGGAATCCTTCTCATACACCCTAAACCATTTTTTTCATGGTAGAATGAATTGACTGTAAAACACCAGAAAAATGTCAATTATTAAGAGTAACAAAAAAACTAAAACAAATAAATTCCACTTATCTTATTCGTGGTAAACCAGACTTAAAACGCAAAATACCTAGGTGTTATAATAAATGAAAAACTGTTATGGAATCCCCATATTGATGAAACTATCAAAAATCAAACAAAGCATTAGGTTTATTAAAAGAACTTTCTACAATTCAAATAATTTATGAACATAAAACTAAAATATTATTTAATCTTAGTTAGGCCAATAATAGAATATATGCATCCTCAGTTTGGGACCCCTCAACTTAAGAAAACATTAAGAAACTGGAACAGACACAAAATAGAGCAGTGAGATTCATAATAAACGAATATTCACATTAGACTTAAAACGAAGAAAAGGGTTAAAAGAGGAATATTAACGTCCAGGGTAATATAGCATTTTACTAAATCACTAAATTTAGAAAGCCTTCAGAAGAAAAGACTCAAAAGTAAAATAGCAATAACACATAAAACACTGAACCAAAATCTTCAAATACAAAAACAAAATCTTCCTTAACTGTGCGCGTGAAATTAGGGGGATTGTCGTTTGCATTTTTTTTTGGTTTGTGTTATAGAAGAGGGGAATTTAACTGCGAAAACCCCCCTGGTAGGGGGGGGGGTTAAACTCAAACCCCCCTGTTAGGGGTTTTTAAACTCAAAACCTCCCTGGTAGGGGTTTTAAATTTAAAAAACCCTGGTGGGGGGGGGGGGGGTTTAAACTCAACCCCCCCCCTGGTATATGTGAAGTGCTTTCTTTCGGTAAAACCCGCAATTTTCTTTTCCGAAAATAACTGCTACCCACCCCCAAAACAAAACAAAAAATAAATCGGATATTGCCGTTTATTTTCCTTTCCTTTTTCGATTCGTAGCTGTTTTCTCTATAGAATCTAGTGCTAGCTCTAGTCGTAATCCGTTATACTTAATCTAGATTGTCTAATATTTTTGTGTGTAATAAGGTTTCCATTATACTTGCATTAAATTTAGGCTATACTTACACATTTGTGCTCTTTTGTTAGTCTTTACTAAGATTAAATTTTAATTATTACATTTTTGTGATGCAACGTTGAATCTATTTTAATTAGAATTGAATTAATCATTCATTGTGATTGAATGCGAAACATTCGATTTCCGTTTCATCGGCCTACCGATTTCCACGAAATTGGTCATAACTGTAGATTCGACTGTATTATACTAGAGATCTAGATCTATATTATAATATATTAGGTTTCAATTTACTGTGGGTCTAGACGCCCTAGAAAAGATCTCAGCGGCTTAGACTAGACAAGATCTAGATCTGCCATCTAGATCTAGATTACATAATATAGATTAGATCTATAAATCAAATAAGAACATAAAACTAAAATGTTATTTAACCTTGGTTAGGCCAATAATAGAATATGCATCCACCGTGTGGGACCTCTCAACTCAAGAAAACATTAAGAAACTGGAACAAACACAAAATAGAGCAGTGAGATTCATAACAAACGAATATTCACATTTGACTAGGGTAACACCATTAGTAAAATCACTAAATTTAGAAAGCCTTCAGGACAGAAGACTCAAAAGTAAAGTAGCAATTATACATAAAACACTGAACCATAATCTTCAAATACAAAAACAAAATTTAATAAAATACTCTGAAAGACACAAAAATAAAGGCACATTCCTCGTCCCATATGCTAGGACAAATTTGTACAAATACTCCTTCTTCCCTAGTGCTATTAGAGCATGGAATGGGTTGCCTGAGCTAGCCAGAAAAACCAGTGACTTGGTAGAATTTAAGTCATTGGTTAATATGCATGACTAAATGCATGACACGTAGGACGTAATCATCTTCTTTTTTGAAGTAACGTCTGTATTATATAAGATAAGATAAGATAGCCAATCTAGATTCTATTTTTTGAGACACAATCAGTGACAATCTGATGATGATTTTCTGATCTGATTCGAGCCTCACATCTCCATCCTGACACTGACATACTCATACTCATACTGACTGATACTGTTCACATAGGTCACATAGATCTATATTCCTGATTCTGTTCATCGTTATGCCGATGATGTGTAGTTAGACTTTAGAGTCCTTTAGAATAGAAAAGATCGAAGCATTAGCCGTTATTCTACAAATCATCGATTTAATTATTAATAATAATATCTCTGCTCTAGGTCTAGATCTATATATTTAATTATAATATTAAAATTTAAATATAATATCTAATAACTTAATGCTGACGTACCATCAAGCATCATTTGCAAAGTAGCAATGGATACCAAAGAAAAATTTTTGGATCCAAGGAAGATTATTCTTGTGGTAAGCCTTAAATAATAATAAAAAAAATACAAAGCCTCAAGAGATTGAAAAACTCTTTTGAACTTAGATCTGTATCTAAGCTATATTCTAATTTAGTGATGGACAAACTACTAAATGAGCACAGGCCAATTCCAGCTAGTGAAGAACTTGTTTTGTAAAAATAATTCAATTTTTAAAATGTTTTTTAAAAATTCCATTTTCTCAGCAAGTCAATTCATTTGCAATTTCTATTGTTATGCATTGCTAAAAGTAATATTTTAGAACACATTCTAATAGTGACATTGCTAAAAAATATCCAAGTTTTATGTCTTTTTAAGAAAAACACTATTGTATCCTGAATTTATATATATATAGCATTAGCTAAATTTTGATAGCCTTACACTTAATACAAAATTTCTGTATTTTCTTTTTTTTTTTTTATAGAGTAATTTATTTAATTCGGACATTACATGAATTCGGATATTCGCTGATTGTTTTCATTAAATAATTATTTTAATATTTGTTATAAAACTAGCGCGCTGTAAATGTGCTTGTCCATTTTCCAATGATTCTGACCCAATTTCTTTTCATTTAGCTGTCTTTTTATGTAAGAAAAACAAATTTCAAATTTGTAAGTCAGGTTGTGGTTTTTTCCTATGTTACCCGGATGACTTTACCTCTTCCTAGGGTTAAGGCTAAATTTTTTGATTGGCTAAGTCTATACTAATGAGCCCGGCAATATTTATTCTGTTTTTGGAGCTGATTTATTTGATTCATAAGCCAAGTTGTTTGATTCCATACAAAAAAAAAATTAATAGGGTGTTCGAATTAAATTACAATTTTCTTACCAAAATTTATTTCTGACAGCCAGTTTTGGATATCAGTTAATGATCTTATATTATATTTGTTTGTTTGTTGTTTTTTTTTTTTTATAGAGAATAAATGGGCAAATGTTTGGAGTGAGCTTGGTACATTGAATGAAGTTAAATGCTTAGATCCATACCTACTAGATAGATCTAGATTTATATAGAGAGAATATAGAGGATTCAGTTAGGCATGCAAGAATGGCTATCAAACCAGTACTATACTACAAAAGGTCATCTGTATTAGAAATTTATTAAATTAATAAACACAAAACACAAACATTCAACACACATCTAATCATGCAAATATAAAATAAGTATAAAAGTCTGTATCCCAGTGACCTAATTTAGGTAGAATAAGTGTGTTCATATTTTTATTTTTGTTTTCATATTTATGCATAATTTGAAAACCTCTTAATGATTTAATGTGAGGGGCTATGCCTGGGGATCTTAAAATTTAGTTAATGTTGGTACAGAATGGAAATAAATTATGGTGTCCGAAATCAAATAATGTGGGTCAAATTTATCCAAATTAAATGAAAACATACTGCCTCTTTGACCTTAAATATAACATATATATAGTTTAGGGGTACAAGTGTAAATATTAGTAGTCATCCTTATTCTCCTTAAACTAAAGAAGATTTCGATACTTCATTTTCTTTTATATGTCGAACCATTGTAAAATAGTGCGCTGTCAAAGTCAACCTTTCAAATTTGGGCCTATATGTGTCAGAATAGCATAAACTACTCTATATTTTATGGCTCGACAAAATGTTTTCTCTAATTTTTTGGTCCACAACAAAAAAGGTTGCTCATCACTTTTGTAATCACAAAAAATTTTTTTATCTTGATTTCCAAAATATTTGAATATTTCAGGTGTTATTAATTAAGAACATTTTATCATGCCTGTCACTTGGAGAATAATATTGCTGACAGATGCAGAATTGTTGGCAGTGAAAATAAGATCTAGATCTGCACAATTTATTTCCAAAAAGTTTTTAAAGTGGTCTCTATATATATAGGCTACCACATATGTTTCAGAAGAGATTTTTAGCGGCCCCTGAAAGGGGGAAAGACGCTCTTAGTTTTGTGTGAAATGTCAGTCTGTCCCGTTTAGATAGATCTCGTAAAAGAGAAAAGATACTAAAAATCCGACATCATATTATTAAATTTTAGTCCATTCAAAGTTCTGATGCAACAGCTACTTTTTCTTTTCTTGAAATCTAATTTTTTAAATCACTTATGCAAGCAGTTTTTTCCTAAAAATACACCACTTTTACAACTATTCACTAATAATAGTAACAAACACTGGAGGCTCTTTAGTAGGGGAGATGACCAATTACCATATTTTTAACATTTATACAAATGGTTTTAGACTTTTCGTTAAAAAAAAATTTTTTTACATTTGTATTGCTACGTTATTTAAGTTCTGTCCTTCTAACTACTACATTTACCCAAAAATAATGTTTACTTTTTTTAAGAGAAAAAAATCTATTTAGTATGCATTAAAGTTGGACATAATTTAAAACAACAATTAATTCATATTATCGCAGGAGTTTTTTTATAATTCTTTGGTGCGGAAATGTTTTCTTCTATTTTTGAGGATTTGAATAAGAGATTGACCCTTTACGAAACAATTAGATCAATTAGATATTCATTATAAGAAGCGGTGGGAAGCGTGGTCGAGAGGCCAAGTGCCCTTGAACTTGGCTTGGCTTGGCTACCTAGAAGGGGGCTTGAGGTTCGACACCCTACTCGGGCAGAGTTGTGTTTACTGAGCGCCTAAAGGCAGTACGGAAAACCAACTCCTAGATACCCCCCCCCCCCCCCCCCCACTGGTCCACAAATGAGATTGGACCAAAAGCACTATGGGCATGCTATAAGCATGAAAGTAGCACTATACAAAAGCTATAATAATATAATAATAAGACATCAGTTAGGCCAGGTTCGCATTTAACTTCACATTCACTTTCACCTATCCTTTGATCTAGTGGACTCCTGGGGCACCACACAAAATCTGTCAACATTCTTTCTCCATTCTTCTCTGTCATTTGTCTTTGATAGAATTTAATTCTGATGTTATTTCTGAAAATATTGATACCTGCCTTTTTACCTGCCTGGGTGAACCACTCGGGGGCCGATTTTGAGTTTGTGTTTCCACACAAACTGTCTTTGTAACCTTGTTTTTTTTTTTATATGTTGTTGTTTTTTAAGAAAGAAAACTATAATACATAGACTAGAAAACTATAATACATAGACTTAAATCAAATTTGTGGTTGACTCCATGAGCTTAAGGCACTAAAGGATTAGTTTTTAAACTGTAATCCTGTTTTTAATGATCAGATCTATTAAAAAGTTCTTTGCATATATATTACAGTTGAAGTGAGGTAATCTGACCATTAGTATGCAATCGTTTTGGTTCTTATAACTGGTTGGGCTGATTACCTGGATTCAATATTATTAGAGTATTTGTTTTGATATTTTACGATTCAATCTAATTAAGCAGCTAGTCTAATTAAATTGTTCATGGATTAACATGATTCCACTGTATTCAAATGAGATGAAGACATTTTATAAATTCCTTATATCACTCAAAGTCTTTTAGGACTAATTAAAAAAGTTTGTTCCAATTGGCGACTCCTATATTCACAACTTTTATTTTTTAATTTTTTTTTAAAATTGAAATTTCTTGCAGACTCTTAATTTCTATTAAATTTTAATCATTTATGACCAAAAATGTTTTCATTTATTTGTCTTGGTTTTATTTAAAAAAGCCTTATCCATTAACTGCTGCTTATAGAAAAGAGTTTCTGATAACTTACTTAAAAAGAACAATAGAAAATATTATTAAAAAAAATGAGTAATTTATACATTCTATCAATTGCAATGCATAATATATATATATATATATTGTTACGTATCTAGGTAACAATGCCTAGATACTATTTTTTTTTCTTGACCTGTAGGTTGTCTGCCCCCTTGTGTAATAAGTTTTTTTTTATTTTTCACGGTGAGTCAAGCCACACAGACAGTGACCGGTCCTTGACCTATGTGTGTACCTCTGGTTGAAAGGAGGGTGGTTTTTTTTTTTTTTTCTTTTCTTCTGTCTCTTTGAAGAGCGTTCTAGATCTGGGTGTTGATGACTTTCTGTTCTAGAAATTACTAGATATCGACGCGCGGTAGATTATATAAAGACCGCTCGCGTAACGTTGACGGACAGACATACGGAGACAGCCGTGAGACAGAATAGCGGAGACATTGCGTGACCCGTGCGTGGTATACCAATTGATCGTGTAAGTTAAGATTTTTCTTTTTTCAAGGCCTTGCTTGTATTTGTAATTATATTTTCAAACTCTTGTATTGTAATATTTTTACATGCCATTTTTGTAAAAGGGTTTTGGTCAACCCTTCCATTTTGTATTGAGTTATATTATGATTAAACATTAAGTTGATATTTTACCTTCCGATTTCTTGTGTCATTTTTTTTTATTATTCATTGTAAGTCTTTGATTAAATTCAGACTTAAGACAAGTGACACAACTGCTTTTCTATAGTCACGTTCCCCTAGGCAAGCCATTTAAAAGTAGAATTCATTTCGTAATACGTGACAATATATATATATATATATATACAAATTGTTGTGTATATTATTTTCAGAATGTACCTCTGTCCTATAATGCTGAGCACATCAAAGATTATGTGGAAGGTACTTTGGATATAGGCGTTGTGGAAATAAAAATTTACCCATTCATTCCAGGAAGAGCACTTGTTGTTTTAGAAGAAGAATTGACAGGTGGGACCTTTTCATATAAATCTGAAAAATTATTTTAAAAATACATGTTTATAATTATATATAATGCTGTGAGACACATATATTATTTGAGGTCCAAAGAAAAG
Source organism: Biomphalaria pfeifferi (assembly GCA_030265305.1). Classification (NCBI taxonomy): domain Eukaryota; kingdom Metazoa; phylum Mollusca; class Gastropoda; family Planorbidae; genus Biomphalaria; species Biomphalaria pfeifferi. The sequence continues at coordinate 3,097,124 of JASAOG010000026.1, forward strand.
ACCTTGTAGAAGACAGGTGCAGAAGACATAAAGAAAACTTAAATAAACCCCTGGTGGACAAAGGCTTTGCCTGCATCATATAGGGAAAATATGCAAGTCACAACTGGGTGTGTAGTCATGTGAAATACTGCATTTATCCTTAATCTTTGGAATCAAAGACATTGCCATTATTATTGTAAGAAAAACTAATTTTTAGTTAAATTATAGGAATAAATGAATTGATATTACTTGTCCAGTAGTAATGATTCCTCAAAAACATTGTAAATATTGCTGTTGTTTAAACAAATGTACTAGTCAGAATTTTTTATGAATTCAATACTCATAAAACTGTAAAATGTGATGGTTGTTTACAATCACCTCCTGGTATTTTTTTTTTTTGTTAGCAACTTATTGAAACGCCAGCTGCTTATAATTTAATAAAGGATAGAAAAAATAAAATTAATAGCTCAATTAATCATGGGCTGTTTAAAAGCAAAAAAAATAACCCAAGAGAATGTATGTCAACATATTAAAATAAATACCAGACTTAGAAAAAATGAAATGATAAGTACATTGCAAGCTTGCATTTTTTTACAAATCTGATTGATGATTAATATAATTTCAAAATAAAAATTATTTTTTCTTAACCTGTTTTCAACATAAACAACCTTTTATTAGTATGTTGGCAGTTCTTAAAATTGAATAGAACTTTAATTTTAAAAAAAATATTTTTGTTTAAGATTTCCAGGGTGCTTCTGAAGCATTTCAATCTGAACAGCTCGAAGGACAAGAAATATTGCTTCTTCCAACCAAAAGGGAAACTGCTATCTTTGTATCTGACATTGACATGCATATATTAAAAAAAAAATTCTTATTAGCATATTTGGAAGAGAACTTTGCAGAGGAAGTTGGAGTTATAAAATCTAGTAAATGTTGGCCAGACTATAATGTTGCTGTTGTTCACTTTAACTCAAATTATAAAGAAGGTGATCTATTATTCTACGTATTTAGGAAGTTTTAGAAACATTTTAAAAACATTAATATATATCGATACCTTTGTTGTGCACTGGTTGAAATATTTAGTGCTTATTTTGCCTAGAACACTTTTTTATCATTCAATAAAATGCCCTGCCCCCAACACAATTTTTTTTCTAGTCCTCAAATTCAATAAAACTCCTTTTGTCTTTTATCTTTAAATCGAATGATCTAGTGTGACCCCTAATATAGAGTATGCTCAAACACTTCTTTGGCTCATCATTTGTTGCCTTCTCTGCATTATAATGCTTTCCACTTACACACTATTTTTAAATGAAACACCTCTCCCCGAACATATTTCTTTGACCCTTGTATCTTCTAATGGAGAATGCAGTGGCTGAGTGGTTAAGCGCTCAGCTTCTGAACCTGGGGTGCTGGGTTCAAATCTCAGTGAAGATAGATACTTTCTAATGGAGTGGCTAACCCTGTACAAACTCATTAAACACAAACATACAAACCACGCACTTCTTAGACCATTGCCAAGAGTGCATAACTATAAAGCATTTCTGGTTAGTTTCACCTGAATATTTTTTTTATATTATTATTATTATTTACAGGAACTTTTAGGCTGCCTCATTTTTGTGTGTGCTTCCACTTAATTAAAAGGCCAGGGATGCACAGTTTTAATAAAAGAACACCCTTCTTTGAATCATTCATTGCATCCTAGCATATAAAAATGCACTACACGTTTTTCACTCATAAATTATTGTAGTCCTGATAAAAAAAATCATTTAAGCTTAGCTCCACTATCAAAACAATTTGGTAGAAGAAGCATCACTATTCTTGATATTTTAGCCCCTTCTTTGCATGTGACTTTTTTATTTTGTCAGTCTTGGATCTAGAATTAATATCAAGGTGTTATCTAGAGATGTAATCACACTGATCTAAGGATAGTCCCTAACATTCACTATTGACAGTCATGTGGATTTATAATCATAGGCCTAGATTTAGAACTAGTGTCTACAGGAAAATATAAAAATTTTAGATCTAGTTTTATATGATATGTGTAAAAATAAACATAAATAGAAAACTAAAATCAAAAAAGTTATGCAATAAAAAAATTGTTATAAAGAGCTTAGAAGGTAAGGAAGTATAATTTTGTACTTTTAAACATTAAAATTTTGGCTCTAAACAGGTGGGGCTATTTTATCTCTGTGTGCTATAAATAACAGAAAAATAAGTTTAAACGTTTATAATCTGACTCTAAATAAAAGCTAGTTGTAAATAATATAATAAATATATAAAAAAAAAATTATTTTTGGTAAATTTAACTGGTGCTATGGTTTTGTTTGTAAAAATGGACAAGTTTTTCTATGTTCCAGAAAGTAATAACAGGTTCAATTTTCAGATTTTATTGTTCAAAGCAAATGAAAGAATTAGTGATTATCAGTTAGATCAGGGCCAAGAATTTTATATTGTGCATAAATAAAACACAAAACACCCCTCAGTCATCATGAAATCTCTGGAACCTTCAAATGGATTCGCATGAGATTTTGGACACAGATTCCTCTTACCTCTTAGGTGCTTGTAAGAAACATTTTTAGATGGATTCGCAATCTGTGCTTTGAAATTAAAAAAAAAATTGCAAGCTTTCTGGTAAATCTTTGCATTTAATTTTTGCTATTTCTCAAAAAAAAAAAAGGCAGCAATTTTTTAAAACAGATATGAAATTTATATCATCTGCCCTATAGATTGTAAGTTATGAAAGTGGTATTTTACTTTCTTTTACCATACAAAAATAAATAAAAAAAACTCAGCTGGCCATTGTAGGCACCTTAAAAATAATATTTTCATTTTTTCCCCTCAAGAACACAGAATATCTGTATGAAGTCACACATGCATGCACAACTTAATTTTATAACAGCTTGATGTAGATCTACATGAATTCTACATTAGAATTTTAAAAATCCTAAGAATAATCATAATGAATGTGTATACAAATAAACAGTGAAACGTGTCCATGTTTGTTTTTTTGGGTGGATTTTAAGTATCGTGCAGGTGGGGCTATTTTATCTCTGTGTGCTATAAATAACAGAAAAATAAGTTTAAACGTTTATAATCTGACTCTAAATAAAAGCTAGTTGTAAATAATAAGAACAGTTCATTTAAAGAGTGGACTAAATTATAAAAAAAGCGATTCAATGTTGCATTGTTAGAATTCATTTGCTATAAGTATGTTTGAAGAATCATTAAAATAAGCCTTCTTTTATTGGAAGAATAAAAAAAATGAGAGGTTCTGGCCAAAGTAAACTAATCAGCGAGCATAGCTGGTGGGTTATGTTATTTAGAGAGATGCCTGAATTATAGCTAAAAGAATAATTAAAGATGAAATCAAGTAAGAACAAAAACAAAAAGGAATAAGGGTACCACACAAAACAACAACCTTGGAACAAATGTTACAAAAAAAGGATTTTAAAACTATCAACAAAGCATGATTGAACTATGCATTTTCATCTGCTAGATGTGAAAAGGGTTCTCAACTTTTTTTTTTGTGTGTAACATCTTCAGTGTTCTAAATACAGATGCATTCCTATTTATGAAGGTGTTTAGTAACATATAGTATAAAATTGTCATTAAAACTTATTTTGTGTGGCACACCCACCAGTGATCATGCAGAGGAACTATATTTTCAAAATAATCTTCACAATACATTGTAAATAAAAGGGTTCCTAACAAATTTCATTTAATGTTTAAAGAACTTATTTATAGTTGTATGTGACTACTTTTATTGCTTGACTGTTTATAAACTGAAATTCCTTATAATTTTGTACCTTTTTTTCTTTACTTTTTTTTTTATTGCCTCAAGAAAACATAACTCTATATATTCCCAGCTTAAATTCAATTATTGTTTTATTTCTATGAAAACTAATTTTTTTTATCCATCTCTATTTCAGTTGTGGATGCTATCTTGAAACAGACAGACCATATTCCCTTGCGTTCAGAAAATTATCACATTACCATTGAACCATTCTACAGTAATTTTCATAAATTTATTGGTAAGGACCTAGTTAATTCCTTAAGGATACCACGACAAAAAACTGACTTGAGGAATTTGTCAAAAGATGAAGATCAAGCCTCACTAGATGGCAGTAGTTGTAGTGACAGTGATACCAAACTGGGCTCAGACAGCCTCTCTGAAGATGAAGACTTAGATCAGCTGACTTCAGGAACTGAGAGCAGTAACTCTGATGATAATGTTGACACAAGCCTCAGTGAGGATCAAGAAGATCATGAGAGCAACAATGAAAGTGATGAAGAAGAAAATAGCTCCAAATCTGAGACTGACCCATCGGATGACAGTAGTGACACTAGAAAGACAAATAGCATAGGGAGTGGCACCTTAAGAGGCAATACAAGTAAACAGCAAGGCATTTTGAACAAAAATAAAGGCATGAAAACAAATATTCTAGATACTAAAACAAGTGGAAGAAGATCAAATATATTTAGAGGCAGAGGGGGTTTTGCAATGAGAAATCATGGCAGCAAAGTGAAAATGGGAACAGCTAAAGAGGATGTTGACAATGAAATAGATGAAAGACAATCATGCAAAGACAGTGATCTACTAAAGTCAAAATCTTGGTTGAATGAAGAAAGGGGTGACATGAAAAGAAATCCTGAAGAAGTTAAAAAAAGAATTGCCAGTCATTCGTCATCAACTTTAACAAATGATAAAACCTCGGTTAATTTGCCATTTTCATCTTTGCTTCAAAGAAGGGGATCTGATATTGATATGCTTAATAAGACAGGTCGACCTGGAAAATTCATTTGGAATAACATTGAGCCCAATAATTCAGATCTATCTATTTCTAAAAGTGAACTTAGTTACCAGAAACCAGAACCTGAGAAACGAGCTGAAAGTAGCCCTCTTAAAAAGTTTCAATCTTTTTCCACCAATACATCATCTGGGGACAGTTATACCATAAAAAAATTAGGTCAGAAGTTGACAAGGAACAAAAAACTTACTGAAATCTATTCAGAAGATATTGCTCAACTGGAAGAAGACCTAAAGAAATTGAGTGAAGAAAATGCTCGGTTAAAAGAAAAACCAAAAGAATTTGTCACAAAGTTTCCCATGTCATCACTTCAAGCTAAGTTCCTTCAACCATATTTTCATACATCTCAGAGTGAGTGCATAGTCCATTATTCAAGTGATGAAAAAGCAGCTGTTATTACAGGCCCAGCGAATCTAGCCAAAGAATTTCAGCTAATACTTATGAAAGAATTGAGAAACATCAAGGAAGATACAATTAAGATTTCCAAAGAGATGCAGTCTATTTTAATCCGAGAAAAGGGGAAAAATTTCTTGATGAATTTAGACCTTGGTGGAGCACTTTGTGCAGTTGAAGATGAAGTTGTGAATGTGACTGCTAGGGGTGAGCAAGTTTTGTCAAAAGCTGTGCAAATGTTAAATTCTCACCTAGACAGTGAGGAGAGCTCAATATCAGATGTGGACATTCCTCCTGAAAAATTTGACCTTCTTAAGTTGAAACTTGAATATGAGCTTCTTGTCCAAGTCAGTTTAAAAGATAGGGAAATCAGGGTTGTTGGTGTCAAAGATGATGTCTTGATTGCCATGAGGGATGTGAAAGATTTATTTGAGGAAATAGGACATTATGAAAATAGTTTTGAAGTGGATGAATCAGAGGCTAAATTTTTTCATCAGTGCTTGGAAGAGAAAATTTGTTCAGCTTTAAAACAAGTTGAAATAACAGAGCAACTTATGACAGACACAAAGATACTACTAAAATTTAAAGGCCTAAAAAATTATGTCCAGGAAGCTTATCAGAGCCTTCAAGATTTAAAAAGTAATGTTAAAACATCAAAGTGGAATTTGAAGGAAGACTTTCTAGACCATGAACTTTATATTATTGCTAAAACTCATGCAACTGACAAGAGAAAGCTTGAATTTTTTGACTACAAAGATAAATATCTTTTTACTTTTCATTTACCTGATGATTCAAGTGCTTTAAGTTCAGAAGATGTAGTTCAGCTCTCTGCCCCTGAGACAGACATCACAGTAAATATGGGTAGTAATAGTAAATTAATTGTTAAATCTGAAGGGAACATCGCCAGAGAGAAATCAGATGTTCTAGTTTCACTTCTAGGGCCTGACCATGACATGAGAAAAACAGCAGTAGGAAAAGCTTTTCTTAGTGTGTGCCCTCAGCACTATAAAAACCTGGCTGAGTGCCATGATTCAAATCCTGATGCTAAGGTCTTCACTGTTAAAAACCCTGGCAGACTTAAGTGTCTTGCTATATGTCATATAGTATTAACCAGGTGGAACAATAAGGAATCAGTTAATTCAGAAAGTCATCTAAGAGAAGCTTTAAAGAGTGTCTTGAGTGAAGCTAGAACTTTAGGGGCCAAATCCATTTCTTTTCCAGTTGTAGGCTGTGGTCGAGCTTTTAGATTTCCTCCTTCCATCGTATCTAAAGTTTTCTTAGAAAGTCTAAGAGATGAAAAGGTTGACACATTCCTGGAAAAGGTCATCATTTTAGCTTCAGATGAAGACTTATTTGATGAGTTAACAACAGATGCACCTGATTTTTTCAAAACCAAATCAGTTACTGATCAGACAGAAGAAGATCAAGATGATGAAGGTAGTGAGGATGATGAATCAAGCAGTGATGAGGAAGTTGAAGAAATCACTTACCCAATAGATATCAAGAATGCCAACAAATCCCAGATGATTATTTTCACTTTATCCAGAGATGTGGTGGATGATCTTAAAGAAGAGAAAAAGAAACAAATAAAAGAACAATTGCTGTATGAGAAAACCTATGAGCAAGATAAGCTTCAACGTTGGGCTTCAACTTCATGGGGAAAAATTATCAAAGAATCTGTGAAGAACAATGTATGGGTAGCACAGAAACTAAACCCAGACACTAATAATGTTCAATTTCAGTTAAAAGGTCAAAAAGAAGGAGTGCTGCAAGTATATAATTTCATTCATCAAGAATTTTGTGAGCTTGCCAAGTCTGCACCTAAGAAGCAACTTATAGCACCTAAAAGAGGTACAATAGATTACTTAAAGTTTGCTATTGAAAATAATGAACGTTTTCCATCTTACTGGAATCTTTGTAAGAATAAGAAATATTTGAAGAAATTAAAGGAAGGGAAAGCATTAGAGCCCCAGGATTTTAATGTTCTAGTTGATGTTGATCAAGAAACCAAAGATGCTATTACAAATCTAGTTCTTCAAACCATGGAGCCTGGTCGTATTGGTCATGGAGCTGATGCACAAGGCATTAGATACTCAACTCTACAAGTTACACGTGTTCAGAGGGTAGAAAACCCAGAATTGTTTGATAATTACAAAATAGAACGAGACAGGCTTTTAAAAAAAATGATTCAAGTGGGCACTGTGTGTCAAAATATTGGACAACTTGCTGGTTCAAATGGAGATGTGGCTACTGCACCTTATATCTCACAGAAAATGAAAGATGAACTTTTTCATGAAATCAATGAACATTATTTATTTCATGGAGCTAAATCAGAGTTCATACCTACTCTTGTAAACAGCGGTCTGGATCCAAGAGTTTCAAATGACATGTGCATGTTTGGAAAAGGTATTTACACTGCTGAAAAGTCAACTAAAGCTGATCAGTATGCAGGTAAGTTCTTTACTTGGGATTGTCTTTGATACTCACTTTCAATAAAAATTGCTTTTTAAAAGTGCTACCATTAAAAAATGGAATATTATTTAAAAAAATTTTTTTTTTTCAGATGTCAGAAATCAGCGCTTTCCAAATGGTACCAAATTAAATATGATACTGACTCGATTACTATTAGGAAATGTTTTTCTTTGTGATGATAGTCATAAGTCTGTACAGAGTAAAGGTTAGTCTTGTTTTTAACTTTCACTATTTATATACATATATAATACACAGCATTGTTAAAAACAACATATTAAAGGTCCAAACTAGGCTCTTGGATGATATCTTTTTTATTTATGTTTTAAGGATTGTTTTTTTTTGTAGTTTTTTATATGAAGTTAATTTTGTTAGATTGAAATTGTGAAGATTTCTGTTATCACATCACAGTTTATTGAAGCATTAATTAAGATGTACATACCAGACATTGTTGTTTGTAGTGCAATCTTGTCTTGGGTTAGGAGGACAGGTGTAGACGGCAATAATAAAATCTAAATGGACCTCCAGCAGACAATGTTATGCCTGTACTAGATATCTCAAAATATGTAGGTCGCAACTGAGCCTGCAAAGCAAAGGAAAATACTGCATTCCTCTCCTCATTATTAATTATGTTGTTAGTGATCCAATTAGGTCTATTTCATAACCTGGAGATAAAGCAATGTTGACTCTTTTAAAACATTCTGTCATTGATTCTGAGTTGGATAATCCTTTCTCACTTTGATAGCCACAGCTTATCTATTTTTCTATGTTTGTGAACTTTGCTATGATAAAAATTGTTGACACATGTTATATTTGTGAAGCATCATGAGAATGTGTTCACAACATTGATATAATGTATTGCTTTCTGATCAAATGTCATCAATTCCTATGTTCATCTAGCTTTACAAACTCTTGTATTAGGTTTTTCTGCTGTGCTCTCTGGATTCTTCTGACATCTCCCTTGTAGAATTTTATTTTTCTATTGGATTGTTTCATTTTATCATTTATGGTTCCTTTGTTGGCATTGCTTTTTTCATTGCTTGAAATGTTTAGATATTTATGAAAACATTTAATTTCTAAAAGCCTTAAGTATAATACATTTGCATTTATTGGCCAAACTTCACATCCATAAAAGATAACTGGGTTTTCAGATTCTTAAGTTTTGCTTTCACTCAGAGATAATTTTTGTATTGCCAAATTCTATCGGGTCCAGTAGATTTTCTTGACTTAAGGTTTTTTAAGGCAGTATTGAGCTCATATAGAGTGAAAGGGGTGTCAAAGATCTGACAGTTGACAGTTGAAGCTTTTATTTTAGAAATTGCTAAAGGCCTGGTCAAGTTATTTTTTTGGTTATGACTTGTTGATGCTAGCAAAGTATTTATTGAATATTTTGGCCTTATTTTATTGTTATTAGGTCCTCAGTGCTGGTTCCAAGACAATTAGTTCACTGACATTTTTGTTCACAGCTTTTCGTTCCCCCCACAATTCGTTCATTCAACAATTCGTTCACTCGACATATCGCTCACTGACAACTTGTTCACCGACAGTTGGTTCATGATAAATCGTTAACATGACAAATCGTTCACTGACAATTCGTTTACAGACAAATTGTTCACAGACAAATCATTCACTGGATATTGATACATATTGTTAATATTATATATACTCGTCGCATGTTTAATTTATTTACATTAAATCTTTTGTATCTATTATAAAATTTCCAAAAAAATAAAAAAATAAAATTTGATTGCTAGAGGGCCTAGTCCAAGTTTCTTTGCTAATTTTTGTTGTTGTTGTTAATTTTTTGTTAATGAGGACAGTATGTGATAAAAATGTTACTTTAAAGAAAAAAGAGATTTTACAAGCTACCAGAAAAATTTTAATGGGCCCTCAATTTACTATAAGTACCATTTTACTTTCACTTTTAATATACCTATACACCCCCCCACCCCTTCTTGTTTTTTCATCTACTGGGAAACTACCCATTTATCTGGATACTCTAGTTAACACCTAGTTGAGTGCTAGACAGTGGCTCCTCTGGAAGTAATAAAACTTTATTGGACATCGCCTATACACATGTTCAATCTGTTAACATTGAAAATATCTACTAGACACTAGTAGGCCTATTGAACTTTCCATCAATTTTAAAAGGGGTTTATTAAACACTAGTACTAAATTAACTATTGTTCTATTTTATTATTTTTATTTTAGTTAACTGGTTTCTATATGTGACTACCCATCGATAGACTAATTTTATTGCCTGGACTTCAAACAAATTTTTTTTAAACAATTTAGTTTTGTTGTTTTGCGATAAATTTATCATTTTTTGATTGGGAACCAAAATATTTCCTGGTGTTGCATATGTAAGTAGTTGTTTTTTTCTTAGATGTCTTAATTGACAAGTATTTACCTTAGATCTGTATCTATTATGTCACGTTCAGAGTTGAACAGTGAAACCATATATTGTACCAAATTTAGTACCATTGTTAAAAATCTAAATTATCTCTCGTAAAACACTGACAGGATTGTGGAAAAAATACTGTGTGTCTGTGTGTAAATATGTTTTTGTTAATAAGATATCATTAAAATGGTGTGGTGTTTTTTTTTACTCTTCTAGTAATTTTGAATTATTTTAAATGATTTTTTATTTATTCATTTAAGAAAATTTTATTATATTTTATTTTAAGGACATTTCTTATTTCTTAGTGACTGTAAGCCAAGAACATAAAAATCACAGAGAAAAAATGAACATACACTTTCAATCATGATTAGCCAAATAATTGTAGTTTATTTGCTTACTCAAGTATTTTTGTTTCAAATAAAAATAAAATTATGTAAATTATTATAATATCTAAAAGTTTTAATGTAAGCAAATTAAGCATGCGACGAGAATGTATAATATTAACAATATGTTACTATATAGTGAACTATTTGTCGTGTGAACAAGTTGTCGGTGAATATGTTGTGAGCAAATTGTCGGTGAGCAATATGTCGGATGAACGAATTGTCACGTGAACAAAAAGTCGTGAACTATTTGTTGGTGAACGAAACGTCAGTGAACGAATGGTCGTGTCCCCCTCAGTGCCTTTTATAGGTTGGGGTTTGTTATTTGTTTCTTTCCTGCTAGTGCAGGAGGATCCAGGCCTTTCTTCCATTAAACATTAAATATTAAACTTATTAAAACACCTAGGAACATCCTGGTGAGCTGAAAAGATAACCTTCAGTTAGCTATACACTGGATATGTCATATCTGTCATGGATAACTGTCTCTCCATACAAATAGCCGCCAAAATCAATCATTATTAGACACAATCCAAAACCAAGCCTTGCGTCTAATCAGTGGAGTTATGAGAACTACTCCTACAGCAGCCTGTGAAATAGACTCCAATATTGAACCTCTTAAGACACAACAAAGCAGCATTAGAAGCTATTGAGAAATACAAAAGATTGGAGGATGGCCATCCTAATAAACTAGTGACACAGAGAAATAGGAAAAACAAACAAACAAAAAAAAGCAAAGAACTCTGGTCCAACTTACTGATGAACTAGCCTTAAAACACCATCTACCCAACAACAGAGAAAAAATTGCCAGATTTTTTAATATAACTCCTAGACTTAACTACAAACAATTATTAAAACACATGTATTAAATAATACACTAACAAATAAAAAAATAAAGTTCAAAATATATTCTGCTTATATTAATGACTGGTTGTGTGGTATGCTTTGACGATTGTCGTCTCAATGGTCCCAGGCTTGAACCCTACCTGCTGCCCTCCCACACTGTCCTACTTGAGGTCTGGGCTAGGATGTAATAATCTTCAATTCTGAAGGAACATGTGAAACGTGTAAAACAAAACAAACATACTGCTAATAAAATCATATAAAAATAAATTAATTAGTTGTTTTGATTTATCATGTTAAAGATAAGCATGTTTTAAAAATGTATACAATAAAAATCAAGTTAGATACATCCATATCCGTAACAAGGAGTTTAGAGTTAAAATGTTGACAAATATGATTACTTTACTTTAGATAAAAGAAAAAATTCATGCAATATTCTTTTCTTCTTGTAGATAGCAAAAAACTAAGCAGACCTCCATGCATGCATTGTCAAGAAGACAAATGTTCCTGTAAGAACCAAACATTGTATGACTCTGTGATGGGTGATGGGCATTGGATATTTAGAGAGTTTGTTGTTTATCACAGAACCCAATGTTATCCAGAGTATGTCATCACTTATCAAAGAGTTTAGTTAGACATGTATTAGTTTCTCTCAGATGTCATCTGAGAATTGTTTTGTGTGCATAAAGTTTCTTTGCATAAAAGTAATGTTTATTTATGGATGATAAAGATCATTATCATGATAGATATTTTTATTTTTCTTGTTTAGGTTTAAAAATGACTTCAATGGCTTATATTTGTTATACATAATTGTTTATTTATTTCTTTTTAAAGCCTTCACTCATTAAATCCATGCTCAATTTCAGTAAATGTAAATAAAGCAACTTATGTCCCAAAAAAGAGTGTAGACAATATTTTTTGGAATAAGAATTTTTCAATTAGCTGTTTTGAATTTTAAAAGTATGATCTCTTTAGTTCTGCCTGAAAAAGTATTCATTGACTAATGAGAAAAAATAACTTGTAAGGTAATGTCCAAGATTCACAAGTCACATTGTGTTTCTGCACAGATGTGCTATCAATATTTTTTTTTCAAAATCACATCCTCTAAAGCTTGGAGGAAAATTTACAGTGCAAATGTTTATACATTAATTAAAAATGTGGATCATATTTTGCTTTTAGTTATTCTTTTCTTCATAAACTTTTAACAGAAATTTGTTATTGAAATTACTGAAAGTGTATTTGACATGCATGTAAAAGAAAATAGTGGGTGATAATTCATTTTACTGCATGCTTGTATTGATGCTCTTCAAGTTTGAACCCTTCCCATGTCCATGGCCTACTGTCCTGCAAAACGTTTGGACTAGGACAAAAAAATCTTTAATTTCTGAAGGATTGTCCTAAACTTACAAAACAAAATATCTTTTTAAATTCCATAAAAGTAAAAAAAAATCATTGTTGTTGATATCATTTAATAAATGAAATATGAACATTTTAAAATAATAATTTTAAAATATTGTTACCAAAACTTACTATGATTATTAAAACTTGATATACTTGAATGGAACTATTAGAAGAAAAAATTTAGGATGTGATAGTTTTATTGTTCATTTGTATTGAAATATCATGTTTGTGTTTTAAGAAACATTAAATAAAATGAGTTTACAGATGTATTTTAAGGTTATGTCATCTTTTTTACAAAGCTTATATTAACTCACTCTGTCTGTCTGTTAGAATATTCGTACATGTTATTTCTCCACACCATATCTTGGATCAGGTTAAAATGTTGCACACTTAATTAGATTATTTCTTGTAGGTCTACTTGACAAAACAAGAATCAATTTAAAAACTTAACCAATCAGTTAATTAACTATTGGTAATTAATTATTTAGGTTGGTGTCGAACAAGGGAAAGAAATCATACTTGATAGATGTGGTGGTAGTCTACAAGTTGAATTAGTCCCCATTGGGGAGGCTTGAGCCCCGAGTTTGAATTCAAGCCTTACAATTTTTTTTAGGCCTTTAAAAAGCGATCGTGGTAATACATACACATATATCCTTTCTTTCACACCTCCCCTTTTCCCAATTGGTCCAGACAAGTGATAGGATCGTAGCACATTGAAAAAGCTAAAAGCATGAAATAGCGCTAAACAAAAGCAGTTCGTAAAAATATTTCTTATCGCACAGATTTATGGTTGTTATGTCTAAATCTATTACAAATTTAATTACATGACTGATCCAAACTGATTGATACAATAAGTATTTTATTGTTGCTATATAATTAAAAACAAACTGACGAGGAAACTAGCTACCTCGTGATAAAAAAGTTGTGATTTGATGAGCACAATATTTCATTTTCTGTGAATTAAAAAATATGGTTGTGGATGATTGATGTAGGCCCTACTAATCCAATGACAATTTTAATAAAGCCTGCAAAAATAGGTAGTGGTAAATATATCCGTATAAAAAAAAATCTGTATATATCACATTTAGCAAATTTATAGATCTGCATATAAATCTACTGTGTTCACTAATTTATTAAAGTTAACACACGTGCATATGCTGGGGTGGGCTGGCCATATTGGCATTCGGGGGTGCGTCGGTATATCTGCTGCCAAATACGTGTCGCAGTAAAGGTAGTAAGGCTTGTAACAGAAACTTATTCTTATAACAACTCACTCTGGTCAAAATTAGGAACATGTTACTTCTCCTAATTCCCATTTTTGGATCAAGTTTTAGACTTTGCACAATTATTCATTGTTCCTAACAAAACCTGAATCAATGTTAAAATTAACCAATATGTTAATTTTGATTAATATCGAAAAGGGGAAACCATTCTTACAGAGATTTATGGCTGTAAATGTGGAGTTATTTTCTCTTTATAAAATTGACCCAAGGATCATCATGATTGGCCTTAGCTTATAGTTTTATAAAAAAAAACAAAAAACCCTAGAACTAGCCTAACTTATTCTCCGACACATTGGTATATATAGTTTATATAGGCTATTCTTTTAGGCTTTCATCCCTTATACACAATACGGGATTCAAAACAACATAGGACTATGCTTATATTTCTAGACAAATAGAATAATTGTGAACATATTCCGATGAGTCTAAAAAGGAACTTTCCCAATTTTACGTCGTAGTAATTGATATATCCTGGCAGCGATTTCCTCGTTTGGTGTTGTTTTTACAAAGCTTATATCAACTCACTCTGTCAGTCCGTGTGTCTGTCTGTCTGGTCAAAAGTTTGTACACTTAATTTCTCCGATACATGACAACACAAGAATTAATAATACAAAAACAAACAATTAGTTAATTTACTATTGGTACTAAATTACTTCGTTTGATATCTCTAACAATGAAAAAAAAAAGTTTTTTAACTAAATTGGTTTTGGCTGCTGAACTCCAAACTGTGGAACCGTATTCTATAAATATTCTATATTTTTTTTTATAAGGGATAAATTTTTGATGCCATTACTCTTTTTTTTTCTATTTGTTTTTTTCCAAGTTAGTCTCGTGTCAAATGTGACTCCGAGATATGTGTGTGTTAATTTTATCGCCTCTTGTTTTGTTGATAGTGAGAAGACGGTATATGTTGTCATCAGGGGGGACTGGGTGTCAAAATCGGCCCAGGCATTACCATATAACCCGGCCCACAAATGACATGTCATATTATATGTGTATATTATATGTAGATAAAGTTTGATAATGCATCAGATACTGGATGTATGCTTGCGTAGGATTACATACTGTATTTTATTTATACATGTATGTAGTCTGAAAACTATTGACAGTACAATAGCAGTCTTAATAAGTTTGAAATGAATATATTGTTATATCTCTACTCCTACATTGAAGCGTATAGTGCACACCAGGGCACTGTTAAAGACGAGTGAGTGGGTAGAAACAAGATGGTGGACTGTTGGTTCCGGCCAAGTTGATAGAAAGACAGAATAGAGATTGGTTAGAAGCTTAGAACCGCATGAGTTGTAGAAGGTGTTAGTGGCAAGATAGAGAACCCTGTTGGAACGTCAAGACGTAGGCGGCAGCAGTGAACGGTGTATGTTAGTGGAAGGCACTGGCGGAGACAGTGAACCCTGCAGGCCAGAGCAGCTAAATGAACTCATAAGACTTTTATGTTGTGATCGTCTAATATCTTGTAAAAAAATATCTCTTCACCTTTATCTTTCGTGGAGTGTTTGCCCTCGGTTACAATATTATTAAATGTTACGTTATGGTATTTCTTATAGATTACAGATGTTACTTCAAAAAAAAGAAGATAATTGCGTCAAAGGCATTTCATGTGTCATGTCACTGGGTGTCGAATAAGTCGTTGGTTTTTCTGGCTGACTCAAACAACCTATTCCATTTAAAGATTAGAGAAAGCAGAACGGTTGGATGGAAACTTAATGTCTTAGTACATTCTCCAAAAAAACGCAAATTTTATAAGAATGTACCATGACCCATTATTTATAGGGCCTGATTTAAGTATGTGGGGACCCCTACAGTTTTTCAAAAGCTTTCATGAAATTCCACTTAGAAATAAAAATACTTATATCTAAAAACATGCTAATTTTAGTCTCACTTTGCTTTTTTTTTTTAAACATTTAATATGCAAATTTTAGTTTTAAGAAGTGTATAAATTTGAGTTTGTGGAGGGTAAGGGCCGGTAAGTCCCTTGGTAGATGTACTATTCCGGAGCTGCATTCATATATTACGAACATGCCACAAGCGGACAATTCACGATTGCGTTGCCAGCCGACTAAAGTTTTAAAGTGTTAACTGCAGAGCTAGAGAGGAGGATCCTAGCAATGGAATTGAGATGCTACAGAAGGATCCTAGGCATCACTTTCAAAGACCGCGTCACAAACCAAGAGATTAGAGACAGGGTTACTGCATGATGACCTGCTAACTATTATAAAGAAACGCAAGCTTAAAATATATGACCATATTGCAAGATTCACGGGGCTCGCAAAGATCTTCCTTCAGGGAATAGTACCAGGAAAAAGAAGAAGAGGCAGACAGTGAAAGCGATGGGAGGACAACATAAAAGAATGGACGGGCCTACCATTGATAGAGGTTTTAAACAAGGCAGGGAGGAATGGAGAAAGACGGTCGACAAATCTAGTTTGGTGCCCCAACGGTCCAACAGACTAAGGGATAGGTAAAGGTAAAATAGCTAATATGATATTATTTAGACTTAGGTCCTCCCGCGCCGTTCGGCGCATTGGGCGGCAAGCTATCGCCATAAAGATCTGTCATTGGCAATGTCTGAAGCCTCCTCCCACCCAATGTCCACTGTTCTGAGGTCCTCCATGAAGGTGTGGCGCCAAGTAATGCGAGGACGTCCCTGTTTGCGCTTTCCTAGTACTGGCCTCCATGTCATCGCAACTCTTGGTATGCGTAGTTCCTTTTGTCGTAGAACATGTCCCGCAAACCTCATGTGACGCTCTGTCGCAACCTCACTAAATGGTCGACTCCCAGTTCAGCATAGGATTTCCTTGTTTGACACCCGATCTGTGTAACTGACTCCCAAAATCCGTCTCAGCCATTTTTGTTGAGCCACATTTAGTCTTTTCTCAATTTAAACAGATGACTTCCATGTCTCACATGCATATGTAGCAGTTGGAATGACGATTGTGTTGAGAATTTGTATTTTTGTCTCGAGTCCAATGGCTTGTCTTGTCCAAATAGGCTGCAGCCTTTGGAAAAATGCTCCCTGCGTTTCTTATTCGGCACGCTACATCAAGCTTTGACTCGCCAAGTCTCACGGGGGCACCCTTTGCGATATATCCCACTTACAAAATTATAGTCTTATCCAAGTTTATGTGGAGGCCAATTTTGGGTGCCTCTCTATCTAGGCTCTCCGTCATTTCTTGTATGCATTTATTTGAGCCCCGAGTAGTGCAACGTCATCAACAAAGTCCAAGTCTGTCATTCGGTTTTGTTCACGCCATGGAATACCAAAGGCAGTCTGGTTCATTGCTCTCCTCATTATGTAGTCGATGGCTAGGAAGAAAAGGAAGGGAGATAAGATGCACCCCTGTCTCGATGCTTAAAAAAACTCGGTTGCTTCTTCTTCTGTTTTAATGCAGCAACTAGACTGACTGTATAGGTGTCGTAGGATCTAGACGAATTTTTCTGGGATGCCGTATTCTCTAACTATTTTCCATAGTGATTCTCGGTGTACACTATCAAACGCTTTCTTAAAGTCTACGAAACTGATCGTTAGCCGTTGGTGGTACTCAAGACTTTGTTCTATGATATTTCGTAGAACGAAGATCTGCTTATCTTCTTATCTTATATAATACAGACGTTACTTCAAAAAAGAAGATGATTACGTCCTACGCGTCATGCATTTAGTCATACATATTAACCAATGAATTAAATTCTTCCAAGTCACTGGTTTTCCTAGCTAGCTCAGGCAACCCATTCCATGCTCTAATAGCACTAGGGAAGAAGGAGTATTTGTACAAATTTGTCCTAGCATATGGGACGAGGAATGTGCCTTTATTTTTGTGTCTTTCAGAGTATTTTATCAAATTTTGTTTTTGTATTTGAATATTATGGTTCATTGTTTTATGTATAATTGCTACTTTACTTTTGAGTCTTCTGTCCTGAAGGCTTTCTAAATTTAGTGATTTTACTATAGGTGTTACTCTAGTCAAATGTGAATATTCATTTGTTATTTGTGAATATTCATTTGTTATGCTCAGTGCATGATCTGCCTCTTCGGAAGCCTGCTTGTTCTTCTCTGAGTCTCTCATCTACAGACAGTGCTGAAAACTTAGCCCGGGACAGAGAGTGTAGTAATGTCCCTCCAGTTGTTGCAGTCTGCCAAGTTGCCCTTTTTTTTTTTGAAGCTTTACAATGACTCCTTTTTGCCAGTCCTCTGGGACTTTTGAAATTCGCCAACGGAGATTTAAGAGATCAGTCATTCCAAGTTTGCCGTTTCTGTAGCAATTGTGGTTTTATAGGGTATGGTCGCTAGCCCCACGCCAAACCCTCCTCCTTTCTCACCCGGGCTTGGAACCGGCAGATGGCGGAGTTTATGATATGGCTACTTAATATTGTTGTTTACTAATGTATGCTAATATTGTTGATTACTGACAAGTTACATCAAATGTATTGCAATCAAAGTTTTAAAAGTTTAGTATTTGTTTCGTGCCTCCACTGTAAGGCTTTATGCACCGTCCCGAGTATTTGATGTCCCCAGTACGTACCATATCTGGTGACCATTTCCCTACCCGCCACCTGGGGAGAAGCTCGATGAGACAACCACAACTCCACACAAAAAAGAAACTCTAAACCTGACAAAAGATAGAGAGCAATGAAGTGAGACTGTCGAATCATCATTTATGGCGCCCCAACATTGCAACAAAGGAAAGGACAGGTAAAGATGAATAGAGAAAAAAAATGTGACCATACCAGGAATCACATTCGACCATGAAATATGTGACCACCTTTTGTTCCCAGAATATCTTCTCTTACTACAGATTCAAATATTCATGAGCACACACCCATAGCAATTTCCCTGTTTGCCCCCCCCCCCCCCACTTTACCGTTTCTCTCTTTTTTTTTCAAAGTATGCTATTAAAATCTTATTAGCTTGAATCTGTAAATTATAATTTAGAGGCAGCTGTTTGATTGTCGTCGTTTTCTTTTTACGACTATGTTTCTTAATAACTCTCCTTCAGTTTTTATTGTAATTATACTTGGTTCACATTTTAACAAAGATTTACTGCTGCAAGGTGAAAGACTGTATAGAATGGAAAATATTTTACGGGTTGAGAAGCACTACTGCGCCGAGAAGTGATTAGGAAATGCATCAGTTTTGATATGCGCTACCTGGAAGCGAGAAAATCGATTTGCCACTTAAACATCTACGTAAATACGTCATAGTTGTGGATTTTCGTGGAGTTAAAATTAAACTTGGTTCTTGCGGTTCTGGGAATAATCCTACAAATTTAAAGTGGGTCTATTAGACTTAGGCCTATAAAAGAGCTAGTATAGTTTCATGGTATAAATAGCTCATAGTTTGGCTGATCTTTGGTTTTAGAAGTTTTGTTTCTGTTCTAAGTAGACCTACTCGACCACAATTTTTTTTTTGAGTCGTCAACTGTCAGGTTTAGGCTACATATATCAACATTTCATTAAAGTCTAATTTCAATAAAAAAAAATAATTTACAATTAGGTAAGTAGAGCATTTAAAAAAATATTTTTTAAAATAAAGACTAAAATAAGATTACTCTGAAACATCTTCCATTTTAATACTAAATAATTTCCAAATAAGCGTTACCTTTTTTTAAAAAAAAAACACCCTAACCAAAAGCTTTTATTAACTCACTTCGTTGGTCTGTCTGTCTGGAAGTAATTTTTACATGTTTTTTCTCCCATTCTCATATCAATTTGAAATTTCGCACGATTATTCATAGTCGAAGATAATACACGAATAAAAAAAGAAACAATTAGGGGGCCCAGTTAATCAATTAATGTTAATTAACAATTTTGTTTTCTATATAGAAAAATGTAGATAGACATTGCAGTATTGAGAGATATATTGGTGATGTTGCGGTTCTTCCCCTTAGATAATCTTTATTGATATTTAAAAAACATTTTTGCTTGTTTAATGCTTTATGTGATTACGTGTTTTATTTCATACTACACAGGAGGAAAGAAATGGCATACAATTCATCTCCTAGAGGTACAGTTGATTTTCTGCATTACGCACTTCAACATGACCGAGAGAGCCCTGCATACTGGAGTACAAATGGCAAATTCCAGCCTTTTCTGGTTGACGTCAGGGATTTTCGAACAAACGAGGCCATTAAGTCCCTGGTGCAAGAAACATGGGACAGAAGGCTGGTGGGTGAAGGTCGAGATGCAAGAGGTTTAGATCACAATCAGATTGTCGTTCTGGGTGTTGAGAGAATTGAGAACGCCACACTTTTCGCTGCATACCGTAAAGCCAGGCGGGACATGCTTCGGAGGCAGATAGCGAGAGGATGTATCTGTCCTGACATTGCCACGCTGTCCCGAAGAGAGAGACAGAATGTACTCACAACTCGACTTCTCCCTGGCTTCATGAAGGAAGACTTATACCATGAGATTAATGAACATTACGTTTTCCACGGAACCACCGTAGATAGAATTGGCGGACTTGTCACTGGAGGTTTCAACGTCAGGCAATCAAGTGATGACAACTTATTTGGCCGTGGAATCTACACCGCCGAAAAGGCAATTAAAGCAGATCAATACGCAGGTCTATCTAAAATTTATTAAAACTATCATAAATCATTATCACGTTTATCCCAAACAATTCGTTTTGTGAAGTGTGAAGTAATGACTATAAAGAATACTTATTTTTGTTAGAAGAGATGTTAGATATTAGAGATGCAAAAAGATAGATAAACATATCTCTTTTATTAAAAGTCTTCACAACAATATCAACTTAAATACCAGGTTAATAGTTAAATTATTTTAACAAACTTGTCATGTTCGATGCAGACCTATTATTATTTTTTTAAATTATTATTTCTAAAGTCAATAATTTATGTCTTTTCAGATCCAATTCAGAACAGAAGTCCTCCGGGAAACAGACTGAAACTGGTTCTGTGCAGAATGCTACTTGGAAATCCTCTAGTACTTCAGGGTAAGAGAACATTGATATACAAGTCTAAGAAGTTTTGCGCGTTTCCTTGACTCTTTCCTAATTTTGGGTATGATGTCATTTCTGGCCCACATCTAAAAATAAGACTAACATTATCAGCGTTCTTATTGAGAGAAAATAAAAAAGTTGTGATATTTTAGTTTTTTTATGACTTTGGGTTTTGTTCAAGGTTTGAGATTAAAGAGACTGCAGTGATTACAAACTCAAAAAAAAACAACACTTTATTATTAGGACCTAAAACTAGTCAAATTGTTTCTAAAAAAACATTGAAACAGTTAATTATATCTCTGATAAAATAAATTCATATGCTGCTCCAAAGTTTACTTTACATACGATCTGCACACGTCATAATGTTCATGCCAACCTGGCTGATATAATTTAATGGTCTAAGTTTTATAGGATTAAAAAGTGCTTACTTTTCATATTCTTTAAAATTTAAATTTTGCAATAACCATTATCTGAAAGTTTAGGCCTATAATACGGCCTAATAAACTTTACATTTGGGCTCTAACTGTAGTACCAGTTTTCTGGTATTCCTTCAGAAATAAAATCAGAAGTATGAGCACAAACGTCTTCCAGGACGGCATTAGAAAGATGGACCATTGTGATAAAAGAGCCCGGACCGCTCGCCATACGATAGTGCAACCATCGAACTAGCTAGCCTTATCTTTTGAAGATTCAGTCGGTGTGCATGAATATCTAATAAAGACATAATTTTAAAATGTTTAGGATTTTAATTAATGACAAATGTTCGTATAATATTTATAAAACATATTTGCTTTATCCACCAGAACAGTTCAGAAACCCACTACCTGCTCAGTACGATTCCATTATCAGTGAAGGCTGGATGTTTAGAGAGTTTGTGGTTAAAGAGGACGATAGAATTTATCCGGAATACGTCATCACATACACGAGGCAGTAAAATTCTGGAGCCGAAGACAGAGGAACTAATCACTTTTCTTTTCATAAGTGTATGTCTGAACAATGTCAATAACGCTAAGACACATTATCACTGAGTTTTTATTTTTTGATAACACTTTTCTTCCTGGTATAGCTTCGTGTGATTGGGACTGGATATAGCGTGGAAAATGCTTTAAAAAACTCACGAATGATTTTTTCAAGAGCAAAAGTAACAAAGTAACATACAGTAAAATGTGATAGCTGTTGTTAAACTTTGAGACACAATTAACATATTTCATGATCATAATTTATTATAGAATAGACCTATAGTTTCATTCATCTTACAGCATAATTATTAAATCACACTGCACCAATTTTAAGTTTTATTTTGTATTGATATACATTAAAAAATTTTTTTTACACTACGGATTGTAATTATTACGTTATTAAAAAATAATATTAACAAATAAATATTTTCTTCTTTTTATTTGCGATTGAAATGAAGTTGAAAATATCACTTAACGTGAGTTTAAAGGTTTCATGGTTGTCGTTTGATGTGTTACCCCTCTTTCCCTTTCAAATTTCACAAACAACATAGGCCAATATTAAAAAAACAATAGTGCTCTTAGACTCTTCGTAATTGGCATTTTAATGCTGTGCGGATTTGAATCTTAACTTCTGTAATTCTTTTAATTCCTTGTGGAACATTTCTGTATATTGTGTTATATATTATGTAATTATATGCAAATAGTTTAACTTAATATAAATGAATGAGTTATGCCCTTACAATTATTACATGATCTGCATAAAAGACAATTCTGATATTATTTAAGCAAGGTCCATTGTAATTGTCAAAAGTTTCGTTGGCATCTGCTTTAGAGTTTTGTGAGCGTCATAGTTTGTTTTTTGTCCGTTTGTGAAAAGAAAACAGACATAGTCTGACATAGAAGTTGGGTTTCCAGCAGCTTTGAACACGTTTTGCAGAAATCTCTTACTGAAACCTCTCTCCATGCTACTAGCCATTCACGTCTCCAAATTAGGTGGATAGAAATGTAGGAGTCATATTTACTGGCATTCAGCTATTCCTATGCTTATCGCCTTATAGTATGCTGTCACTCAAGGGAGTAATCATACTAACAGCCCCCCCCCCCCGAATTATCTGAAAAGTTCGACATTAAACTTAAAAATAATGATCGTGAAAGTTAACCTAGATATTCATTGTATATTGCTGGAGAGATTAAAATCTTAAAGTTTTGAAGAAACGAAATATTTCTTAGAGAGAGAAAGATCTAACAAAGTCATATATACGCTATCTCAATAAACTATTATGGCACGTACTAGAAAATTTATAGAAATAACTTATAAACGCATTAATAGGCCTATAGGTGTTAGCAGATTTAAGTGAAGAAAACAAACTGATGAAAAGTAGTATTAATAGATCTATAGGCCTACCTGTTATATTGTGATGCAATGATAGCCTTCTCAGGAATTCTTTATCACAAAAGAATACCAAATAAAAAAACACAACTGTAAAGCAAGACGAAACAAAAATGCACTTCATATTTCATTGACAGACATATCAATATATAAAGTAGACTACAGTATAGCTGATTATAGATCATAATTAAGTCTTTCCCCTAAAGGCAGAATACACAGAAGAGCTCAAGGGCAATATAGCTATTATGTTCAGGTGCATTTGATAGTAAAAAGTTTCCCTTTCAGACCTTGTGCTCCCTAGGGCAGATGATGTAAGGGTCATCTGTTTCTGTGGCCAACGACCAACCGCCTTTACTTTCCCCCAACTAATGTCAGATACCCATTAGAGCTGGGTGGACTAAGAGGCGCCTGAAGATACTGAAATTAACAATCCCAGTATTCACCAGGATTTGAACCCGTACGGAAGCCACCACATTTGATATTGTTGGATTATCTAGAAATATTGCATTTATCCAATAGGTCTACGAAGGAGTCTTGTAATTTTATATTTTAAAAAGCGCTTGCAGAGGCTTATTGAAATGTCAGGGTTGGAAAATGGGGCCATCGTCACAGTCGAACAACAGTCCAGAGCACATATTAGACGGCCAGAAAATTCTTATTACTTTTAAGGCTGAAATTAGAAAATACAATAAACTTTAATATACATCTTTTAAAATTATAAATTCATAAACATGCAATGTGCTTCTTTTTACATTGATTGAAACAAAGTCTATAAATCTTAGTGCTCTTCAGCAGCATTGATAATCAAAGAATTAATATTAAATAGCTTAATAAACCACATTCTTAAGTAAATTTTACAAATAGTAATTTAATGTTTTTTAAATGAAACAATTTAAACATTTTTATAATAAAGTAACACTAAAAAGATGTCAGCAGAACAGACATGTGAATAGAATAACTAGAATCTTTCAATTCACACTTAACAACAGATTTGTTACAGACTTGATTGGCAACATGGAACACAGTCTATAATTTGATGCCACTGTTAATGTCAAATTTTCTGTGTGAATACTTCTGACTGGGAAAGTATTTCAAATAGGATTAGGGAAGATACAAATCTACACATGTTAAAAAAATGTGCTCTTTGATAAAGTAAAGAAATGATTGAGACAAAAAAAATATTTTTACTCCCCTCTTCCAAAGAATTATTGATTGATAAACTGAGTTCTATAATCATGACTTTACCAATAATCACTTTCAGAGAAGTTGCATACACATGAATTACCATCACAGAAATTAGATTATATCATTGTCATAGAATCAAGCCTATTAATAGAAATAGCAATTAGGAATTTTGAAAATTAAAAAAAAAAAACATTTATTGTACATAACGAGAAACTTTAAATTAAAGGTAGTTTTTGCTTAACCACTGGTCTGCATAACTATGACTAGAAGTTATGACCTAGCGTAATGACTGACTGACCAATTATTTTCACTGCACAAAAAAATTTCAAAGTTCTCAACACACGCAAAGTGCAGAGGCAGCCCAGTGAGTGGTTTTGAAATTCAAGTTTAGCTTTTCTTTCCTAAAGTACAAATGAGTTTAGTACCTTATTGTATATAAATTTGATTTCTGTTATGTGCAGTACATTGGATATTATGGCACTGCACTACTATATTTGCTGTAATGTAATCAGATTTTTATGTTAAAAAAAAAGGTTTGTAACCTGAGTTCCATTTACTCTACCATTTATTAGTGTACAGGTTTAGAAAACAAATTTTAAAAAATCAAAGGATAGAAAAAAGTAAATACAGTACACATTTTAAATACACATTTAATTAAAATTTCAACAGCTACTATAAAAAAATACAGTACATTATATGTTGAAACAATGATATTCCAATCCATGGAATGCAGTAAAACTATTATTGGTATTTTTTAAAATACTATTTTTAAATTTCAAATGTACAGTACCTAATAACTGCACTACACTGTAATATGATTAGTACTGTGCATGCATACACTGTAGGTACATACAAGAGAAGGCAAAAAAAAAAAATACCAAGCAACATGTCGAGACTCACTTAACAACAGATTTGTTACAGACTTGCTCAACAACAGGATTGTTAGAATGGAACCCAATCTTTAAGAGACAACCACTTGTATCATGTTTCATATTAAAGGAGGGGGGAAAAAGTGAACTGATGACTAGCTGCAAGAAGGTTTTAAAAAGTATTTCACGCCTAGCAATAGATTTCCAAACAAGTAAAAAATAAAAAAGAAACGTTGCTAAAAATACTTTGATACTTCTGGTTTAAAATGAAGAGTATTTAAAGAAGTTTAACAAAATCAGATTATAAGTTGTTACACTTTTAAAAAACAAATGCATCCATTTTAAAGTAATTTTAAATGGTCAGCAACATTTTAATGAAAGAATTTTCACAAATGCAATGTTTTTGTTTTTTCCAGTCATGCTAAACTGATAACAATATTAACATTTGAATGATAATAAACAAGCTAACTACTCTCTGACATAGGTTATAATATATTCAGGATAAATTTGACTCCCTTCATACACAACAAACTCTCGAAATGGAAATTGTCCATCTCCCATCACAGAATCAAAGAGGGTCTGTTTTTCACAATTACATCTTGTTTCTAAGCATCGAGTACATGGAGGTCTATACAATTTTTTAACTGTTTCAAAAAAAAAAAAAAAAAAAAAGAAAGAAACTATAATTAGCATTTTAAATGCAACTTGAGTTAATCAATTTTTACCTTTTTTGATAGCTAAAAGCTTTTTAACAATAATCAATTAAGATTAAGACCATATGAAGTCACTAAAACAGAAATCAAGAACAGCTAAATATTAATTAACAAAGAATAGCTAAATGCAAAAATTGTATATGCTTGCCAAATCTAATACTAGAAAGCTTTCTCTCCATGGCTGCCTGGTCGTGTGATTTTGAATTTCTGATTGTCATCATGATAGTCTCAAGTTTGTACTCTGTTACCCCACAGGAGGTTTGTATTAGGATGTGATCATCTTCAGCTTATTGGCTTTTGTGTCCGTCGTATCCTGGTCATTTTGAGTCCAAGACATTGAGGGATGCAAGTCAATAAACTGAACAGAGCAATCACAGATACCACCTTGAGTTATTAGGGAAGCTTCACTTGCTCCCCAAAAAAAACTCCTGGGTAACAGTGCATATACTGACAAGCATCAGGAGCTTTAAGGGGAAAAGTTGTTCAATCAGGGCTGGTCCTAGCAATCGTGGGGCCCTATGCGAAACGGATTGCACGGGGCCCAGTTTGGGTAGAGATAAGCATAAGGTCAAGATAAAGATTTTGTATTAGAAAATACATTTGTTTTACAATGCCATTTTTTTATCACGTGTAAAATTGGTTCCCCAAAATAAAAAAAAGCTTTTGTCTATTTTTCAAGAGATATTTTTATGAGTTTTCAGGAGATTTCAAAGGACTTATTGTTATATTATGCAATTGCAGAAGATTTCCAGGAACCCCTGGAAAATCAGGAAGCCGCGGAAAACCTGTTATATATTAGTTTTAATTTTTTCATTTAATACGTTACACCTAGACTTAGCACGGGGCCTATGAAAGTGCGGGGCTCACTGCGACCGCATAGGTTGCAGTGGCCTAAGTCTGGCCCTGTGTTCAATCCAAAATATGCCCATGAAAACAAAATTGTCAACATATGAATCAAGAAGGAAATGAAAGAAGCAAAGAAGAGTGGATAGAGAATAAGTGTCAAGAAAATGAGGAGGGGCTGAACAGAAACAACAGTCAACTGGTAAAGGACCTAACGACCTCTAAGCAAGGAAGAACCACTATGATACAAGACAAAAATAATAAATGCCTGACTGAGGAAAAAGATGTGATAAGAAGATGGAATGAGCGCTGTTCAGATGTATATAACTTTGAAATCTCAGGAGATCCTGAGCTACTTAAAGTCCCTGCATTATCCAACATCAAGGAATGTTCTATTATATGCTAATCATCACTCCTTAAAAGAAAGGCAATTTATAACTGCCATGCCAGCAAAGTCCTGTTAAGAATTATACTAAACAGGCTAAAACAATTAGTTGACAAAATTATAATAGTTTCAGCTTGATTTGAGAATGGGTGTGGGAGAAATAACATATACACACTTTTTACCAGACAGACAGAGTTGATATAAGCTTTGTAAAAATGGCTTAGTTATTGTAGGTGAAAGTTAAATAATAACAGGTTAAATTTTCTTATTTATCGTCCATGGCAAGTGGGAGAATAAGTGATAATCAGTGAGTAATCAGTGCCAAGGATT
The DNA here is from genome assembly GCA_030265305.1 of Biomphalaria pfeifferi. NCBI lineage: Eukaryota > Metazoa > Mollusca > Gastropoda > Planorbidae > Biomphalaria > Biomphalaria pfeifferi. The sequence goes on from JASAOG010000026.1 coordinate 3,124,728, forward strand.
TTATATTGTAGATATAATAACAATAAATACTATAAATAATGTAATAAAATGGATATATAAGTTACCTGGATTAGTTACAAATTCACTGTTTGGTTCACAAAGAAAAACATTTCCTAGAACCACTCTGCACAGAATCATGGTCAGTTTGGAATCATTAGAATCTGACAAATATGTATGAACAAAATATTAATTAGAAACTAGCCACAATTTTTTATTATTATAGCTTTTATATAGAGCTACTTTCATGCTTATAGCATGCTCAGAGCGCTTTGGTCCAAACTCATTTGTGGACCAGTCGGGCGGGGGGGGGGGGGGGGAAGGGGGTATCTAGGAGTTGGTTTTCCGTGCTGCCTTTAGGCGCTCAGTAAATGCAACTCTGCTCGAGTCGGGTGTTGAACCTTGAGCCCCCTTCTAGGTAGCCAATACAAGCCAAATTCAAGTGCACTTAGCCTCTCGACAACGCTTCCCACTATTTAACTATTTTTAAAAATTATTCTGACAATAGAATAATTTTATAAACAGTAAAAATCAACATACAGATGATTATAACTCTATATATGCATCAGCCATGACTAAATATCCCCATAGGTCTTTATAGTCATGTATACACGTGCAATCTTGCTTTATGTAGAAAATTATAATTCCTACAGTACTAAAAGCTACAGTTAAAAATTCAGAAGGTGACCTTCATATTCAGCAACTCTGTGAATAAATTATTTTATAGCTATATAATTTAAATAGAATTTGTTTTTTCTTAACCTTGTAGCCCGGGTAAAAAAAATCTAGAAAAAAAAGTAGCTAAACAAAGTGAAGATAACTCTACTAACCTGCATATTGATCAGATTTTGTGGATCTTTCAGCTGTATATATACCTTTCCCTAATATTCCATCTACAGCAAGTCTAGAGTCAAGCCCCTTATGAATAATATTTTCTAATTCTTTGGTTTTAGTTCCATAAAAAAGATAGTGTTCATTAATTTCATAATATAATTCTTTTCTCATGGCCTCACTGAGATATTTGGTAGTGAGTATGGGTCCTGTGGAATGAGAAACTATTCCAACTTCATTAAATATTTTTTGTGTTTGTGAAATTTTGCGAAACATAGTTTTCCTTAAAGTATGATATTTCTCAAATAGTTCAACATTTTCCACTCTCTGAACATCTATCACTTTGATGCTAGAATGATTTAATCCTGCAGCATTTGAACTCTGGCCAACAGGATGTTTGTTAAAAGTTTTATTAACAACATGACAAACTGCATCTTTTGTTTCCAGGTCAACATTTACCAAAATTTGTTTTTGAATGAAATATGATTTTAAACTTTTCCAGTAACTTTTCTTTTCATTAAGACTCCAGTAAGATGGAATGCGTTCATCACTTTCTGATGCATACTTCACAAATTCTAAAGTACCTCTCTTTGGTGCTTTGGCAGAGGACATTTTCTTTTGAGGCAACTGATTTGACAGTTCCAATAATTCTTTGTGTATTAATAGTTTCACTTCATCCACATCTGTCTTTTCTCCCTTGAGGAGAAAACTAATAAAATGTGTATTTGGGTGTTTAGATGATTTCACCCATACAGACAAGGTTTTGGCTTTTTCAACAATTTTTTTTCTTGATTCTCCAGGCCAATATTTTAATTGATCTTGATCAAAGGATTCAGTATAAAGACAAAGTCTCTTAAAATCTTCTTTAAGCATTTCCTTTAATATATCAATATCGTTTTGATCATGTATAGTCATAATGGTTATTTCAGTGTTGCTCTGATTTTTATTGGTTGATATTTGATCTATTTCTTCAAAGTCATTATCATCACAATCATCACTGCTACTGTCAGGTGATTCTTCTGTATAGCCTGTCTGTAATATAGCACCAGCTAAAGGTTTGGGAAGTATCTGCAAAGGTGGATATAGTAAAGAGGCTTGTTGGTTTAATTCTTTCAAAAGATTTGCATCTGGTGCAAGTAAAACTATTTTCTGAAGAAAACTTCCAACATCTGATCTTTGAAAAGCCTTAAATAGGATTTGAGAAACATCAGAAGGGGGGAACTGAAATGTGGTTCCACACCCCAAGGCTGGAATGGAAATAGTTTTAGCTCCAAGAACTTCAGCTTCACTTAAAACTTGCTGTATGGCTGCCATTAACTTACTACTTGAAGTGTTTGGATCCCATGGTTCTAAAATAACATGACAAACTGCTAAGCAATTTAAATCTTGTGGCTTCTTCACAGTCACAACAGAACTGGCATTGGTTTTAGAGATTAATTTGATTTCTTCCTGGTGTGATTTACAAGTTTTGTAAAAAGATCCTCCTACTCTTGTTTTTTTCAAATTAAGATCTGTTCCCAGGACTGACATGAGAATGTCTGATGGTTCCTTGACAATATCTCCATTTGATTTAATAATCAATTGACAAGTGTTGCTTACAGTATAGATTAGTTTATCACTAGGTTTAGGCTTTTCCAACAATGACTGAGGCCTTGGTACATTTGGCTTTATATTTTGTTTTTTACTACCAGTTGGCTTTGATACAGGCAAATGTAGCTTGAATGATGCAATATTACTAAAATCGAGAAAACACCTATATTTATAATGAAAAATACTTTCCATTTCCTTACGTTTGCCATGATTTAAACAATTCACAATCAGAAAAATTTCATGAGCTTGAAAGTTGTCCAACAAATCCCATTGCACTGTTTTAATTTGGCTTTTCAGATTTTTCAGATTTCTAAGAACTTGAGTAACATCAACTTTGTTTCCTTGAAACCTTAAAGACATTTGATGTTCACTTAATGACAGGTCAATTACATTTACTTGTTTCAGCATTTCTTTTATTTGATCCTCAAGACAAGAGAAAAAATATTTAGCTAATGGTTCCCCTACATCAAATGACTTTTCACTAACTCCATATTCATCAAGGAACTCCTCCACCAATTTACGTGCTTTTATAACATCATCTTTGACTCCAAGAAGTACTAGTTGAAGTTTTTTAGCATCCCAGTTTCCTTTGACTAGAAAATTATATTCCATTTTGAACTTCAAACTATTTATTTTATCGACAGGAATATCAGCCTTCATATCAAATGTTTCAACGTGTTCTATATTTTCTTTAATAAATTGCATAGCATCATTAAGACTTTTTTCATCAAGAGCAGAAATTAACAATGAGTTACCACTTAGTTCAACAAATGCTGACTTTAACACTGAAGTATTAAGATGCTTCAAAAAAGTGCATCCTGTCTCAGAAGAGAGAATGTTATGGACATCACTGTTTATAGGAATATTATGATCCATGACTTTTCTGATTTCTTTAAGAAAGTCGCATTGATATTTTTGCATAAGTTGCTTGGAACATTTTAAAATAGCTACTTTTGCTTCAGCATCGTAATATGCCTCACAATCTTGAAGGGATTTCATGTAAGGTTGTAAACATTTAGCTTGTAATTCAGTCATGGGTATTTTTTCAATTTCAATCACAAGGCGTGCATTCTCTTCAGCTAATTCTTTTTTTTTCCTTTCAAGTTCTTCTTTTAATTTTGACAAATCTTTTGCTTTTTTTCCTCTCTCTAAATCAAATCTTTTGGGCTCTTGACATTGTTCTTTATCTTCCTTATTACTTCTGTTATTTATAGTGGATGTCAAACTATGAGCTCCTCTCCCTCTTTGACTTAAAAGTCCTCTAGTTATCTTTGGAAAATTGTGAGGGTCAATTGTTTTTTCCATAGAGGTCTCATCATCAGACTTTTTTTTCTGACTAAGTGTAGTTTGTGCTATAGCACTACCTCTGCCTCTGAAGCTAGATGAAACATTTGAACTTTTATCTTTACAAATAGTATCATTAAATCTATCATTACTATTAAATTCATTTGGAAGAGTTACTTGTTTCTTTGACAGTGTACTCATCCCCTTGCTACCCCTCCCTCGATAACTGGCTCCTTGATTGAGAGGTGAACCAGTTTGTTTCATTTTATCTATGTTCTTACATTCATCTGGAGAGTCTGTATCTGTATCATCCTCATTACCATCTACCTCTTTTAATGTTTTATCTTTCGTAACAGTTTTGGTTTTTGCTGTACCTCTACCTCTTCCCCTCCCTCGATAACTGGCTCCTTGATTGAGAGGTGAACCAGGTTGTTTCATTTTATCTATGTTCTCACATTCATCTGGAGAATCTGTAGCTTCATCTGTATTATCATCATTACCATCTACCTCTTTTAATGTTTTATCTTTCGTAACAGTTTTGGTTTTTGCTGTACCTCTACCTCTAGAACTTATTTGCCATATATAACGTGGTCCAGATTGTTGTGGAATGACATTGTTATCTTTTAATTTTGTTTCTTCAAGATCATCAGTGTTATTGTTCTGTTCTATGGGATCTACACTTACAACATTAACTAAACCTCTTCCTCTATAACGAGTCACATTTACAGACCATGGCTGCTGACTGTTTTGTTTTCTATCAAATGAGTTATCTGTATCACTGTCAGTATTTTTCTCTTTGAGTGACTCAGTTTGGTGTCCACCTCTGGCTTTTGTTACACTAGATCCTCTTCCCCGGTAACATTTTTCTTTTACATTGCCTGTTACACCTTGCCTTTTGTAACTGCATCCAGAATCATCTGTATCTGCACCAGTATCTTCATCAGTAGTATCGTCCTCTTTCAATCCTTTAGCATTTTTTGTGCTTGCGATATTTGATGTTCTAGACATGCCCCTGACTTTAAAAGTAGTCCCTCTAATGTTTGAAGTATTAGAATACAACCGTGCAGTCTGGTTATATTCATCTTTGAATTCATCAAAATCTTCATGTTTATCAACATCAGGGGCCAATTTCTTTCCTGTCTTTCTATCATCTACCTCTTGCTGTTGACTGTTTTGTTTGTCATCATCTGAGTTATCCATATCACTATCCTCATTGTGATGCTCTGTAACAGCTTTCTTTTTACAAACTACGCTGATACCACCTCTACCCCTATAACTCGCTGTTCTACTGTTAATTTCTTTGAATGGTTGTCTTCTGTTATTCTGTTCATCTTCAGAGTTAGTTTCGCTTGAAGATTCACTGTCATCCTCCTCTTCACTTTTTCCTGCATCATCATCATCATCAGATTTCAAACTATCGTTAATTGGACCACTTTGATTGTCTTCAGGGGCTTCAATTTCATCACTATCACTTTCTTCTTGACTTTCATCCATATTATTGATCTCACCATCCTTATTAATTTCATCTTCATCATCAGAATTGCTATCTTCACTATAATTATCACTGTTTTTATCTTTAGGGCCATTATTGGCATTATCATCAGAATTATCCTTATTATTTGAATCTTCATCATCGTCTGTTTCCTTCTGGCTGCTTTCTTCTGTTTCAACAGTATTTGTCTCAGCTTTTTGTCCAATGTGATCATGAAAGTTAGTGAAGAATGGATAAATCTTTACATGGTAATTTTCAGAAGGTAAAGGAATGTGATCTTCTTTCTCCAGTATACACTCTACAACTGAAAGAAACAAGAGTTGACTTGTTAATTACTTAAATGTACATTATGTGTACAGAGAGGAATGGAAAAAGATGGTCAACAGATCTTGTCTGGTGCCCCAACTGTCCAACAGACTAAGGAATAGGTAAAGGAATGTGTAACCCTCTCTCTCACTCACACACGCACGCACACACACACACACCACCACCGAAAAGAAAAATTTATTCTTTTCATCGATGGCAGCCAGGTTGTGTGAAATGAGCAGCTCAAACAGACATCACGATGGTCCCAAAGTTGAATGCTGCAGGCTGTCATCCTCTGCCACCCTACAGGAGGTTTGGGTCAGGAAGTAGTAATCTTCATTTCTGAAGTGAAGGTACATCCAAAACATATCAATCAAATCAATTTTTTTTAAATTATAAAAACAAATATTTTATACTAAAAGCAAATATAAGAATTCAACATTTTTCTATTTTATCTTTTAGAAGTCTAAAATGGAAATCAGCCCTTATGAAGTAAAGTGGCTCAACCTAATTCAGCCTTTAAACTTAACTTTTCCTTAACAATATCAGTCCTCACACTTAACAAATCCTTTCAATACACCTCCCTGTGGCATATAAATATAACAAAGTTAAATAACCTAAATGACTTTTTAAATTAATTAACTTTAAATATTGTTTCAGGAATCTAAAGCTTAATTTTTATTTCTTTAATTTATAGTAGTTGTTACCTTTACTATCTTTCTCTTCAAAAGAAACAACTGCTATTTTATCTGAAGGCCAAGTTTCAATATTTTGTATTAAATCTTTACTATTGCCAAAAGTCACTTCCAAATACATTTCTAAAAATACTTTTTCAAGTAAATTAAAATCATTTTCTGCCACAACAACTGCTGGCTTCTGTTGAGTTTGTAGTAAAACCAGCTCCTGAGACTCAACTTTTTCACTTTTGATAAATTCTGCAGCAGTTTTGAAATCTACAGAAAAAAAAAAGTTAAAAAAACTGAAATTATTAATCATTATTATTTCCTAAATTTAATATACATTTTTTCCTTGACTATGGTTAAGGTTATATGAAAGTAAAAAAAAAAAGTAAAATTCCCCTTTCAGACCATTAGATGTATGGGCAGATGATGTAAAGGTTATGTTTCTGTGGCAAACGGTTAATGAGGGTGTCATGTGGCCAGCACAATGACCAGCACCTTTAAACTAATGTCAGGTACCCATTAGAGTTGGGTGGACTCAGAGACACCCAAAGATCCTGAAATTAAAAATCCCAGTCTTCACCATGATTCAAACCCGTGTCCCGGTTCGGAAGCCAAGTGCTTTACTGCTCAACCATGCCTCCTAGGATTATGTGAAGGCTTTATACAATTTCTTTCAAAAGCTAAATACACAGGTTAACTGCCATCAACTGCATAATTATATTGGCTCTTATAGTTATTGAAACTGTGGTTGGCACATTATTTTGTAAGTTGGAAGTACTAATCATCTTTACTTCCAGCATTAAGAACTTTAAGGACCACAAAGCACTAGTGCCCTATTAATGGAAAATCATTAACTAATGTATATCTTGTTGTCATTTAATGTTTTTAGAAATATTAAATGCTTAGTATAGGTAAGTAAAGGTAAGCTTAGAAAATATGGTTTCAAGGATTACTAAAAGTAAACTTTACTGTTGATGCTTTAAAATTATTACTAATTTTAAATCATGAGAATTTTACAATTCATTGACAAAAATTTAAATATGGTGATGACTGACCGTTCAGTTCTTCCTTGAATATAACAAGAGCTCTTTTTTGTACTTGTGGAAAGTAAATAACATTATCAACATCCACATCTAACGTTCCTTCAAGATAGTCTTTGACCATATTTTGGTCGTATGTTTCAGGTATATTCTGCATAAGTATTGAAACAAGGTTAAGCTGATTTCAATAAATGAACAACAATTGCTGCAAATTAGAATGTTTTTCATTTCTCAATTTTTAAATATATATCTATGTCTTTAAGATATTTATGGTTACTGATGGTTTGAGACTATTACTTTCTTGAAATGGTAATGTGATTTATCCTCTTTTCATATTTGAGTGTATTCAAATTAAAAACATATTTTGCAGTTGGATTTTTTTTACAGGTTTGTGTTCATTTCAACTTTAAGGTAATCAAATGTTTCAAATTTCTAGAGTTAAGTTAAAATAACTGCTTTCTTTAAAGTCAAATTAAATTTGTGTTCCTTAGCAGGCATTATTTTCATTCAATTTCATTTTCAATTTTTCACACATTTATATCTATCTATTTCTCAATATTATGTCAAAGTTATTTATTCTAAAATTATTTTTTTTTACATATATCTATGAGATAAATATAAGGTATTAGCTTAAGAGGGGTTGTTGATTGACAAGGATACAAACAAAATCCCATAAACATGCATTTAAAACATCTTAAAAGTGCCAAGACATTAAGGACTGCCAATATATATATATATTTCGAAACTCTCTTGTGTGTTTTTTCTTAACCAAATAGGGAATGTTAAATAAATTAATAAAGAGTCTAAATCTAACAAATGAGGTGCAGATACAATCTTTAAAAGGAAAGAAAAAAAAAATGCTGTAATATTAAAATTAAGTACCTGTAGAACAAATGTTTTCGCTTCATACTTTTTATTTTCAGGATTGGCCATTTCACAATGTTGGTGAAGTAGAAGCACTACTTTCTCTTAAAATTACCTCTGCAATATATACAAAGTTAAATTAGACTCCTATTCTAATGTCTTATAAACTGACTTGGATTTCTATTTTGTGATATCTACATTTTTATTTTTCAAAACTAACTAAACAACAAAACTTCTTTAAATGTATTTTTATAGATAGGGCTATAAGATGTCAAGGCTATAATAATTATAATATTATTGTTAACTTTCTGTATCCCAATGATGAAATTTTTACAAAGCTTATATCAACTCACTCTGTCTATTTAAAGGTTTGTACACATTATTTCTCTGACCCCCAGTCTCAGATCCGGCTGAAGTTTTGCAGAATTATTTCTTATACCTGACAACAGAAGAATCAATTTAAAAAATTAACCAATTAGTTGATGAACGATTTGAAATAAATTCTTTTGTTTGGTATCTCAGACAAGTGAAAAAATTGTGCTTGACAGAAGTGGTTGTATAAGCTGAAGTAGTCCCCTTTATAAATCACCATCTGAAGCTTACTGAACACAAACATAAAATAGAAACAATAGATAACTATACAATCTTCAATGTTCATAGATATTTCGCTATAATAGCAGAGTGATTACAATGTTTGCTTGAGAAGCCTGAGAAAGCTTTAGCTTACAAGTTCTAATTCAGGTCGTTTCCCTTTTCATTAAAACCACTGAAAAAATGAGCACCAAGATAAACCATTCTTTCTCCCCCTACCTCTTTCCAACTGGTCCATACAAGTGATGAAATTATTGAGTATTGAGAAAGCTAACAGGATGAAATTGTGCTAAACTTAAACCAATTTGTAAAAAAATCAGGATGTGATCCAGATAACCGACAGTAAAGAAAATAATTTTTAGCTACAGTGCTATTAATAAGTTCAATAAACTCTTTCTGTCTCTGGAACATCTTCATCTTTGAATGGACTTCTGGCAACTGCAAAAAGTAGGCTATATAAGGTAGATTTGGAAAGTAGGATAAAATGTTTTTTCACAGAATATTATCATTTTATCCATTTGGCAGGCTCAATGTTATTTTTCTTATACTGAGCAGATAAGATTGATAACATGTAAATATTATTTTCTTCTATTTTTGTTTGCCAATTTGAACTTTCATTTGTTTCAGACAAATCTATCCATGTTACATTTGATCCATGCATTTACAATTTTAATTACTTGTGATTTTTGTGGCAGTGTCTTTGTTACTAATATTTGTCAATGAATGAAAGAGTGAGTTCTGATGACTTTTGATGACTCATTTTCTTTCCATCCATCCATCCCAGTGGCGTTTCAGCCCGTGGAGGGCTCTGGCCTGCTTCAATATATCCCTCCATTCAGATCTCTCCTGGACCTTTTGTCTCCACGTCCTAACTTCAAGCTGTTGTAGATCTGCCTACACATCATCAATCCATCACATTTGGGGTCTGCCTTTGGGTCATCATTTTTTACCAAACTATAAAATCCAGACCAAGATACATTCAAACTCAAAGCACCATCTGTGTAGACACCACTAATAATTTTAAAAAAAGATTTTCTACTTTAGCAAAAATCACATGCTTTTATCATGTTTAAAATTACACTCTTTTTAGATACCATCTTTACCTTAAAATACTGGGTATCCTGTCGAAAAGGCTTGGATATTGAGTATCAAAATGACGTTGCATTTATTTCGGCTACAGATTTAGCTTATAACACTTCATTACAAATAACCCACTGGGATTTTTATATTTCTGCTTAAACTATTGAAGTAAAACAATACCAACATTATATTTTTATTTTCTTAACATTCTTTTGTGCGAGAACCATTGTCATGGGGCATTCCATAATGAAAATATTATCATCAATAACATGGACTATAAATATATACTTTTTAATTTCATTACGACTTTGGCATTGAAATAATATCTATGTTTCCACATTAGTGTAACATTGTCATATGCCTTAGTTTACAATACTTTAAAACTATTAAAAATAGTTATGCTGGTACAATTAAAATGTTTGAGCTCATTCTACTTTAGTTATCTAAAACATCTATCCTAGAAGGACAATAAAAAATATTAACTTCCAATAGAAAATAGTTTGTACAATATCAAGTTTTAAATGTTAGAAAAGACAAAAACATCCCATATTTTTGTTTTGTTTTAAGCAACCCCTGGCAAATCATCATCCCACAGGTTCGAACCCTTACCTGTTTTTAATTTATATATACTATTAGAGAAATGTATGAATTAATTAGACAACTTCTCAGACTTCTGATCTATTTTTGGTATTACTAATACAGTATTAGTTTCATTATTATATATAATATATAGTATACAAATTATCATTAATTATGATATTTTACATGATCATTATAATTATTATTGTATAATTATAATAAAATAATAATCTAATAATGTTGTTTTAGATCTATCATATCTAGACTAGAATATCTAGATGATACAGATACATGCAAGCATCATGACTTCTGACATGACAGATCTGGACTCTATAAATACTTAATTACTATCTAGATCTATAACTAGATTCTTAGCATTCTATTATAAGTCTGTAATAATAAAATAATTATATAATATAATATATTATAAATATAGTTCTATAGAATAAAATATAGATCATTATTAGAGTTACAGCTAGAGTTTTAAAGTCTTAATGACTTAAAGTTAAAGTGACTTAAAAAATAATCCGAAAAACTAGGGGAGGGGCCTTCGATGGAAAGTAAAAGTTTTACCAAATAATTTTCATCTAGGGCCTACTAGATCTAGAATACTAGATCTGGCCTTACTAAGATATCTAGATATAAAAATAGGGTATCTATACTCTAGATCCAGATTTTATATAGATTCTAGAGCAGAATAGATCTAGATCTGGACTGTGGACAAAGATCAATTCCATTGCATTTCAGCATAATCTACACTTTCTATTCCAAGAACATTTTTTAGTCAATCCGGGTATTTCCGTACGACATTTCAAAATAAGGATTTTTTTTTTTTAGATTTGGATCTAAAAATAGTCTCTTGCCGCCTTCCCCTTTCTCAATATAAATATAAGTCCAGATAGTTTGTATACCGGTCTACAAGGGACAAATATTTAGATCTACACTATAGATCTAGATATAGATCTTAATTTATGTTTGAATATTGACCAAGTAACATATTATATGACAATTTAAAAAAATAAAAAGCTTTAAAAATGTAGCCTACTAAAATAGTCTGACAAAGAAATTAAACAGCCCAGCGACTTTTTTTTTTCTACACAAACTCAATAGCTTTAAACTAAATAAGAAGATCCTATATACTTTTTACGGCGCGACTATGCAAAATCTGCTAACATACGGAATAACTTGTTGGCAAGGCAACGCTTCATCTAAACTGTTGCGCCGCCTAGAAAACATCATAAAAAAGGGCTCCAAAAATCACACACACAACATTACCATATTTAAAGGAACTTTTTGGTACAAAAATGTCTAAGAAAAGTCGGAAAAATCTTGGAAGATAACGGCCACCCGCTCCATCAGAACTAGCACGTCAGGTTGCCGCGAAGAGAGCGACTGCTGTCAATCAAGACAAACACAGAGCGGTACAAAAACTCGTTCGTACCTTACTCGGTCAGACTATATCAACGCCACTCGTTGATCAGGAAACATGAAAAGGACCAAGATGTCTATGTGTAGTCGCTGAATGTTGCGTTTGATCTATTTATTGTATGTTTCTGTTGTGTTGTCTTTATATGGGAAAATGAGTCCTTGTAATCACAACAAATTTCCATAAGGATCAATAAAGCAGTCTTAGTCTTAGTCTAATGGGCGAGATCTTTTTTTATGTTGCTCTATTTTAGTTGTTCCAAAGTTTCCAAAGTAATTTCTTATGTACGAATATCGTTTGCTTGTTTTTTCTTTGGTTAGGTTTTCAAAGGATAATGGAATAATTTGAATTTATAATTTTTTTTTTTATTTAAATAAATCTAAAAACAAAGGAACCTTAGAAATAACGATTTGTCCGCCCCCTAAGTTCGGCCGCCTGCGTGCAATGCACACATTGCACAATAGGTAGCGGCGGCCCTGTATATATATATAAGGCTTGTCTTCGAGTCTGAAGATTAGTGAGGAATGCAGTTATTCCCGTGGTTGCGCAGTCCCAGCTGTGACCTATATATTTTGCCACATCCAGGGCAAGCAAAACCATTGTCCCCCGTCTGCGTTTGTCCTCGGCAGCAGATTTTCTTTTGGTCTCAAATATGTATCTGGGCAGCCTTCGTGAGTGACCTCCAGCTGTCTCGTTCTGAGGCCGCATGCAACCAGGTGCTCTCTTCTATTTCAGCCAAGAAAAGTTGACGCCTAAACTGGTCTTTGAAGCGTTTTCGTGGGGCGCCTCTGTTTCGTCAACCACCTTTTAGCTCACCAAATAAGACTTCCTTTGGCATACGTTCGTCTCCCATACGGGATACGTGCCCTACCCAGCGTAACTGTCCCTCTATAGTGTCCATACCGGTCTTCGCAAGTACATTGTAGTGCGGTCTTGCCACCGTATGTCCATGATGGAGCGCAAGAATCTTTTATGGAAGCGCTCAGGAAGTCTTATTTGTTTTCTGTATAGTGTCCATGTCTTAGGTCCATATAGAAGGGTTGAGAGTACCACCGCCTGGTAGACATATGCTTATTTAATAAATCGTGGATTCATTAATAATTTCAATAATAATCATCTAGACCCTCAATACTGTTACTGCTTATCTAATATAACGTGGATTCATTGCCGTTATATATGAACCTCATCAGAAATAAAAGAAACCGACTCGAAATGTGTACTTATTAACCCGGGCGTATAGGCTACACATTCATAAAATCTCATTAACCGCACCCAAGTCATTAAATTTTTTTTAACTTGTATGTTAAACAAAAGTTTTATCTCAATAAACACTGCTTTAACAAAAGTTTTATCTCAATAAACACTGCTTTAACAAAAGTTTTATCTCAATAAACACTGCTTTAACAAAAGTTTTATCTCAATAAACACTGCTTTAACAAAAGTTTTATCTCAATAAACACTGCTTTAACAAAAGTTTTATCTCAATAAACACTGCTTTAACAAAAGTTTTATCTCAATAATCACAGCTTTAACAAAAGTTTTATCTCAATAAACACTGCTTTAACAAAAGTTTTATCTCAATAAACACTGCTTTAACAAAAGTTTTATCTCAATAAACACTGCTTTAACAAAAGTTTTATCTCAATAAACACTGCTTTAACAAAAGTTTTATCTCAATAAACACTGCTTTAACAAAAGTTTTATCTCAATAATCACAGCTTTAACAAAAGTTTTATCTCAATAAACACTGCTTTAACAAAAGTTTTATCTCAATAAACACTGCTTTAACAAAAGTTTTATCTCAATAAACACTGCTTTAACAAAAGTTTTATCTCAATAAACACTGCTTTAACAAAAGTTTTATCTCAATAAACACTGCTTTAACAAAAGTTTTATCTCAATAAACACTGCTTTAACAAAAGTTTTATCTCAATAAACACTGCTTTAACAAAATTAAGTTTTATCTCAATAAACACTGCTTTAACAAAATTAAGTTTTATCTCAATAAACACTGCTTTAACAAAAGTTGTTGTTTTTTGTTTACATGTGTAGCTTATATAGTCCTACATTTAATTTGCATTTATAGGCATATAGCTTTTTCGCTTAAGATTTCCGTAGACAAGTTTTGACTTTATAAAGGGGTCCACTAGACATAAAAAGTTTGAGAACCACAGCACTAGGAGATATGAATAAGGATGATCCAATATGAAATAGAAAAATAAAAAAATTAAGATAAAAAAATACGCAAAGAATTAAGAACCTTCCTGTATCTGCTTCATGGAGAATTAATGATCACCTTACTAGAACTAACGTTTCGACATTTAGAATCACAAAAAGGAAGAAACATTAACGGTTTTCTAAAATATGTAGTGTAATAAGTAGATCTAAAACATTCTAGAATAAACATTGAATCATAGTAGAGTAAGTACTATAGAGACTTAGCCTAAAGGTGGGCTAGTGGGCTAGGCTATAGGGTTCTGCTATATACTGCATTCCTCATTAATGGTTATATGCCTGCGCTGGATGTTGCAAAATATATGTCGCAGTTGTGGTTGCGTAGCCTCGGGAAATTCTGCATTCCTCATTTATCTCCGAAATTGATAATAAATAATAATAAGGCTTGTCTACGAGTCCGAATATTTATGTAGACAGCCCGTAGTTTGCAGCATTCCAAGTGCCTACGAAGTCCTATATAGCTGCGATCTACATATTTTCCCATTTCCAATGCAGACATAAGCATTATTGTCTGCCAGTGGTCGGTTTAGATTCTCTTTCCGCCGTCTACGCGTCTGTCCTAGGCTAGACCTTTTTAGTGTCAAATGGGCATCCCGCGGCCTTTGAAATAAATCCCAATCTGTCTTGTTGCCATGTGCCAGTAAAAGCAAGATGGCGTCTATATGTGAGCTTGCGCTCCCTGAGCTAGTTTTATATGTATTTTTGTTGTATAGGTTAGATCTATTTTTATATATTTTATTTTTATAGGTTAGTGTCAGATTTGATAATTGTACTTCCGCATATTTATATAGGTTAGTGAGGGATAGTATAAAAGTGATGTACTACATGCTGTCTTAAAACAGTTGAGTGTACATTTGACCAGTGGTCAGTACCATATCTGTCTGTGTGACAGCTGAAGATCTTTGTGGTCTGTCGTCTAATTATTTTATTATTCTGTACCTGGGACGGCCTGCTATTTTTAGTGCTGTTTTAAAAAGCTTTTAGCTGCTTCAATTACACTGCTGTTTTTAACTGCTGATTATAATTGCTATTACTCTGCTGTAACCTCTTTCTGTAGATCTAGATCTAGTGTTATTATGTTGTGTTGCCTTAGACCACTTAGTGGCTTAGTTATAGTTTGTTTCTGTTCTTAGTGAATACTAATAATAAGGTACTAAGGCTAAGGTATTCTTGTTTTGGTTTTAGTTATGGGTTAGTTATAGTGGTAGAATATTGTAGATCTAGACTAAGACTAGTTTATTGTAGTGTGTTTGTGTAGGTCTAGTATAGTAGTTGTCTTGTAGTGATTTAGTTCTCTTTAGTTAGATAGTTGTTTTGATCAGTTGTGTTAGATAGATGGTTTGGTTAGTTTGTTGGTGTTTGAAGTGGCGTAGATTTATAGGGTTTTTGTTGTATTGGTTAGTGTAAATATTATATTTTATTATTGATTTATTGTTTTGTATGTTGATAAAGTTTCGTTTTGTTTATTTATCCTAAACTAAAGTTTCGTTATCGTGCTTTCATTTAGTTTAGGTCAGTATGTCTGGTTACTTAGGCGACTCTAGCCCCTTGGTCGTAGACTGAGGTGTCACAGATTGAGCCCACCCAGTAGCGCTAACATCTGCCTACTGTTTAAATTTAATGTTGAGCAGCAGAGGATAGATCTCTCCCACTCGCGCCTGCCTGACCTGCTCACATATAAGCTGGTTTTTAAAGCGGTTTCGTAGGGAAGGGGGTTCCTTTGTTGCGCTGACCAACTTTAAGCTCACTGAAAAGAACTAGTGCCATTGCCTTTGGCATACATTCGTAGCTGTCTAAATATATATCAGTCCTCTAAAGTGTCCATACAGGCATTCACAAGTACATCGTTATTCTTAGTGTGTTCTTGCCAACGTATGCCTATGATTGTTCGTAGGCATCTTTCGTGAAAGCGTTTAAGAAGTCTTAGTTACTTTCTGTATAGTATCCATGTCTCGGATCCATATAGAAAGAGGATACTTAAATTACGTTGTTGACAGTTGGAGCGATTATTCCGTCACACTCTTGCTTGAAGGCGTCTAAGATTCATAGACATTACATGTTCGTACAAAGCTATGGACATAAATATAGCTTAATACAGCATACGAAATAATATGACAGCAAACAGTAAGACAAGCTAACAGATCGGCGATACCAAATATATAGTTACTCAAATAAAAGACAAATATCATAATAATGCATCCACTGATTCTGCACGGATCAATAATCACTGGAGGATCCAGGGGGGGGGGGGCGATAGGGGCGATCGCCCCCCCCCCCCACTCGGCCGACGAATTTTAGTATAGAATTCACACAATTTGTATACGAATTTATTACTTATGTTAATAATATATACTAATTATTTATATTTCAACCTATTTTTAGATTATTTCGTCCCCCCCCCCTAGTATGTTGGCCGATTTGGTGGGGTCGGGAGGGGGCGATGTTATCAATCCCTCCCAACCACAATACACTTTTGAGTGGGGGGGGGGCGGGCCAATTTATTTGTAGAAATCACAGTTTGCTAACAGAATCAATTAAATATCTATATGATTAAAAACTTGTTATTGATATTTTAACCTATCTTTATCCCGGGCATGCTACCCTGCCTCATAGAGGCGCCCGGGTGGAAACGATGGTAAGAGGAAACGATTAGGCTAAAGGGTAGCGAAACAAGACTCCCGTGGGGCTGCCTAAGGGGGTGCGAGAGCATCCTCATTGCACTGCGCGGAGTTGTAAAAAAGCTCCCACAACCTTGTCACAATCCAGGCGCTGTTCCTCAAGGGGCCGTTACATAAATGGTGTGTCCCGCACAGTTAGCCTGGTATAGAAAATTAAAATGGCGGGGGTCTTTAGTGTACGCGGTCTCTTGCCGCGAGTCTGACCCACCCGTCAAACAGAACAGTGTACACTGTTCTCATTCAGGCCGGTGAGAGAGAGAGCTATTGTTCACTTTTACTGGCCTAGAGTTCCAAGAGCCGAAGGCTCAACTCTACCTGACAGTTTCAAGAAGAAGAAGAAGAACCGATCTTTATATTATGTCGTTCCCTGTTTGCCGATTTGGTGTGTGTGGGGGGGGGAGTTGAATACCTCTACTGCCATTCCCACCTAAACCCTTTGAGTGGGGGGGGGGGGGGCGGTCCTACTTTTATATAGAAATCATAGTCTGTGAACAAAATTAATTCAATTAATATATAAATGTTATATTATGTCAATCCCCTTCTGGCATCTTGGCCGATTCGGTGGGGTTGGGGGGAGGATGATTGCATGTACTGCCCTCCCCACTCTAGCTCTCTGAGTGGGGGGGGGGCGGTCCAATTTTTATGGAGAATCATTGTTTGTTAACAAAATTAGTTCAGTCGCCCCACCCCTATTCTTTGATGCCAAATTCAATCTTTAGCAGAAATTATTAAAGGAGCGAGGATTAATCGTTTTCACTCTACCGCCCCTCCCATTTCCAGACAGAATTTATGTAATTTCATATGAATTTATCATAATTATTTTAAGAAAGTTAGAATTCAAACGAATTTTTTCAGTATAAAAGTCATGATTGAGATGAATTCTAAACCCATATAATATTTTCATAGTCGCCTTTTCCCAACCTTTACTCAATCTATTTTTCTAGTTAAATAAATTTGGGACTATAACTCACAATTTATTCCAACATTTTATTGAATATTATTTATCGAATAATTGTTTTTTCGGTGGCGATCCTCAAAGCCAGAATCTAAATATGTGGGGTATCTTATCTTTTCAATGAACAAATCGGTTTTATTTGCAATGTATTAAGGGAATATAAATTCATATTAGAATATTTTCAAGTACATTATTCGAAAGGTCCTTTTTTAATAGTATGAATAATGAGCTTTAGGTTAGAAGAATGCGTTTCTTCTGTGAAGTATGCAAGAAAGTTTTTTTGCGTTGGAACCCAACTGATAAATAATGAACTGTAGTTGTCAGCAGAATGCGTTTCTGCAGTGAAGAAAGCAAGAAAACGCTTTTGGCGTTGGGACTGCGCCCCGAATTCCACTGATAAATATTGAGCTGTAGATGTCAGGAGAATGAGTTTCTGCATTGAAGAATGCAAGAAAACGCTTTTGGCGTCGGGGCTTCGCCCTGAACCCCACAAGAATACCTTATAGCGCTGCCCCATTTGTTTTGTTTTTCGCCGAAGGTTGAGCAATGCTGCTTTTTTTTTATTGTCATATATATATATATATATATATATATTTATATATATATATATATATTTATGTGCTGTACGCACGATTATACATAGGATTAGGGTTTAGTGGGCGTTAGCGTTAGGGTTTGGAAAAAAATCGCCCCCCCCCACTCCAAAGTTCTGGATCCGCTAGTGGGATCAATTGTATCCAATGTCACAGTTAGCACCTATTGGTAGGCCTACCAACGTCGCACAATTGTACGTCAGATGTCTGTGTTTAGTTGTCTAAACTGACTACTGCATATGTGTTGTGTGTTCACATCTAGATCTGCCGCTAATGGACCTCATTCACCAATCGTAAACAAACATTTTACCACGTGGTTCTCTATATCTTCTATACAAATTACGCAATCCATAAATTCTGTCATGTGATACATAATTTTCATTGTTTTATCAATATTATCACGTGGCTACATGTTTTTTATTTACGATAGGTGAATGAGGTCCATTATCTCTTAATCTGGTTCTGACTGACCTGACGTACCGTCACGAATTACCATCTGTTCTGTAACTCGTAATAATAATAGTCAAAATGTTATTGGTTAGCGACAAGTTATGGCTTATTTACGAGACTGTCGACTTAACGTTTGTGTTAAGTTGGTCCATCTACACGACTCCTAGACATGGAGAGTCACGACAACAATTATGGACAAACTCCAGACCCAACAGTTGCCTACGCTGGAAATTGGGTTAAGTTGCCCGAAAAGATCTACTATCAACTTATGGGAAACAACCCAGCAAAAACCCATAGCCCAAGATATTAAAAAGCAAAAGTGGATCTGAATAGGCCGCACCTTGCAAAAACAATGTTGCAAGGCAGGTACTTTATTGGAATCCGCAATCAAAGAGGATAGTGAGCAGGCCCAAGCAAACCTGCAAGACGTCGATCATCAGCGAAGCTGAGCTAGAAGGATACCTGATGACATATAAAACTAGATGAAGACATTTTTAGCTGCTCATAACCGAGTTCAGTGTGGTTGGGGCCCTATGCTCCACCGGGGATTCACAAGAATAAGTAGGACCTAAGTCAGTGATGTAAAAAAATTTTGAAGAGCGGCCAAAACCAAAATTTGGCTTGCATAATTATTTTAGTAAGAAAATTAGTATCAGAATTAATATTAGCACAATCTAACTAAAACTAACGCTGTATGAAGCTATGAGTGTTTCGATATTAGTTCTTTTAATTTGGATCAGCATCGGACGAAGGTATTATTAAAATTTAACTGAGTAGTTCATCCTTCAGAGGTTCATCTTCAAAATTCAAATAAAAAGTACTTCCACATCCACTTATCTGAAGAAACACATATAGAATCATCTCTACGTATTTTAGTTGACATTTAGTAGTTGAAATATTTTACGAATATGTTTGAATACTGTTTAAAAAAAGAAGTACCCCTCTTTGACTTTGCGATCTATGGGTCATCTGTTTCTGTGACCCACCGTTAACGAGGGTTTCATGTGGCCAGCACAACGACTAACTGCCTTTATTTTT
The DNA here is from genome assembly GCA_030265305.1 of Biomphalaria pfeifferi. Taxonomy (NCBI): domain Eukaryota; kingdom Metazoa; phylum Mollusca; class Gastropoda; family Planorbidae; genus Biomphalaria; species Biomphalaria pfeifferi. Next base: position 3,144,440 of record JASAOG010000026.1, read on the forward strand.
CTCTAACTAATATCAGGTACTCTTTAGAGTTGGATTTACTCAAGTGCGTCCTAAAATGTACATCAAAACAGAGTTAAAGCTGCTCATAAAACTGTATTAATGGAACAACAACTTTGGGTGAAGCTCGGATGAGAAAGGAGGGTTGGGTGAGGCGCGAGAAGCTTCTTTAACAGATTACACAATTACGGCTAAAGCATAAGGCGGTTTTTATTTATGGCGTTTTCCATATTGAATGACACCCCAAAATGACAATTTTTGTCTATATATTTCCGTATATTTTAAGGACTTTTTCGCATATTTTGCAATTTCGGGAGATTGCCAGGAGTTTCTGGTAAGGAAGGCGCGGGAAATCTGTTTTAAGTTATAAAACGGTTTAATTTAATAATTTATACACCTTGAATTAGCACGGATCCTATGAAAGTGCGGGGCCCACTGCTGTCGCATAGGTTGCAGTGTTCTAAGGCCGGCCCTGCAAAATAGCGGCGTATGCTACGCCGCCGGTCGACTAGTATCTATAATGACAATTTTAAGACTAAGACTGCTTTATTGATCCTTGTGGAAATTTGTTGTGATTGCAAGGACTCTTTTTTCATATACAACACAACAGAAACATACACATAAATAGAACAGACACAACATAAAAAGTTCATTCAGAGACTACACACAGGCATCTTGGTCCTTTTCATGTTTCCTGATCGAAGGGTGGCGTTGAATAAAAAAAAAAACCAACAAAAAAAAAAAACACAACAAATAAACAAAAAAATGATTATTTTCCGAAAGGTGAACAAAGATAATGATAATGATCGTACAAATTGCTTGCTCTAATTATGTATTGTTGTTTGTAATGCACTATTGTAAAACAAATTTCCTCACAGAAAATAAAGATTATTATTATAATTATTTAGGACCACTGCTAATGTACCTTATTGACTCCTTCCGACAAAATATGATGGGTACTGTTCAGTTCAACGACGCCTGCTTCGAAAGTTTCAGTAAAAAAAAGCAGACTTAAACAAAAATGTGTCCTGCCCCCCCACAACCCTCTTCGGAATACTCTTTTCCATGCTCATTTCACAAGTCCAACGAAGGCATCTATCTCCATTCCAGAACTTTTAAATATTGCCGTATTAAGACAAAAACGAAAACCAGAACCATCCGCATAAGAGATATCATATTCGAGGACGATTCTGCGGTAGTGGCACACTTACAAGAGGAGTTTCAGTCACTAATGTCCCGCTTCTCACAGGCCTTAAAGAGTATGGCCTGACCATTAGCACGAAGAAAACAAATGTTATGGGACCACTAGCTACAACACCTTCCATTCTCATTGGGTGGAGGTCTACATGGCATGCGTTCTGAGCACGCTATGTACGACAGTGATTCGTGGACTACCAATGCTAAGCAAGAGAGAAAACTCATTCCACTTGCGCTGCCTCCGAAGGATCTTGAAAATCACACGGCAGGAGAGTGTGTGCAATACTGATATCCTAGCGCAAAGGGGTCTCCCCGGCATCCTTTCAATCCTCAGACGATGCCTGCGCTGGATTGTTAGTGTTCGCTGGATGAGGACAATCGCATCACGAAAGTCGTTCTCTGCGGGCGAATCGCGACTGACTCAAGAAAAACTGTCGCCCCCAACTCCGTTACGTGGATGTATTCAAGAAGGACCTCAAAACAGTGAACATTGATACTGATCATTGGGAAGACATAACCTTAAAAGGCACTACTTGGAGAGAGAGAGGGAGAGGTGGTGACCTATAAAGCTATGGACAGCAAAAAAACATGGGCCTCACTCTGGAAGAAAAGCGTGCCAAACGAAAAATGGCTGGCTCCTCTATCACCAAAGCGAAAGGCACCTTAATCTGCGACATAAATGGATGGGAGTGTCCAAAATAGGGCTCCACAGTCACAAAAGGAGGCCAACAAAAAACTACACAAGTACTTATTGAACTATGCATAAAAAAAACAACCAAAGTTGTTTAAATTATTTTATGTATTTATTACAATAAGCACAGCCATTATGCATACACGAATTTTCATTAAAAGTACTGTAAATTTATTAATTAGATAATGTGTACAATCTCATTTTCAAACAAGGTATAAATATCTTCTATGTAACATTATAAAGACATTATAAAGAAAGACAGGCTAAGGCTGGAAAAGTAACAATTAAACTGTCCAAAACAATATAGGAGTTGCTCAATATCTTTACTTAGAAAATAAAAAGCCCCCATGTGTAAGTACCGTTTAACTATTAGATGCATTACAGCGTTAAAGAGACATACATTATGATCTTGCATAGAGACAAATGAATGTTTAGGAAGAAGAACATTTTTATCAGTTCCTCTTTTCATTTTTAGCCTGTAATCCTATATGATATATAAATCTAGCTCTCTTAATTGCTTAATTGAAATAGCGCATATAAAACCCCATAAACTTCCTCCTTTCATCACCATCATCCTCGTACTTCCTGCTCCTGTCTTTAGAGGTTATTTAAATCACAACAATAAGATGCATTTTATAATTTGTTCATATATTTCAGCATGCTATTTTTAGATATTGCCAGTAAGGAATGTCAATTATGAGATTTAATTCTCCACAATATCTCCTCGGAAATTAAAAAGAGCTTTAAAATGTTTAAAAATAGCATTTTATTAAATAATAATGAAATGGTAAAAATAATTTATAAAAAATTGACGAGTCTGGTATAGATCACATTGAGCTAAGTGCAATTCGTATAAATCTTGACATAAATTTATACTAATAGTTGTTAAAATTTAACAATATATATATATAAAACATGTCAACCTTAGCACTATTCTGCCAACATGATTAGTCTTGTATACCATCTTATACATCAGAAAGTCAGTAGGATATTATTTTATTATCAATAACACTGAGAAACTCACATGCCCATAGCCCTAAGGTGATTTAAAACAGAAGATGTAGAAAGGAAGAACAGCTAGTCAATAGGTTAACAGATGTATTGTCAAGACAGTTGTATTTTGACAATATCATTTTATGAACACATATTCAAATGGAAGCCACTTAAGTTCCCAATGACATGATTAGTTTTTTGTAGCCTACACATTTTCAATATAAGCACATTACATCAAAATGGCAAGAAACAGTTGCTTTTGTATTGTCACTAACATTGAAAAACACAAATGTCACTAGTCCTAAAGGTAATTTAAGATGTGGATTTGCAGGATATCTAATCAGTATGTGTACAGATGCATCACCAGCACATCAAAAGGAAAGAAAAAAAAAGAGGTGGGATTATGTTGAAACAGTCAACAACATTGTAAAAGATGCTGCTAAATACAGGTATTTACTGGCTGATCACATTTAGGATCTTCTGTAAGTGATGACATATTCTGGATAACAGTGGCTTGCTTCATACACAACAAATTCTCTGAACAGCCAGTTGCCATTGCCCATCACAGAGTCAAAAAGAACTTGATTACTACAAGTGCATTTGTCCTCATAGCATTTCATACATGGAGGCCTAGACAACTTTTTGTTTCCTAAATAAACAAATAAAAATACATTAAAAATGATTTAGCACAATTACTTTCTAATTTACATGGGGCGTTCCTAAAAATATATATTTAGAACTCAAAGCAAATTACCCTAGACCATCGAAACAACCAGACGACAGTCCAGCATGCATACTCCATGACCAGGCAAAGACTTTGTTAACAAACCTACTCTATAAAATAAACTCAACAGAAAGTTTACTTAAATATACAAGAAATATCTTTCAAGAGAATTTGCTTTGCCACAGGTAGTTGTCGCAACTATTGAATTAGTTGTATAGTAAAAATGCTCTCTATTTAATAGCGCTGATTTCATCAATAGATGATGATGTCATTCACGCAATTTTTTAAAATTGTGGGTGATCTCCCCTTGTTGCTTGTCATAATTATAATATTTTATGACGTAAATTGAAAAGGCTTTCACTGGTCTGGTGCATTCACGCCATGTTGTTAGACTGAAGCAGGCTATATTCTGTTCAGCTCTTGAATTTCTCCTTGGATCTGATATTGGATAGCCTTATCGTTGACCTTGGTAGATATTCTTAAAGGATTATCTTGACCCCTGTTTAAGGTGAGTTTTATTTCCCATTGTAGAGTTATTTTTATTTGGATTCGATTGTATTCATATTTTGTAATTAGATTTGAAGATTAGAAGAATCTGTTCTTTATCTTTCTATAGGGTCTCAGTTTTAGGTTACAGTCTACAGGACTGGAGTTTTCATCTCAGGTTTTCGGTCTGATGTTTCAAGTTTGATTTATGAGTCTGAGGTTCCAGATTGCGGGTTGCTATAACCAGACTTCGTAATACAGTTTGAAGTTGTGAGCTTTGGTGCTACTTTAAACTCTTATATTCATTGTCGGTGAACAGTATCTAGGATAGAAAATATTTGGATTGTCATGAACATTTGTATAGTAATGATCCTGATTACTGAAACTTTGTCTTAAAGTGGATCATTGATAAAGTTAATATTATTTTTCTTAAAATACTAATGGAGTATTGGATTGAACCACATTATATTATATTATATCATTTTCATTGTGTAAATATCATTAAATTAAATCTATATTGTAATTTAAATCATCATTCACATTGTTTATTAGTTTATGCACAACTGTTGGACTGAACTTGGGGACAAAAGTAATAATAAGTTATAAAATTAATTATAACACACACACACACATTAAAATTAATAATGTTTTAATAACTAGACAATAATATTCAGTAATTGGATAAAATCAAGTCCTGACAATAGTATAAAATCAAAAATTGTTCTTACAAGGTTGTGATGTATATATTGCATGCTATTTTAAAAGACTGTCATTGTGTTAGTTAGGAATTCCTAATACTATATAGATTAATGTATAGTGAAAAATAAAAGGATCAATTAACATCTAAAATATTGCAGGTTACAAACATCAAACTTATTATTGACACAGGTATATGAAGTATAAGCCATTTTTTTTCCAATACAATTACTAAAAAAAAAATTAATTGCGTTGCTTACCTTTTATAAATTTACTTTTCTCATCACAAAGAAAAACATTGCCAAGAAGCATTCGAGCGAGAATCAATGTTAAGTTTTGGCCATTTCGTTTTCGTGGATTTGAATCTGTAAACAAGAAAAACATAAAAAATACTTATACCAAGTGTAACTGTATCAATTAGTTTTCAATCTTAAAATATATTGTTAAAATATGTAAAAAAAAAACAAACAAACAAACAAAAATTAATATAATACAAAAAACAATAAACAACAAACACAATTTTTTACATTTTGAAAGGTGAATGCACTAATTGTAGAAGTTATAAATTACTATAGGTTCTGTAAGGTTATTATTGCAGGAGTGGTAATAGATATAAGCACTCTGCTATCTATATAATACTGTCTGCAATAAAAAAGCCACAAGAAGTGTTGATTAATATCAAAGCATCAAAACAACAAATGTAGAATTTGACCATACACATATAATTCATGTATCATACGACGCTATCTTGGGCAGAACTGCTTGTTCACAACAAAGGACACATAACTAACAACAAAAAAGGAATATAACTCAAATATAACAAGTAGTAACAGAAGAAGAGTTAAGCCAATGGAACACAGATCTCTCTGAAGGATGTGTCAAAGGCTGCTAGTAAGGCTAGTATGAAAAAGGTTGATATGTAATTCTACTGTTTGAGAGGTTGTGTAAGATATAACCATGACCTCAGAAAGAAAACAAAAAAATATTTCACCATATGACTCCATTAATTTGATTATTTATCAAAGATAAATTGCTAATATTGTAATCATAATAATTATGGAGACAAAATATAAAAAAACAACAACAGTTTATCAAATTTCTATAAGAACAAAATAATATTAAATCAATCTTGTTCATCTATTCAAACTCATAGCTACATTTCATGCAATAGATCTAGATGTAGTCCAGATGTTAAGAGTATAGTAGGCTATAGTAAGCTAAAAAGTTAATTATATGACATAATCTGTTACTTATTGTATTTGTGAATATTTATTTTATAAAAGTTAATATATTTATTAAATTTTTCTTTGTTGGGGAAGAAAACTTGCTTACTGGGAAACTGGCTTTAGATTCACATAAATGTATTGTGTTCTCAAAAATAGGGATTCAAGTATTATGAGGGGACTTCTATTAACATATAACAAATAAAAAAAAAACAAAGCTTTACAATTTATACTAAATCTAGTAGGTCTAGGTCTTTAAGAAAGCTCAAACTACTTAAGTCCTACTGTACATCTTATGATCTGTATAACTGAAAACCAACAGACATAGGCAGCACCACGATGTAACAACTGTTATCTATTATATAGGCTACTCTGAAAATTGTTTGGTGTTAACGTTTCATTACTACATTTCTACATTAGTAAATTACATATATGCATAATCATTATATTTATTGAATTCTTTCTCAACAAAGTGAAATATTTGCATATTTTAATATTGAAATAATAATTGACAAAGGTAAATAATTTTAGTTTTAGTTTTGAGTGCAGAAAAGAAAAAAAAGGTTGATGGCAAATATTCCTTCAGATATAGTTTATGAACAATAAATGCTATTTTGATAAATAAATTGCTGTTGTAGAAATTATTTGAATGCATGTCATATGCTTGAAGAAGGAAAAAAAATAAAAATGCAATGCAAACACTTTTGGTCTAATTATTAATTAAAAGAAATGAGAGATACTCTACTAGGAATTATTTTTTTTTATTTCTAAAAATACTTAATATTTGTCATTAATTAAGATTCTAAAAATAAATGTACCAACCTGTATACTGATCTGACTTTGTTGATCTTTCAGCTGTGTATATGCCCTTTCCAAACATGGCTTGTTCATTGGCAAGCTTTGGGTCAAGGCCATGATTAACAATAGTATCAACACAGTCTTCCTTAGCTCCATGAAACAAATAATGCTCATTAACCTCAAAGTACAGCTCATTTTTCATAGCCTCACTCAGATATTTTGTAGTTTGAACACTTCCTTTTGAGCCTCGTAATTGGTCAATGCTAAAAGATACACGCTTCATGTTCCACATTTTTGTAAACAGTCTTTTTCTTTGTTCTCGATATAATTCAAAAAGACCTAAGTTTTCCACTCTTTGAACTTTAATCACCTTTAAAGAAGAATGATGTAATCCTTGAGCATCGTGACCCTGGCCTACAAGTTGTGGGTCAAAAGTTTTAGTGACGAGATTTTCAATGGCCTCTTTTGTTTCTTTGTCAACATCAAATAGAACTTTCCTTTCTGTAGATTTTTTTGAAAACAATTTGCTCAGAAAACTTTTTTTTTGGTTGAAACTCCAATAAGATGGAAATAGTTCATCACTCTGAGTGGCATATTCCAGAAACTCTATTGTTCCTCTCTTAGGGGCTTTACTAGAAAACAATGTTCTTCTAGGCATATGTTTGGAAGCTTCTTGAAATTCACGATCAATAAATATCTTCATGTCATTGACAGCAGTTTTTTCTCCTTTGATAATATAACCTATATATTTTGTTTTGGGATGTCGTGATCTCTCCACCCAAACAGTTAATTTTTTAGCATTATCAATAATTTTTTTCCTAGATTCTCGAGGCCAAAATTTTAAGACATCTTGGTTGAACAAATCAACATGTAGACATTTTTCTTTTATCTCCTGTTCAACCTGTTTTTTCAAACCATCCACATCATGCTGATTTAGTGCCATAATGACTAATTCTGTGGAGCATTGAGTTTTCTCTTGAGAAGGATAGTCTATTTTTAGTAATTCATCATCACTATCCTCACTGCTATCATCTGACGTATCCTCAACTTCATTATCCTGAGCCACTGAGCTAGGAACAGCTATTGCAGCTTGGTGATGAGCTCCATACAACTTAGTTGCTTGACTATTCAAGTCACTGAAAAATGTTGGATCAGGTGCAAGTAAAACTATTCGTTCAAGATTTAAAATTCTGTTGATACTCATGTTGAAATTTTTAAATATAATATTTGCAACATGAGAAGATGGAAACTTAAATGCAGCACCACAACCTAAAGCAGGGAAAGAAATAGATCTAGCTCCAACTTGTCTAGCTTCTTTGAAAACTTGTTGAATGGCTTGAGATAACTTTGTTTCTGAAGTGTGTGGATCCCAAGGTTCTAGAATAACATGACAAACAGCCAAGCAATTAAGACCTTGTGGTTTTTTCACAGTTACCACTGAGAGATTATGATTGGTTTGATAACTGATAATGACTTCATTTGAATGTACTGGACAATTTTTTTGAAACGATATGCCCACTCGAGTTTTTGTCAAATCAAGATTAGTTCCTAAAACTGAGACTAAAACATCAGATTTTTCTTTCACAACATCTCCATATGGTTTAATTATCAATTGGCAGATTGGAGTCATAGGATAAATGATTTTATGATTGGCTTTTGGCTGAAGTGGTGTAGTGCTTTTAGCAGCATAGAACGTTTGTTTTGATTTTCTTGAGGGTTTAACTTTTTTAGTGTTTGGAGATATCATGTTCAGAGAAGACAAGTGGCTGGTATCAATTAAGCATTTGCATTTATACTGATACTTTTCAATTGACTCTTTCAGGACTCCACATTTGAAACTGTTCGCAATAAGGAAGACTTCATGCTCCTTAAATGTGCTCATTAAATTCCATTTAATACATTTCACTTGACCTTTAAGCTCTAGAAGCTTCTTAATTGCATTACTTGTTTCAAATTTATTTCCTTGAAACCTAAGGCATACCTGATGCTCCTCAAACTTTGGTGGACTTAAAAAAGTGACATCTTTCAAAATTGTATGTATGTGATCTTGAAGACAACAACAAAAATACTTGGCTAAGGGTTTACCAACATCAAATGTTTTGTCAAAAATACCAAAATCTTCGAGAAATTTTTCCACTTTCTTCATTGCAAGTAACACATGATCCTTAATTCCCAGTATTGTAAAATTACATAATTTATCTTCCCATTTGATTTTAACCAACAAGTTACATTCTAATATATTATATTTCAAAAGGCTTAATTTATCAGCAGGAATATCAGCTTTTCCTTTTATTGTTTCTGTATATTCTAGTTTTTCTTTTATTGTTTGTTCAGCTTTGGTTACTATCATTTCATCATAGGAAGCAATCTTTATAGATTTGGACACAGCATCATGCTCAATAAAAGATGCAGGAAAATCTGAATTTCTTAGTTCACCCAGGACCAATTTACCCTTTTCAGTTAATAACAACTGTTGAACATCATCACATATTGGAATGGAGGTCTCCTTGATTTTCTTAAGTTCTTTTAAAAGTTCTAAATGACATTTGTTAACTGATTGATAACTCCCTTTTAAAACAACAACATTGTCCTCATTATTATATTTAACTTTGCATTGCCTTAGATCTAGAGATTTTAAGTAAGGTTGCAAGCATTTGTATTGCAATGCTGAAATGTCAATCTTACAAACATTAGTATTTCCTTCGGAGTTCCTTCTTTGCATACTTTCAGGATGAATTAAATTAGATTTTGTCTTTGCATCTGACTCAGTGTTTTTAAGATCTATGGTGGACTTTGTAAATTTCTTTATTTCCATAAGATTACTTTGAGATTTGTAGTGTGGTGGTGTAGTTTTATTTTTTTTTCTCTTTTGCTGACCAACGGCTGGGCCAACGGGGAAAGTCTGCTTCCCTAGGTCAACATTAGTATCTAAATTAATGTCGCTAGGATTTCTAGCATGAGCATGGATGCTGTTGTTTCTCCTAAAAATTTGACCTCTTCCCCCGCGAGCACCTCTACCTCTATTTACAATGTTTTGATGTCTGTTGTTCCTTTTGATATCAGCACTTCGTATTTGACTGGTATCTTGTCTTTTTTCAGAATCACTATTTGTTTCTATGTCGCGAGACTGAGTGCTTAATTTGTGTAATTCTGATCTTCCTCTAAAACAACCTCTGAAATTACCTCTTTTACCTCTGGCAAAGTTGCCTGTATTCATAATTCTAGTGTTGCTGTAGCTAGCACCTCTAATACTAGATAGAAAATCAAATCTACCTTGAACTGTGTTATCATCATGGTGTGAGCTTTTTAATCTGTGCATATCATTTCCTGTTTTCAGGAAATAAGCTTTCTGTCCTCTATTGTTGAAACCCTTTTTGTCAGATATACTATTCTTATTTTCATTGGCCTCAGTTTCATCATCATCTGAAATATTTTCTACACAGACATCCATTTTATTTTTCTCACTATCATTATCATCCTGGCTATCATTATCAACTTCATCACCATTAACGTCCTCAGCATCCTCATCTTCCTCAGTATCATCATTGTCTTGATTAGAGTCACTCATTTCATCTTTATTTTTATTGAATACTTGTCCTGGTTGTGCAAATTTATATGTCAGTGTTTCAGACTGCCTTCTTCCAGCCTTACTGTCTTTTTCAGCTGCAGAAAAAAGCTTGCCTTCTACAGACTCAGATGTTTTGGTTGGTACATAATCAAAATTACAACTTTTGGAGTTTTTTTTCCCATTATTTGTTTTGCATTTAGTTAAAAGTTTATTTCCAGTTGCATTATAACTTTCATCTTCAGAACTATCCTGGTCATCACTGATCCCTTGGCTAAGACTGCTCAAACTGGTTTCTTTTGCAAGAGTCTTGGGAATCGCAGGTGTTAAATCAATGTGATCGTGAAAATCTAAAAAATATGGACCAACACTAATATGGTAATCTTCTGATGGCAGAGGAATGTGATCATTTTTGGCCAGAATGTGTTCCACAACTGAAATAACAATCAATATTAGCAAAGATCAATAATAGAATAGAAATTATAACTATAATTGTTTAAAGTCATAAAGCAAGTTTTTTTTCCTTTTTTTTTTAAAGTAGAAAGTTAGAAAAAAAAAAAGAATAAAAATAAAAAAGCAAAAAAAATATCACATAATCACTTTAGATCATTATATATACATATCAATATCACATTACAGTAGATCCCTGGACACATTGGCATCATGGGAAATAAAAAAGGCAGATAAGCTATTAAAGGCAGGATCATCTATGGAACAACCAGATAGACCTTTTAACTACCTCACCCTAAGGTCAATGTTAGTAAACAATCACAAAAAGGAGTGGTTCAACCAATGAGCATCAGGAAACACAGGCAGAGCCATGTACAAAGAAATGACTATGCCTAACAAACTGGACAGCATAACCTTCCTCCCCTGCAAAGAACAATCTACAATTTTCCAACTAAGAACAGGACACACACCCCTGTTAAACTACCATCTGAACAAAATAAATTCTACACATCTACCCCTTTCTAGACACTGCGCCCACCCTTATGAAACCGTGAACCATATCCTCTTTGAATGCCCCTTCCTAATCCACCTTAGGCAGACCCTACTTCCACTACAGCCCAACATAACCAACACCCTGTACGGTAGTGCTGAACAACTGAAGAAAATAGCACAATATTTTTCCTTGGCACAGTCTGCAAAAGAGCTCATGACAGCTCAGCAGCAATAAAGCTGGCTAGAAGAAGAAGTTCCATATTTTCTTTAATGACAGCTGAAAATGATTCCCTCAAATAAAAATATTATTAGATTAAGCAAGAAATTCTCTAAGTAATTAATTTTTACTTGTAAAGATCAATGATAAAAGCCTCTGGTTATCCTTAATACGCTTCAGTTGCTATAGTTAGAAATTTTTTTTTTTGAAAGATGACATAATATTTTAGGAATTTTCTGCTCATCATACCTATCAGAAAATTAATAAAAAATATTAATGAATTTTTTAAAATTTCTTTGATTTATTTAAAAAGAAAATTGAAATATTAAAATTATTCAACAATTTATTTTACTTACATTGAGTTTAGCTAAATTCTTGTTAAATTTTTCAATAATTACCAACACAACTAGACATTTTGTTTACCTGATTGCTGTTCCTTGTTAAAGTGAACAACAGCCACTTTGAGGTCAGGCCAGGAATCACACTTCTGTATAATGATTTCATTGTTACCAAATGTACATTCCAAATAAAGCTTTAAGAATTCTTCTTCTAATTTTTGAAAATCAATATGAGTAACCACGATAACTGCTGGCATTGTTTTTGTTTTCAATAGTATGATTATTTGATCATCTATTTTTTCCTTTTTCACTATTTCAAAAGCTGAATTAAAATCTAAACAGAAAAAAATATACTTTCATTAGCAATGTAGGTTTTTATATGTATACTTACTGTAAGAAAGCAAAAATATGCAAACAAACAACAAAACATTTTTATAAGAAATTTTTCTCTAAACCTGACATTTGTTGGGGAAAAGTAAAGGCAGTTGTTCATTGTGCTGGCCACATGACACCCTCATTAACTGGGGCCACAGAAACAGATGACTTTTACATCATAGATATAGATCGCAAGGTCTGAAATAGGAACTTTACTTTTTTTTACTTATTACCTCTAAAGCAAATTTAAACACTTTTTACATTTGAAACCTTTAAGTTTAAACTATGAAATTTTGTATTTAGATTCTTTTGTGTATGTATTTCATGTAAAATATTGCACTTTTCCTTAATCTTCAGTTTCTTAGACAATAACTTATAAAAGCTCCCCAACACACACATTGTTATATTTGACATTTCAGTTCTTAATCTCAACTAAAGATACAGCAATTAAATGTTCAGTCCCCTCTCATACACTTTTTTTGCCCAATTGTAGTTTCTTTTAAAATATACTTTTGCTTTATTCCTTCATTATCACAATCCCTCTCCAACTTTTGCAAAATTACCTTTGCCCCTCTTCCCTGGAAAAAAATTAGCCAACATACATATCCTGACATAGCTTAAGCGCCTGAATTCTAAAAATAGATATACAATCCAGTCCTTATTTAAAATACACTTTGCTTTGCATTTATTAATTGAATATTCCTCCCCCTTTCACACTTTTTTTAACATGCACCAATTCAGTCTTTTTTTTTTTAGAGAAACTATCTATTTGCTTGCAGTATATGTGTAAATTTACCATTTTAAAAATTCTTTCTTGATTTTTTTTTGTTGAAAAAAGAAAACAGATTTTTGAAAACCAGTGAAATGTTACACACAAAGATTCTTAGTTATTCCAAGAATGTAATATACAGCAGACTAGAAGTGGGTGAATTAGTCAGTGAGTGAGAACTTTAAATGTTATCTATATATAAAATACTGCATCTTTAAATTATTTAAAATGGTCTATTGTAAAACTAATATTCTTCAACAAAATTAAACATACACAGTTCTAAAAAAATGGGAGAGAGGAAAAAAGACAATGTCACCACAGTTTCTAGGAAAACAAAAGCACATTAACTGTTTCAGATTATGGACATTATTATTAATTCTAAAAATGTCTTCTTTACTCAACAAATAATTCTTAATGAGCAGCACTTCCAATGAAGTGCGACCCAAAAAAAAAAAGGTTTATACAAACTATTAATAGGGTCAATTAAATAGTGTGAGATGACAATTATGCTAAATTTTAACTCAATTCATTTAGAAAATTTAATCTTACTCAACTTCAATAGATGAATTGGTCATATCACACAAGACGTAACACCCATGTATGAATATAAACCTTCATTTAAAAATGGGATTTATAGAAATATTTTCTTTGAATATTGAAAAAAATAATTTAAAAAAGTGGCAATGCAAGTATCTATGTTACACATACACTGTTGTGTTAGCTACTAAAAAATGTCTTTAAAAAAAGTATAATTGTTTAAACCATTCTATTTTTATTTTTAGACAAGTATATTATAACTTGTGTGTTGGCAAAACCAACCTGTCAAATCTTCTTTTAGTGTGAACAGAAATCTTCCTTGAATAAATGGATAAGTGATTATCTTGTCCACATCCTTATCCAAGTTGGCTTCAATATAATCTTTGACAAGTTCAGAGTCATAGCCAGGTGGCACATTCTAATTAGAGTAAAATCATTTTACATTATTTTAAATACAATACATACTTAAATGCAAAAGGCAATGAAATACACATACATATTTGTCCACAAATACTAGATATGAATCTAATATCTAATAGAAAGAATTCTATTCCTTGTATTTTGACAGACAGCATACAGAGACTGCTGATGTCATTGTAGATTTAACAAATGCCACAAGATACATATTTGAGGGCAAAAGGAAATTAACTGCCAAGGACCACCGACAGACAATGGTTATGTCTGTGCTGGATGTGGCAAAATATGTAGATCACAGCTAGGACTGCGTAGCAACATGAAATACTACAATCCTCCTTAATTTTCAGACTTTAAGACAAGCCTTATTATAGTATAATAATTATAAGAAGCCTAATTATTCTGAAAACTGTTTACTACTGTGCATTTCAAAATCATATTATTCTTGTAATGCAGTGTGATGTGCACACTAAATAGTTAACGAAAAAAAATGTTTTTAATTTAACAATCTACTTTTAAGTATCTCTAAAACAATAAATACAAATGATAAGAGAAATGTACAAGCATGTTATAAATAAATAAAGATACTTCATTCTTGCCTAAATATGTTCAATACTACCAAAACAGGGTCATTAAATAGCTCTACTTCAATATTATTATAAATGACTTTCATGTAGTAAATGTACATTTTTAAAATTATGTAGCCCTAACAATCAAGAATAAAAAAAATTTAAGGATTTTCATGTTTTCTTAAAAAAGAATTAATGGGTCAGTTGTATTGAGTCAAGTTGTATATAGAACTTGTGAACAGATGAACTTTATCAAACATCAGAAACATTAATAAACTGAGATGCTTTTATGAAAATTGATAGTACTGCTTAAATGTTTATTATATCTAGGCCAAATCTATTTTAAAATATTCTTTTATCAAGGTAACATATCAAGGCAATTTGAAAAATAACATTTGAATAAACACAATATTTTCAATCTGATGCACATTCCATTTTTTTTTAAAGTTTAATTTTAAGCACATGTATCTATTATAATACCTGTAAAATAAAGGTTCTTTGTTCATACATTCTTGGACTAATTCCAGTAGCAATTTAAGGCAATCTGTGTAAATCTAACAATAGAGACAAAAAAAAATATTTGAGGTTATGGTCAGTCAGACATTTTCTTAATAAAAGTAGGGCCTACCATTATTGTTATGGAGAGAGTGGAAAGTTGTGTCAGACAATGATTGGATTAATTTGTTCAAAGTTCAGGGACATGGTGAAGTTAGCAAACAGTTGGGAAATAGATGTGTTGGTTTGATTGATAGGATTCAGCTTGAGTAAAAAATAGTATTGGTATTTAACATTTATATATTTATTTCAAATTTGAAATCATTCAATTGATTAAACACTGAAAATCTATATTAAACGATTTAATGCATGAGGGTCATTATTTGTAATAAGTAAAAGTTTATCTGTGAACACAATTTAAGGATTAATCTCTGTATTATTAAGACATAACTAATTAAGTGGCCTTGTGTCCCATAGTGCCTAAACCTACCCTCTTTTGATTTATCAAAATCAGGGGAAATAATCTACTAATCAATAAACCAATGAAGATATTAATAGTTATATATGTCAAGATGGTTAAATATAGTTGATCTTTATAAACATTATACTATGTATTAATTGGGGCCTATATGTATAGGCCTATTGGCTGACCCCCTCTTTGGGGGTAGAGGTGGCCAAGTGTGGTGGCTATCGCCCCTACTGCCCCCCCCCCCCTGGATTAGCCAGTGATATATATATATATATAATCATGGGCGTAGCCGGGGGAGGGGGGGGGGCCCCTAAATGAAATTTGAGTTTAAAACCCCCTACCAGGGGGATTTGAGTTTAAAACCCCCCTACCAGGGTTTTTTACAGTTAAATTCCCCTCTTCTATAAAACAAAACAAAAAAAATGCAAACTACAATCTCCAAATTTCATGAGCACAGTTAAGGAAGATTTTGATTTTTAAACCCCCTCCAAAATTTACGATAAACCCCCTCTTCAATATAAAAAAAGAAATTTACACACTCAAAATTCTATGAGCGTAGCCAAATGGGTTTTGAGTTAACCCCACCCCTCTTCAGTAGGGTTTGAAGCTAAAAAATACCTGGTATAAAAAAAAGTAAATTACGCACTCAAAATGTTTTGAGCGTAGCTAAATGGATTTTGACTCAGATTTGAATTTAAACCCCCCTTCAGCGAGGTTTGAAGCTAAAAATACCTCTTTAATATGAAAAAAAAAGCAAATTATGCATTCAAAATGTTATGAGCGTAGCTAAATGGATTTTGACTCAGTTTTGAGTTTAAACCCCCCTTCAGCGGGGTTTGAAGGTAAAAAATACCTCTTCAATATTAAAAACAAAGCAAATTATACACTCAACATGTTATGAATATTCAAAGGGGTTTTGAGTTTAAACTCCCCTCCAGTGGAGTTTGAAGCTAAAAAATACCTCTTCAATATAAAAAAAATTAAATTACACACTCAATCTATGAGTGTAGCCAAAGGGGTTTTGAGTTTAAACCCCCCGCAAACAGGGTTTGAAGCTAAAAAATACATCTTCAATGTAAGAAAAAAACAAATTACACACTCAAAATACTATGAGCGTTGCCAAAAGGAGTTTTGAGTTTAAACCCCCCTTCAGCGTGGTTTGAAGCTAAAAAATACCTCGCGTGAGGGTCTAAGTCAATAAGAATAGCACATTAGGTTTTTGAAATAAAACTTTTTAATAGCAGGAAAATGCACTGTAGATACCTCAGAATAGGCATTTTGTTGGCTCCGCCCTGCACTGGAGGGTCTAATTCAGTAAGAATAGCACATTAGGTTTTTGAAATAAAACTTTTTAATAGCAAAATAATACATTGTAGGTACCTCAGAATATGCATTTAGTTGGCTTTCAATGCCAGAAATAGTGCTTGGCGGTGGGGCTCCGCCCCGCGCTGGGAGAGCTCTCAACGCTCCCCCAGACCCCTTGCTGGCAAGGGCGAGGAGTCTATAATTTTTTCACTAACTCCAGGAAGAACCTATTCTAGGGCACAATAAACGTCTTCCAAAATAATGAAGGGTCAGAATGTAATAGAGATTAATTATCCAAAGTAGCAAAGGGGTTTTGAATTTAAACCCCCCACAACCAGGGTTTGAAGCTGAAAAATACATCTTCAATGTAAGAAAAAAGCAAATTACACACTCAAAATACTAGGAGCATTGCCAAAAGGAGTTTTGAGTTTAAACCCACCTTCAGAGTGGTTATATATAATTTTGGAGAAAAAAATCCCCCCCCCCCCCCCCCCCCCAAGAAAAAAATCCTGGCTATGCCCTTGTTTTAGTACCAACTAATTAAAGTGACCTACCCGCCAGCAGCCTAGTATTAGGCCACACACCACAGGTACTAGAGAGTCTAGATCTAAAATAATCTATTTTATAGCATAGGCCTAAAAAAATATAATCTTCTTCTGATCTAGATGATCATAAAATCTATAGATTGACTATAGTACTATACCAGTAATTATAATATATAGATCTAGATTACTCTGAATAGCCTATCATTATCAAGTATCATAAATAATCATAATCGTATACTTCATTATACTCATTTAATGATTTATAGATCTAGATCTAATTATTATCAATAATCATTCGTCATAATAAATTGAAAAATTCTAATTCTAGAATCTAGATGTACAATAATTAGACTTAGACTAAGTTAACTAGGTAGACATAGATCTAGCTAGGCTGGGCCTTTTCGTAGCCTACTCTTATACTGTTATTGGCCCTGCCCCTACGTTACAGAATAGATGCAACCAGGTTCTTCTTATAATGATGATCGAGCCTATTTATAGATTCTAGACGTTTCTCCGAAAATGATAGATCTAAAACAAAAATGCCACTCACTGTAAAGATCTAGTTCTACTCACTTCTAGATCTAGAAATAGGCTTACATTGCCCAATCTCTAGATCCAGATTCAGTAGATCTATTATTTAATTATTTATGTAAACACTAGAATCTAGATATAGATCTATCATCTAGATCTATGCTACAGAATAGAATCTTGTTTTAATTTGTGCTGCTGATGTGGAGATAAGTTTCACTTTCCAGGTTGAGCTAAAATTAGATCAAGTCAAGTCACTGGTTTCATGTCAGCTGTTTTTTTTTGTTTTTTGTTTGAAATTTCCGATTTTTTAACCACCTAGATCAGGGGTGGGCAAATTACAGAACGCGGGCCACATGCGGCCCGCCGGAGTGCCTCATGCCGCCCGCGGATAATTAAAGAATTCAGGTATGCCCACACATTACACATATAAAAATCCAAATATTATTTTAAAAAATTGTATATATAGAAATTATTGAAACATTTTATTCTTAATAAATAAAGAGGCTAAAGAAACATTGTCTCTACGTCATTCTAAAAAGTATAAAGTAAATGAAATTTTTTTTAAATGGCAATATTTCGAAACATTCAGTCAAAGACAAAAGCCCAGGCCATTATTTATTTAATGCTATGAAGAACTGTGCTGAAAGAGTTGGGTTGGCTTGTACA
The DNA here is from genome assembly GCA_030265305.1 of Biomphalaria pfeifferi. Taxonomy (NCBI): domain Eukaryota; kingdom Metazoa; phylum Mollusca; class Gastropoda; family Planorbidae; genus Biomphalaria; species Biomphalaria pfeifferi. The sequence goes on from JASAOG010000026.1 coordinate 3,162,982, forward strand.
ATATGGCAAGGGTAACAACTGATGGAGTCCGTGCTTTGACTGAGGAAAAAAAAAACCAACAATGTCCCAACCATAAACTCATAACGGGAAAGTTTACACTAAGCTGCATTGATTTCAATTTCAATCAATTACCGCCACTCATTTATCAATAATAAAATTATTGGCAAAGGGCCGACCTTAGGCATAGGTAAAGTATGCAGCTAAGCTACCCAGCAGGGGTCTTCGCGCAGGATATATGTTAAATTATCATCGAAAAGAATTAGCGAAACATGTCTCAATGTTATTGTTGAAGTACACTAGTGTTTTAAAAAAAATAAATTGCATAAATTGTTTATATTTCTATTTTTTTTTGGGGTGGGGGGCTACCAAATTCACTTCAGCTAGGGCCACCAATTATCTAAGGACGGCTCTGACTGGCAGTTCCGAGAAGTACTTGAAGTACATTCCGATGCTCGGTAACACAGTAGTATCAGCTGGCCTAGCAATATAAGTATTTGGATCTCAAGGAAGAAATTGTTAGATTCCTTGAAGGACTTTGACTGTGACTTTGTTACTAATATTTCTAATGAAGAATTGAAGACACTTCATGTTATCATCGGAAGCATTGCAATTGGTTGTCTGCACATGAAATGTATGTGCATCTTAAACCTTTTCAAACAAAGCTATTCCATTTCTTGAGGCCAGCAAGTGAAATCGGGTTTTGTCATTTTCCTTAGCTGAAAGGTGTAACTATTTCTAGTGAAATGGTTGAAAAGTACAAGACTAATGTGGATTCCTTGATTGTGGAATTAGAAAGGAAATTTTAAGACGTCAAGAACGTATGGAACCAGTTTTCAATAGCCTCATCTTAACATTTAACGCAGAAGCTGATTCAGCTCCTGATGTCATAACTCCAAGCAATCACAAGAAAAAAAAACAACAACAACTATTAAGCTAGTTTCACGGTTCCGGAACATGCACGAGAATAAACACTTAAATACTTCACAATAAGTACAACTGTACATTTGTGGTGAAAATTGTGATGTAAAATGACAATAGCAAAATTAAAGAAAAATCATTCATAAAATTAGTTCAAGAAATTGCTAACTCTTGTAGTAATTCCTCAATTGGGAGAGCAAAAACAAAAACCCCAAAACAAACCACTATACATTTATGCGGCCCCCAAGTCCCCAGTTTTTTTATGCGCCCCTCGGTCGTAAAAGGTTGCCCACCCCTGACCTAAATAAGTGTACAAAGAGATGACACATATATATATATTTATATATAGGCCTATATATTCACAAACCCCAAACCCATCCCCCCTGGCTACGCCCATGATATATCTATATAGACCACTTTGGGAATCACTGACCTAGATTGATGAAGTTATAATGCTTTCATAGAGTTGGAAAACCTTTTTTTTTAGGGTCTTAAGTTTGTTTTAGGGCTGCAATACATACACTACGGTCTAAGTTAGTACCCAAGGAACATTTCTGCCAAGTTTTATCAAGATTGGTCAAACGGTTTTGATTTACATACATACATACATACGCCTTACTTACTACTTTATAATATATATAGATATCATGGGCGTAGCCAGGATATGTTTTCTCTCCCCCCCCCCCCCGCCGCCAAAAAAAATATATGTATGTATGTGTGAGTGTACATAATCTTTATTACATTCTGACCCTTAAATTCATGCTTTCTAAAAACTTTTATTGTGCCCTAGAATTTTTTCCTGGAGTTAGTGGGAAAAATGTAGACTCCCCGCCATTGCCAGCAAGGGGGTCTGGGGGAGCGTTGAGAGCTCTCCCAGCGCGGGGCGGAGCCCCGCCGCCAAACACTATTTCTTGTATTGAAAGATTAAGATCAATACTGCAGTGAGCTTTTTCTAGGCCTGCCACTCCTCTCCACTGATTCAACATAGACATTCTATAGAATGACTGCCAGTTATATTTGCTCTGACCTGTATAAATCATCAATGGAAAGTAATTCTGAATTGAAACAGGTTTTTCAGGATGATCGTGAACATTCTTGCATAGTTTTCTTCTAAAAGTGTGGTGTTCATTTTAACTAGGCTAAGAGCGTAGCCTATGTGTTTGCCGCCGCAACTTTATTGTGCTGGGTAAATCGCTGATACAAATGCTGTCCCGATATATTTTGTAAAAAAAAAATACGAACAAGAGACTACAGTGTGCAAGCAAGCGACACAATATTTTATATACAGGCCTACGAACTTGGTCGACCAAAACTATGTTTTAAATAGTGATTTTCTAACGTATGTTCCACGTTAATGAATGATGTGACCATGGGACTCAATGAACTTGAACTGCTGAAATATTTCATCAATTTATGAACAAGCAAATTTATTATGTTAAACAAAGCTTCAGTAGACTACTCTCCAGTTTTATGTGCGAAATATAGGCCCCTGGCATAATTGACAATGCTCACAAATATTGGATCTTTGGCCATCCGGAACAATTAAGATAGATAGTTGAAAGCGCTTGTACTCAAATAAAAGAACTTTAATCTACCCGTTATGACATTAAACCTTATAATTACACTTGTTTGGGCTTTGCTAGGAGAAACAATAATGCTAACATTAGGAATCACAGTATGTCATTTTCTGATTTAAGTTATTTCAGTCAGTTGCATAAAATCGACTCGCGGTGCCATCCTGATAAAGAAAACACGCCTGTAATGTTGCTCCACTTTAATATTTTTAGGCCCCTATGGCTCAGTGTGACATAATGGCGAATTAATTATTTTTGAGTTATGTAAAGACAGGAGTGATTCCCCTTCGGAAGTTTATAAAGGCCTTGCAAACTGTGCCTTTGCCACTTGCTCCTAAGTTATACCGTTTGATTGTCTTCTGAGCTGAGCCGAAGGCTCTTCGAGCTCAAAGTTTGAAAAGAAAAAACCTGTTAGGTCGTCCAGCCGTAACAGTAAAAAAGAAAAACAAACCTGTGGAACACAGTTCTGTTTGAGAGCGACCCTAGTCAATGCCTATATAAAGCATTGCTGTATCCAATGTCTTCAGCCTCCGACACATGGCCGAAGGCCTAGGAGCACTGGGAGCCTCCGTCATCTTCCTTCTTTGTACCAAGCTAACCGTGGGGGAACCGCCATTTATGGAACGGTCCTTTGAGGAACGGCGCATGGATGTGTGACAGTTTTTGTGAGGACTTTTTTACAACCCCGCCCGTGCAAGGGGTTGACTCTCGTCTACCCATGGGCATCCCCACGGGAGTTATGTTTTGCCATTCGTTTTGCCTAGCTATCTCCTCAAATAGCCGTTTCCACCCGGATGCCACGATGAGGCAGAACAGCGAACCCGGGCCTAAGTTATACCTGCTTGACCACTGGACCTGTGTTGTGAACTGTATATATTTTTGTCTGTTAGTTATTGGTCGTGTGACTTGGGTGCCCTGCTCTGGAGATCTTTGGCGCTAAGTATATCTTTGATCATTATTGTATTTTATATAATGTGATTAATTAGTAGATATAGCCTACAATGATTTCCAGGCAGTTTATTTTACCCTAATGTAATGCATCCTGGGGTACTCCCAAACGTGACATATTTTTGTAGCCTTGTCTGAGGGATTCAACTCTGCATTGAATCATCAGATACCAAGAAACCAAAAATAGATTGCTTAAATGATTTTCGCCCAGAAGCACTAACAACTATTGTTATGAAATGTTTTTGAAAAATGTATGCTTAAACAACTTGTAGCAAAAGTCAATAACAGCCTAGACCCTCACCAATTTGCATACAAAGCAGCTAGAGGAACTGAGGATGCCATTCTATTGCTTTTGTACCAGCTTTATAAGCATCTCGATATACCCAAAACACATGCACGAGTCCTCCTCGTAGATTTCTCCTCGGCTTTCATAACCATACAGCCACATCTAATGATAAATAAACTAAGTAACTTAGATGTAAGCTCTTACGTACAAGCATGGGTTCTAAACTTTTTAACCCAACGGCCCCAGTATGTTAAAGTCAACAACACCAAATCGTCGACTCGAGTACTATGTACGGGTGCTCCACAAGGTTGTGTACTTTCTCCTGTACTATACACTTTACACCAGTGATTCCCAAAGTGGTCTATATAGACCCCCGGAGTCTACGAAGACTTCCAAGGGGTCTACGAAAGTGAAAAAACTAATTGGGGGTCTATGAGATGTCCACGGGGGTCCACGATAATAGATTTCATTTAAGCACGTCGTGACTTTAATTTTTACATCCCATGAATGTAATTCTTTAACACTTATATATAATGTGTCAAACGAAAAATTGTTGTATTTAATTTCAATAATTTTTAAAATAACTAAATTTTGTCTACATGTAAGTAATGTTTAGCAAAAAGAAATGTAAACTGTATAGCGTTGATTACTTAAAATTGTTCATTCCTTCCTTATCAAACATGCCTATTGCCTTTTTTTATGACGATATGAAACAAATTACGCTGGAGGATCAACTGAGACAATGTCACCCGGATAAAAAAATTAGAAAATCTTTCGAATATTCAAAGATAAAGTTCAGAATAGACCCACAAAATATCTCTTCGACATCATATAGAGAAGATGATGGTTTGTGGGTGTCTTACAATATCTGTTTACTTATAGCAAAATAGGCGCTTGGCTTCCGAGCCTGGGCTCCTGGATTTGAATTTCGGTGAATTTTTTATTTCATGATTTTTATGGCTCCCCTGAGTCCACCCAACTCTAATGGGTACCTGACTTAAGTTAGGAAAAGTAAAAGCGGTTGGTCGTTGTACTGCCCACATGATACACTGCTCGTTAACCGTTGACCAAAGAAACAGATAATCGTAACATCATCACAAGGTCTGAAAGAGGACATTTACTTTTTTATGACCAAATACGTAAAACATTAAAAGTAAAACATTGATTTTACCAGCCGTTGTAGTTGTAAAAACTGTTTTACACAAACCAACACCTGATATTATTAAAAGAACTGCTTTAAGCAACACTACAGTTCAAGGACACGTTATACAATTAAAAGCTTATTATTATTTGTGCAAACGACATATATACAGTTTGGGATCAGCGGTGTCACAGGCTATCACAGGGTGTAGTGATGTGTGTTGCAAACTGCATTAGGTCGCCGGCTCCTTTTTTTTTTTTTTTTTTACTCAGGATTGGCCCACAAAACCTTTCCCATGTTTGAATATAGTTGCAAGGCAGGAGAGTTTTGAATTCAGTTTTACTTCGGCTAGGTGGGTAGCCAGCCAAGGCTAATGAGCCCTTCATGCTTGACGCTTACTGGCTTCGCCCCTTCTCCTGTTAGTGATAACATGTTTGCGGACTCAATATATGAGCAACACTTGAAAGATCAAGAAATACACCAGAAACTGCTCTTTGCGAAAACGTTATTAATTAATATTTAATGGTTGAAGCACTACTTCATAGAACAACACATTCCTATTTGAAACATAACATCTGTAGCAACGGATGATAAACTGGCAAAAAGACATTTCCAGTTTGTTTGGTGATTCCAGCAGTACATGTTAATTTTTATTTCAATTGGTTTCAATTTCAATTTTATCAATAAAAAAAGATAGATCTCTTTAATTTAGTATGTAGTATGTTACATTCTCACTTTTCAACTCACTACAGATAGAAATTAGTTGTAAAAAAATGTTGTTTAATTAAAAAAAAATTTAAGTTTAACAGGGGGGTCTACGAGAAAAAAAAGTTTGGGAACCACTGCTTTACATTAATGACAAAAGAAGCATCTATTACTCAGTTAAACTCATTAAATTCGCTGATGATACTGCCATAGTAGGTCTTATTTCAGGAGACGAAACTCAGCATCGAAGCTCGATAGTAGAGTTTACAAACTGGTGCACCGACAACTTTCTAGAACTGAATGTCACAAAAAGTAAAGAAATTATTATAGATTTTAGAAAGAAAAAAACAAACTATACCCCTCAACTCAAGAAAACATTAAGAAACTGGAACAGACACAAAATAGAGCAGTGAGATTCATAACAAACGAATATTCACATTTGACTAGAGTAACACCTTTAGTAAAATCACTAAATTTAGAAAGCCTTAAGTACAGAAGACTCAAAAGTAAAGTAGCAATTATACATAAAACACTGAACCATAATCTTCAAATACAAAAACAAAATTTAATAAAATACTCTGAAAGACACTAAGATAAAGGTACATTCCTCGTCACATATGCTAGGACAAATTTGTACAAATACTCCTTCTTCCCTAGTGCTATTAGAGCATGGAATGGGTTGCCTGAGCTAGCCAGGAAAACCAGTGACTTGGCAGAATTTAAGTCATTGGTTAATATGCATGACTAAATGCATGACGCGTAGGATGTAATCATCTTCTTTGTTGAAGTAACGTCTGTATTATATAAGATAAGATATACGTGAACTGCAAATAAACACTACATCTATAGAACAAGTAAACGCATAGGCGTTATCATCAACAACAAGTTTTCATGGGAAGACCACCTTGGAACTCTGACAAAGAAAACAGCCCAGCGACTCTTTTTTCTATACAAACTAAATAGCTTTAAACTAAACAAGAAGATCCTTGAGACTTTTTACGGCGCGACTATACAAAATCTGCTAACATACGGAATAACTTGTTGGCAAGGCAATGCCTCATCTAAACTGTTGCGATGTCTAGAAAACATCATTAAAAAGCATCAAAAACTACACTCACAACTTTACCACATTTAAAGAACTTTTTGAACAAAAGTGCCTAAGAAAAATCGAAAAAATCATGGAAGACAACGGCCAACCGCTCCATCAGAACTACGTCAGGTCGCCGCGAAGTGGGCGACTGGTGTCAATCAAAACAAGAACGGAGCGGTACAAAAACTCGTTCGTACCTCACTCGGTCAGACTCTATCACCGCCACTCATTGATTAGGGAACATGAAATGCACCAAGATACCTGTGTGTAGTCGCTGAATGAACTCTTTAAGATGTCTGTTGTATTTATGTGTATTTTTCTGTTGTGTTGTCTTTATATGAGAAAAGAGTCCTTGTAATCACAACAAATTTCCGTAAGGATCAATAAAGTAGTCTTAGTCTTAGATAGGCTTTACCGAACGGATGTCTGTAAGTGGGATTCTCTGAAGCTTATAGTTCATCATGACCCTTTTTTTTTTTTTTTTTGATGAAAGTGGCTGCAATGTGTTGGCCTGAAGCCTGTGACCCCAGAGTGGCCAAAAGTGGTCATGTGTTGACCTGAGGCCTTCATTTTTGTTTACACTGACGTGTAATTTCCCGGATTGGACAATAGATTGTATATTAAGTTGTAACATATGACTAGGGCGGTTTGCTATACTATTTTTTTAATGTGTAACTTTTGTTTATTTTGTATAGAGAAGGCCTGTGAGTTGATGGCCATTTATTTTACTCATGTAAATAAACTATGTATATGTTTACCTGCGACTTTAAGTCTTTGTTTTGCATACATTAGTTGAATAGTATATTATGTACCACTGGACGAGCGTGCCAGCACATCTGAAACACTGATCTGTTGATCTAAAATACCTAAATCTAGCTATAATTCTAATTGAATCTTTTTAGCTATACGATCACAATTTTGTTATGTAGAATGGGTTACTCTTTTAGAATCAATCCCCAATATTATGTAACATGGGGTACTCTTACAAGCAACCTCATCAGTATGTAACAGTCAGTAAGCGATCAGTATGCAAAAAAACAAAACAAAAAAACAACAACAAACAAACGAGTAGGCCTACATTGCCGACGGTGCGAAACTTGATGTAGATTCATGCAAATGTCGTCTCATTTTATTCTGCATTACTCCAATGAATATTGCGAAGATTGTTAGAGCAAACACGCACCCCTTCTTTACATCATTCATATCAGAAAGATCACCACCTTTATGTTGTTGACCACTTCACGTACCTTGGCAGCAGTGTGTTCAACGACATGTTACTGTCTAGAGAAGCTAAGGCCATCAGCGTTTTGTGGTTGCCTCCAAACGAGAATATGGCGGTATCTGGGCTCTTCGCCTACAAACAAAATCAATGTCTGTAAAGCAGTGTCTCTCATCACACTTTTGTATAGCTCTCAGACCTGAGTAATCTACAGGAGGCATCTAAGGCTTATCGAACTCTCCCATCAAAGGTGCTCACTCCGTAATTGTAGGCAAGACTGCCTTCAAAATAATTATGTTCTGGTGGTGGCTGGTGTGGACAGTATAGATGCTCTACTTACAATAAGACAACTGCGCTTAATCGAATATCATTTCCGCATGTCATTAAGTGCTATCTTTTTTGGAGAGGACGGCGTGAAAGATGTGCCATCCGGAAACGTCATATTGCCCTCACTAGAGGAAAGCGGCTGGCGGAGGATGGACTGTAAAGAAAAAACAGAGAGCTCTCACAAAAGTCACGGATCACACACTTGAAACCGAAACAAAAGAAAAGCACTAGCAGAAGACAGGCGCAGAAGACAAAAAGAACACTTCAATAGGCTCTCGGCGGACAACTGTTTTGACATAATATGAAGGTTACTAAGAGTTGGCATGATCACATCACTAATCCTTAACCTTCGGAATCAAAGACAATGTCTTACATACAATATTACACCACGATAATTTAACTAGTTTATAAGCGTGATCTCTGGCCCCTTGTAAAACTAAGACATCATAGTAGCTTACAAATTGAAAGACAGGTTTTGTTTACATACACAGATGCCCAGAGGAGGACAAAAACCTTAAATAAGAGAAAAAAAAGTTAAACTTTATTCACACTTTGATGAAACGTGTCAGTTACAACAGCTGCAGACCAGAAAAAGTTTCGGGAGTTGGTCTGACCAACTGTCACAGCAACCCCACGACGAAAGTGAAGGAACAATTGATAACAACTATTATATCAAATAACATATTTCTAAGTGACTTTTCACAGTGGTTATTCATTCACGCAAACATAGATTACTGCAAACATAGATTATACGTGGAGCTTCAAGACAAGACATTTTTTTTTTCAGATTGGAAGCCTTCTTTGGAAAAAAAAAATCATCTCATGGAACCAACGAAGTGTCTATTTATTTCTTTTGTCCACTGTGCGTTGGTCAGCGAAAACTCACATGCGACTTTAGCATTATTTTCAGAAATGCAAAACAATAAAATCACAGCTTTTCAGAAGCAATAGAACAGCCTAAAATATACGAACACCAGTTCAAGAAGTTGAAATTGCGCACACTTATTCATCGTCGATGACAAAACGTGATTCAATCAAATTTAACCAATTAGTCCTAATTAATTAATCTTATTTGGTACCGGTATAGAAAATGTACAATGCTAAAGGGGTGTTAAGTCTTTTATCGACAATAAGGTTGCTCATAAACCATTTGAAACTATTAATACAAAACCTTCCATTTTTTTTAGAAGTCTACTTATCACTGTGGAGGCTCGATCGACTTAAAAAAATAATCTTTTAAAAATGTAGCACAGAAACCATGGAAATTGTCAAACTATATTTTTCCCTGTGTGGCCAATGAGAAAGTAATTCTTTCACAACAATACTAGTCAACTGTCAAATTTCTAGGAAAAATGTTCGAGCTGTTTTTGAGAACTAAGTCCATCCATTTTCCAGGTTTTGGGACTTTGTTCAACCGAAATAGAGGTATTGTAAAAACACACACAAAATCTTTGTTCAATCTTTTTTAATATTCATTAGTTGACAACTGAAGTAGATTTACTTTAAAGAATTAAATTCCAATTAATAGATCATAAAGCAGTTCACATTTTATTTTATAAGTTGTCTAAAACGGAAATAAAACGAGAACAATATTTTGTACTAGTCGACCCTCGGTGTAGCATACGCTATTATTTTGCAGGGATGGCCTTAGGCCAATGCAACCTATGCGACCGCAGTGGGCTCTGCACTTTCAAAGGACCCGCGCTAATTCTAGGTGTAAATTTGAGGTCAATAATTCTCGTAGATAGATTTAAAAAAAACATTTGTTAATTCTTGCTAGTGAGCAAGATCTATGTTGGTAATAAAATTTTTATGACATGCTTTATGACTTCACTACACGCAAGGCTTGTAAAGTAGTTATTTACGTAGTAAAGAATGAATGAAATGCAAAGACGGAATTTATTTTCCAATACAAACTCTTAAATTTCACTTATTATCCGTATCGCTACTAAAACTTGGCCCCACAAAATCTGTTTCACATAGGGCCCCACAACGGTTGAGTCCGGCCCTACTATTTAGTGACGGATGAATACAGAGTAGATTACTTGTTCTCCCCCCCCTTTTTTCGCCGCTAAAACTACGCGGGGTAGAAATAAAAAAGAGTTATCTTTCCATGACTTCTTGGTCACAACGGTTAAGTCTGGCCCTGCTATTTTGTGAAGGGTGAATACTACTTGTTCTATCCCCCCCTCTTTTTTCGTAGGGTAACTCTAGTCCGACTTGTAGAAATAAAAGAGTGATCTTTCTTTTACTTCTTGTCCAAACTCTTGAGCCATGAAGAGAATTATATATGTTGATTGCTATGAATACAAATAAATTATTAAATTTCTTTCTCACCATTTGATTATAAGTTGAACAATTAAAAATGTAATCAAGAATTAGATATGGAAGTGTAAAAAAAATGATTACAGTTATGTTTAATAATGTGTAACAGTGTGGAAAAAAAAATAATTAGAAAAGAAAAGAGCCACTACAAACAAAAATAAAAATAGGCTATTACTTTTTAGAAAGATTAAGAATTTCATATTGCACCAGCACCTTTAATTGTGCTGTGTGTTAATTTTAGATCATATTCCGGCATTTGTATGAAAAAAAACAACAACAATAAAAGTTTACTGAATTATGAATGATGTTCAAATGTAAATTTATGAACAAAAATATAAGGCTGAACAAGTATCAAGTAAATAATAATACTAAAATGTAAAAGATGAGTTATAAAAAAATATACCAGAGTATAGCAGAACAAATTTTTTAAATGAGGAAATAAATTCCTACCAAAGTTGGCATTCCATTTACATGAGCAAATTAAAAAGTGTCCTGAGAGAAAATACACTTAAAAAACAATATCACAAAAAATCACTCAATATCACACAAAAAATTGACAACAATATTCATAGAATGATAATCTAACATAAATTAAAATTAAGCTTTATAGCAAGATTAAAGATCCTGAAATCTAACAAAAAATATACAAAATAGTAATCTGGCAAACAAGCAAAAAGAAAAATATTGAGCAAATAAGAATAACATTTTGTTTCTATCCTAAAAACTAATTCTGGTTAAAAATTATTTCTGTAATGATTTTATCATGGAAAAGAAAAATACATTTATCATTGAAAAAATATTAATACAGTTAAGTTTAATAAAAAAATATTTTCCCTTTTTAAAGGAAATAAAAATATATGTCATGGCCTAGTTTTGGATTGGTACAAATTTTTTAATACATAATATTGAAAAAAAAATCTCAGTACAGTTAGGTCTAATAAAAAAAATATTTACCCTTTTCAAAGGAAATAAAAATTGTATGTCATGGCTTAGTTTTAGATTGGTACAAATTTTTTAATGTAGCATTTAATTGATTTAAAATAACAATCATGTTAAGTGCAGAAGTAAAAATCAATACATTTTTTACCCTAATCACAGAAAACAAAAACTGTTAATATCATTATTGCAATCTCATACAATAACATTTAATACAAAATATTTATACTAATGTATCAACATAATTTGATAAGCAATCAACACCAGCCCAACATGTCTATCTCACAAATGTTTACTGGCATATGGTATTTAAAAAAAAATTATTAATGAACAATAGTTAACATCAGTGCTGAAATAGGTAATATACAAAATGTCAGATTTTTCATGTACAGTTCATTGTATACTAAGTGAAGGAATTATTTCTATTTTAATATTGAAAGAAAAGTAAAGAAACAAAAATGTTTTTACATTGTAACAACATATAATCAGAAGAATATAAAAACAATTGATCAAAAAGCATAAGATATAAATATAATGTTTTACTGTTTCAAGTTATATAGTAATGTGTATAAGTGTGTTATAATCAAACTTTGTAAATGTATATATTCACATCTATATTTAATAGACTACATAGTTAGATGCATAATTGTAATTAGCTTTCTAACAAATTACATACATACAATTAATTACATAAACCATACAGTGCTTTGAGCAATTAGAAAAGAACCTACACATAGTATTTTTACTGAGGTAATCCTATGAAAGCTACTGCAGAGTGCAAGTCTTGCTACTCTTACTCATGGATGAATCTGCTCTTGCTGATTGACGAGAGGAAGGTTTTGATTCTTCTCTGGGGGACTGGAGTGATCTACTAGAATCCATGACGCTCTTCGATGTTGTAGGAGTTGCACTTAGTGTTTCAGGGTTCTGAGTGAGATTTATAGAAGAATTGTTCCTCTTTGGTTCTACCACTGGCTTCTTTTCTGTGCTTAATGCAGCTATTAATATAGCATCCTCCTCAGATGAGTGGTCTTTGGTGAAAAGATCCAGCACTGCAAAGAAACCCATAGAAGGTACTTATACATATTTCACATTTTTACAGATATACATTAAAAAGAATAGACTAATAACGTATTGATTTAAATTTGAGTATAAACTTGTTTTAGTAATAAAATTAAAGAATAAATGAAATGTGATCTACTTGGAGGTAACTGTATGTGTGCCGCAGGACTCTTGGCTTTCTTTTTCTGCATATACGTTTCAGTTTGTTCCAAAATATCTCTGAGCTTTATGTCTTCTTCATAGACAACTTTTCCCTTTTCATTTCTGGTTGCAGTCTCTGTACTCAGTCTAGTGATTCTAGGACCTTTGGCATGTTCATCACATAACCAGTAGACTTTTCCAGTTGGTAGATGACATCTGAAAGAATTTTTTTTCAAAAAAGCTTTTTATTTCTTTAAATTGTATATAATTCACATTACTAAAATATAAAAAATAATCAATAATAATGCAAGTGAAATAAAAAAACAGTACAAGAAAAAAATGAAAACTTACCTGGTCAACTGGTTCAAAAATTTGTGAGCAGAATCATCTTCAACAAGTGCAGCACGAAAAGCAATGTAAGTATCAAGAAAGTCAACCTCTTTAGTAGAACACTATCAAAAGTATAGAAAAACATTTTTTCTTATCATATAATTTTATTCATTCAAAGTACAAGTAACACATACGATGAACACTAAAAAAATGCGTTGGGATAATGAAAATCTCATTTTAAAAATAGATCTATTTGCTTAGTAAGATCAAAACAAAACTAATAAAATGATAAAAGATTAATTAATCTATTACTTAATTTATGGGTTAAAATGTATTAAAAAGTCTTTTTTTTATAACCTGTTCAATCCATGATGTAAACTGGTTACCAGCTTGCCCGCTAAAACAATTAAGGCTGACTGAACTCTGGCGTAATATTGCAAACATTCTAGCCATGTAAAAAGAACATCCTTCTATTGTTTTCTTCAGTTCTTCTGACATTTTCACTTGGAAGGATTTTTTGCAGACATGCCAACCCTAACAACATAATGCATCACATCAATAAGTACTAACGATTGTAAACAATAATATTTTAAATAGCCTACATATACACACTGAGATACACACAATAATTGTTTAGATTTAATGTTCAATCTTATGAATTCCATCTGCACTATGTAAAGGTAAGTGCAAGAAGTAATAATTGCAATATAAACTTAAAACTTGTAAACATTAATACAATTAAAGAGAATTTTCTAAAAGTCACATTGACTTTCTAACTTTTTCTAGAATATTCTTTCAAGCTTGCCATACTGACTAAATTGCACATGAACTGGTAAATGTTTTTTAAACTGACATGCTCTTTATAAGACTTCTATGAAAAATTCAAAAAAAATTTCTATTAGAAATTCCGCCCTCTTGACCCAGTCAAGTGAGATATTCACAAAGTCTTTATACAGCATCAAAAAATGAATTGACTATTTGAAACATTGTTAATCAAAAATTATTATTGTACGAAATCTCTGTTTTAAAGTTAAACATTCTCTTTTTACTACCATTCCTCCAAAAATCAAAATAGTTAAAATAAAAAACAGGGTGAGAAAAAGTGCTACTCTTTGACTTTTGCCATGATCTTTAAAACATGGTCCCATTAATAAAAGTAAAGTTTCCCTTTCAGACCTTGCAATCTAAGGGGCAGATGATGTTAAAGTCACCTATTTTTTTGTCTGATGGTTAATGAGCAGGGTGTCATGTGACCAGCACAATGACCATTTGCCTTTACCAATTTCCCCAACTAAAGTCAGCTACCCATTAGAGCTGTGTTGACTCAGGGGCACCCTAAAAATCCCGAAATTCAGAATACTAGTCTTTGACTGTCTTCACTGAGATTCGAATCCAGGACCCCAAGTTCGGAAGCTACAACTGCTTAACCACTCAGCTACCGCGCCCATGGTCCCATCAATGCTAGCTTAGAAATTTGATTTTTTATGATGACACTGATGTAGTTAAATATATGGTAGGATAAACATAATCTCAAAAAACAAAGTCCACTAATTAATATCAATTGAACTATATGGAAAATTTCAATTTATATATAAATATTGCAATGGATGCGCCCAGATGAGTCACTGGTTTTGGTTTAATTTTGTCAAATTACTGCTAATATAATGTTACATTTCTACACAAAGATATTTCTGGTGTGCAAAACTTGCTGAAAAATTACTTGAATGGGAACTTCTTTTTAATTTAATTGATTTCCAAATAATTAACATTACAGATTCTTAAATCTTTTTGATATATTCTAAAGTTGCATGTACTATTTGTCTGTTACTTTATGAATCACACTGTGTATTATTATTATAAAGACCACATTTAAAAATTGTTAATTAGTATTATTTGAAAAAGAAAAAAATTTGTGATTTTCTTGCACATCAAATATCTTTTCTAAAAATCTGTAAAATTTACCTAAATTGCGAAAAAAAATTCTCTTTTGGAAATATATTCTATGTGAAAAGTATATCATTATCTTATCTTAATTACTTATTTTAGTTAATGTGTTAATACTAGCTTGTTTTAAGCAGAATTACATTCTATTGCATTATTGACATGAATTATCAATGAGTTGAATAACATTTTTAAAGTTTGGAGAGTGAATCATTTAGAAAGTAAAATATAATCATTGAGCACTACATAGTTTCATTATTGATATTCTTATCTTATATAATATAGATGTTACTTAAAAAAAGAAAATGATTACGTCCTACGTGTCATGCATCTAGTCATGCATATTAATCAATGACTTAAATTCAGCCATTTGATAAGACTAACTACAGTAAACTTGTTTGGTTTATATCTGTAATGACAAACAATTCCTTTCTTACTTCACAAAATTGTCATTCCTGGCCAGATAGACTTTTAACTACTTGACCTAAAAAAGGCCTCTCTTAAAAATTTAAAGTAAATGTATACATTTATGCTCAAATTTTTAAGACAGGGGCTATTAAAGTATTTGAAAAGAAGAAAATCTAATAAGACAAAGAAAGATGTACTATCAAACTGTTTTGAAAAGCATTAATAAATGAAAGAATGTTAGAAAAACAAATGTATTCAGAAAACATAAGAAACCATTCATTAAATTCAAAAGCTAACACAGTATTACCTTTTCATTTTCACATAAAATTTTCCAACAAAATGTTTCACTTTCCCATAAATTTTGTTCATTCTCTGCAATATTCTGTAAGATAAGATTGAATTTATCAAAAAGTTTCCCATTTTTAAATAAATATTCTTGTGGTAATAAAAAATGTATGGAAAGCTTTATAGATGATTTCTAGAGAGAGACAAACAATTGTTGAAAAAAAAAAAAAATTGGTTAAATGTTGTTATAGTTTTTCTTTTTTTTTTTTTCAAATTAAAAGGGGTTTATTTACATACATCAAAAGCTCTACATTATTGATTAAATTAGCCATTACTTCAAATTGTCATCTTTGTTGGCAATATGTAATAAAAACTAAATTTATTTTTTTTTTAAATTTCTACTTTACTCATGAAATAGCTGCTAATTCCTATTGTATAACTTTGTTTTAGATAAGGTTATTTTATTGGTCTAAACAAATGAAAACTCATTATTCAAAAAATTACACACACACTTATAGACTAATAACTCAAAATTAAATATCTGCTTTGGTGTTGTTAGAATTATTTACATAAAACATGTAAACTTAAATATAAGATTTTGGAAATAATACTCATATTTCTAGAGCCTTTTTATATTTCTATTGAGAAAAAACAACTTCAAGTTATAGTTTCAAAGGCAAAGGGGAAACTTCTCTATGCTGATTATGGTTCTGATATAAAGAGATAAACTGGTCACTATTAAAAATTAGTATGCCATAAAGAGAGTGCAGACAGGGTCACCAGAAGAAAAATTGAGTGAATTGGCCAGCCTCGCGATACACATGTGGATGGCAACTAAATGAGAGGACAGAGATGATAGGTAATACTCAACATCTATCATAGCACCTCTTAGATGCATGTCTAAAGTTCACATGTTTGAAACAAAAAACACATCTACTCATGAAATAATGTAAACCAGTAAGTATCAAAAACACATTGACAGTTCATGTTACAGTACTTTCAGTTTCTAAATGAAATCAAAATAGTCTCCCACTGAATTATATTTACAAATAAAGAGACATTGAGTGATTTTAAAAATAAAACTTTGTATTCAGACCACAAAACAAATGAAAAAAATTTTTTAAATAAGTTAAAAATAAAAATAAGTTTTTATGGATTTAGATACAAAAAATATCATGAATATTAAGATACAAAAATGTTATGAATATTAAGAAAATGTTAAATTTCCTTTATGCTTTGCCAAAATATTTCTGAATGGTATATGTGACTTACAGTTAGTGGATTAAAAGTACGACTCGCTGTTTTGGGCCTTAGAGTTGGGCGTGTCATAGAATGACTGGCTATACTGTCTGTATCATTCTGACTTTCTTTTTTACTCAATGTCTTCGCTAAAAATTTCAGGATACATACAATATCAGTAATGCAATATCCTCCACACTATCTAAACATAAATTTATACTAATTATACAAATGAAATTAAAAAAAAAAGATTTCAAATTAAACAACTATTCAACTATTGGCGTCCTTTCATTTATCTGCCCTTGATCGGGGAAAGGTAAACACACAATCTCTCTGATCTTACCTGACGGATGTCTTACGGCCGCAGTTGGCACCACCTTGGGTGTAATGCCAGCCAATCATTCCCCCCCCCCCCCCCTTTCTCTTACGCCTCTCTTTGATCAAAGAGATTACTCGGGTCCACACGCCTCGTGACACTCCAAGGTGCGACTCTTGTCGGATTCACCCACGTGTAGAGTAATTCTTAGCCTAGGGCATTTCCTGTTTCCGCCCGTATCTCCCAGCCTTTATAAGGCAAATTAACTCAACCAGACCTGCTTATTTCTCTACCGCTGTCAGTCGAGTCTGGACTATTTCATTCACTCTTACTCCTAGAGGAATACCTGGTGGTAAGCCGAACTTAATCACAGTTCCATCTTAATTACTTTTGTGTACATTTCTCAGTGGATATTATCATGTGTATTTTAGTGTTTCATTTATATTTAATTAGTGCATTGTGTATTTCTCACTGTCGTAAGTAGAAAACATAAACATGGCATATGTATATTTATGTATTGCATTAATCTATTAATGCCACGTTGCTCAATTGATCGTTGATGCAACCATGTATATATTTGTACATCTTATTTTATTTCCTCTATCTTGGCTGACCGCCTTGATAATTGTACTAGCGCACTAATGCTGCGCTTAGAGAAGATATATGAATTATATCCCCTTTACTCATTTTACTCTAACAAGAGTTGCGCCCCTTGAACGGACGCTCTCCCCATTCAAGCTCGCTCCATTGTTCTCGGCCGACGGTCGTATGTAAACGAACCATCATGGTCGCTGACCACTGCCCATTCCCCCCCCTCTTTTTCTCTTCCAACTTGTGTTGTTTATTTGAGATTATTATTTCTCTTTTTATGTACATTTTTATATTGCTATTCTCAGCCATCTATTTTCTGAATGCCATTTGTCATCATCTCCTCATTGTGCTCAAAAGCAATTTACCAATCTGACGAATGCACCTCAGTCGAGGGCATCGATAAGATGCATGAGAGACATGTCCTAACTTGTCTTTATTTATCCGCAGCCTCCCTCAGGTATCTGCCTTTGTGCTTAGTGCTATTCAGCACTGCACTTGCCTATTTATCGGATCACTCACCTACCTATTTATTTGGCATTGTCTACCTAGTCAATTGCCTATTTGATATTGAGTATCATCTCCTGCCTACTTGGATCCACTCAACTATTTACTTGGTGCTATCGGCTCTACTTGCTTGCCTATTCGACAGCCCACCTGTCAACTTATTAGGTACGACGTCCCTATAGACCCAGAGTCTGTGCGAGACGTCATAGCTCCGCCTGAACTTCGTAACTCACTGGACATATCCTGTTCACTATGCTGCCCACGGCAGATCCACTCTGCCCGCAGTACCACTTGTGCCCACGGTAGCCGGCCACCCACCCTACTGTGCCCACTACAGATATCAGAACTTTGGATTGAGACTCCACAAGAACTGTATCACCGGCGTCCCTCTACCCGCTAGAGCGCCACCTCCAGCTGTAGAACCTCAAGCCAGGATCACAGCCAGCTGCAACATCAACAGGACAACCAGCTAAGTTCAGAAGACAAAGTGACATACTCTCTTATTAAGTGCAAGAGTGATGATTAAATATAGTATTGCTTAGAGATAGATGCAAACCCTCCCCCTTTTTAATTTTATTTCTTCATTTTTAATTTTGTATCTTTCTTTCATTGCTTGTCTCGTTGCGTGCCTGCTCCCGATTTATATGCTGACCGGTTGGTGTGTGATAGCCTTAAAAACAATCATCCCCTAGACATTAAACGCGCCAAACACACGTCACTTTCCCCAACCTGTCACAGTTGAAATAACATTTATTTTTAAACAACTAATGAAAAAGTTTGTTTTATAATATAAGACAATAGTTTCTGAAGATGTTCTTTAAGCTATACAAATATTGTTAGCAGGCTTGTGATAACCAGAATTATAGTAGCCAGTTGGTAGTGCTACTGGGTGGGTTCAATCTGTACAACTTAGCCTGTGGCGAAGGGGCTATTTTTGCCTAAGAAACCAGAGGATACCTAACTAATTCATAATCTAATTAATTTTGAAAGATAAATACAGAAATTTTTCTTTGGACTACCGGTAGACCAAACTGATCTTTTATTTAATAAATAATAAAAAAATTAAAATAACCCCCCAAAAAATGAACAAATCTACCATTACTATTACCTACACTAACACTACAAAGATAAACAACAATAGCCAGATCTACATGCAGCTATAAAAGAGCATTAACCCAGAGGAGTAATGAAGACAGGAATTAGAGCAGGCAGTCATTGAGTCCTGAATAACAAAAAAATAACACAATCTGTAAACCAATTCCTGGCCACAGGCATCACTGACTATTGGTACAAAGAGAACACAAGCATGGGTATTGATGTGGTTAGAACCACTCTGCACGAACTTATCAGAGAGCATGATGTCACAACTCTTAAAAGATGTTCATAAATACATTACTTATATCCCTAATTTGTACCTAACTGTAAAATAATAATAAAAAAAAAATTAAATGAAATACTACAGAGACTGACTACATAGTCTCATTTTTCAAAATAAACAGCAATAATAAATGAAGCATAAAAATAACATTTTACAGATACTTCAAAAATTCGTTATACTACCCATACCAACACTCAGCAAAATAAAACTTTTAAATTTTTTAAATAATATAAACTACCGGTACCTGATTTTTCAAAATCTATAACAATAAGTCTTGGAGTTGGAACACTGTCATTGGTGCTGATGAAGGAAATGATGAAACGCATAAACTTTCTTTGCACTAGCTCTGACTCTTCCTAAAGAAAGTTAGAAATGTTAAGTGTTATATATATATGTTTGTAAACAAAAAGTTGTGTGATTGATTATAGCATGCAAGATTTCCAATCACTAGCTTCCTACCTGTATAGCTGAATTATCATGAACACTTTCTGGCATCTTTTTTTCTTGTTTGTTTTTCTCTTGTTGTTTAAGAGCCTTGATATCTTGAAGGACAGCATCTCTGGCTATGAGTTGATCAGCATGTTTTGGCAGTCTCTCTCTGGTAGAGTTAAATACAAATGAGTGTGAATTAAAATTTAGAATTTTGTGAAAAAACGGCCCATTATATTGTACAAATGTCAGAATTATTTTTGCAATTTTCATTTATACTTAAAACCATTGGTATGCAAAGGTTACAGGCTACCAGAATTGCGTATGTCCTCTAAAATTATAACCATATAAAATAAATAGAATGATACAAGTATTATGTCGATTCAATTAAATTTTACCTATAATTGTAAAGGAATTAAAAATTATGAAAGATCCAGATGAAGTCTAGTGTTACTATAACTCAAATGAACATTCTTTCAATTTTTGATGTAGTAAATTATGTGAGACATTGGAGGTTCAGAGTAATAATCTGTAAATACTTATATGAAGAAATTCAGCTAAACAATGAGGACATTAGCAGCTTTTCTGAGAAAAATAACAAAATAACTAAGTATAAATTTTGATTTGTGCTGATAAAAAGAAAGAAAATTATTTTGACCTTTACCTATATATTGATACCAATTTCAATGCCTCAAAATAAAATTAGAATTTTTGTAATGAATCTTATGGGAAACCCTAATACAAATAGCTAATTACTATATATACATTTTTTGTTTTCTTATCTCTTATAAATTACAGACTTCAAACAAGACTGAAATAAGTTTGCTAAAAAAAATGACCCTTTGTATTCTGAACTTTTACTAAACACAAATGTGGTAAATAAAAAATACAATTACATTATAAATCGTTCCAATATATTTATGGCTTCTGTATTTTCTCTTTGCATATAAATTTTGGCAGCTTTAGATCTTTGCATCAAAAGACCAACCTATAGAAAAATAACAAAAATATTAACAAAACAATTTTGTTTTACAAGTATGACAAGTCTTCATATTGTAATATAGCATAACCATCTAAGGTGGTACAGTGGAACCTTGAGATACCATCTGCTCAACATACACGAGTAATTCAAGATATGAGCAGGGCCGAGAGTGAAATTTCTCACCGCACTCAGCGGTAGTTGTCAGCCACCTGGAAAATACCGGTATTCTATACATTTACCAATACTTTATAGACAGTTGATTGTTATCTTTTCTGCATTTCTCTTTTCATTATTTATTTGATTGTTTATGTATACATGTTTCATGTACATTTATTAATTCATAACAAGTTTTTTTCAGCATTTAGGTCATTTTGGGACTTTATATAGGGTTGGAACCAATTAGTTGGCTTTACTTTTTTTTTACTTTATTTTATATGGGGAAAATTCATTTGAGATACGAGTAGATTGACTTACGAGCTCAGGTCTGGAACGAATTAAACTCATATCTCAAGGTTCCACTGTACATTGAAACATAATCAACATAAACTAATGGTAAATAAGCACCATTAAGTATAAATATAGTGAACATTTCTGTGAATAATGTTTACCTCTGACTCTTTCCACTCTCTGCCTGTTCCAACAACTACAATAATAGTTGGCAGCTCTAAGGTAAGAACACCAAACCTCAGCTCCATCATGCAATTATCAGACTTGGCATACTGCAATTTAAAAAAGATTTAGATAAATACCAAATTGACAAAAAGAATAAAAACCAATGACATGAATTTTATGGTATAAATAAATAAAATGGTAAAATAAAATTATTACCTCATCTGATACAAAAGCAACCAGCACTTTAGAGTTTCTAATACCTTCAGTAATATTCTTGAATAATCCTTTGCCCTACATAATACAAATAAATACTGCCAGATGATTCATACTTCTTGTCCTTATCATATTCAAAACAATATATTATAAAAGCAACTTTTCATGAAAAAGAGTTGATTTGTCTTAATACCCCCCAACATGTCATATAAAATGATTGAAATGGAAAAAAGACCCTATGATGTTAGTTAAACATAATAAGACTGTACAACTCTGAAATGTTTGAAAACTTCAATAAGAGATGCCAATAATGGCTTAATTATTCCCCTCCCCTCAAATTAGCAGTTTCAGACATGTTTCTCTGACACATGCAAACACATGTAATCATTCATTATAATCAAACACTTAAAGTGCTAAGAAGTTGACAATGTAAAAGCATGCCAATAAATACTGCAATAAAGGAAGAGTTTAAATTGCACTGGAAGCCACAGGGAGGAGAGTAAAGTTGGGAAACAAAAACAAACACTGAGAAGATCAGTAGAACAAGTACATGGACCTGAGGGGATTAGCCCAGAGAAGAGTGCTATCTGAAGTACTGTAACAGCCTCATGCTCAATTAGGAGTCAAAAAGATAAGTGTTGCATTGGTTACATCAGAATAATGAAACAAGAAAAATGACTTTTAAAATTTTACCACAATTAAGTTGAAAATTTACACACGTTTTCAAAAAGGTATTAAAATATTATTTAGAAATTTTATGAAAAACAAATTTTCAAAAACAAAATTTTATTTTTCTCATCAATTATTAACAAAAAATTAATTATAAAGAGATGTTTCAAATTGAACAAAGAATATAATAAGCATTAAATACAAAAATTAATGAATAAACAATTGTGCCAGTAAGGGAAGTAGCAAAGTAACATCTAACTTACAGCTGCAGGTTGGTCACAGTCCAGCCAACAAGAAATATTTCTTTTCTCTAACTCTTGTTTCACTTGACGAGGGTCACCCCAGCCGATGGCTCCTGGAGGACACACTGTCCCTCTTTCTTGGGCATGTTTTGAATTGGACCACGAATAGCTTATAAAGACACTAGGGTGTTTTTGAATCTTGAAAAAAGTTTGAGAATAAAAAAAAAAATCTTGGTATGTGTTAGGGAAAGATACACGTCAACTAAACTCACTGACATATGCATATTCTGTTCTAGAGGCTTATTCTCAATATGATTTGCTCTTGCATGCTCTTAGAAGTAGCTGCAAATTACTTGTTACTTGTTCCGACCACAGCTAATGCCCAGGCATTCATCTCACCAAGATGATCCATAGTCGCTTCGCAACTGAAGGAGGCCATAGAGAATGTTGACTTTACTTGTTTGCATGCTGTTGGCCAGTGTGGCTTTCATGTTGACTTTACTTGTTCTTGCATGCTATTGGCCAATGTAGCTCCACTGTTAGCCTAATTAGCTTTACTTCAAAAGTTCTGACATGATATTGGCTGATGGAGATCTACTTTACTAGTCCAGGCATGCAGTTAGCCAATCCTAAAAAGCTCTACTTTACTTGCTCAGGCATGCAGTTTGCCTATCCTAAAAACTCTACTCTACTTGTCCAGGCATGCAGTTAGCCTATCCTAAAAAGTTCAATTTTACTTACCTTTGCATGCTATTGGCTTATGTAGTTTAATGGTCTTGACATGAGGTTTACTATCACAGACATTGTTGTTTCTCATGAATTGCAATTTAGTTACCATGGAATGTTCATGGCCAAAAGAGAAAAATGACATCTTGACTTTCAAGTGTAACTAGAACTCTTTGTTATTAATTTTAAAGATTTATTTATGTGAGATAATAATTTACTTCTACATAAAACATTTTAGCAGTCTATATACTGTTTTAGTGACTGGCCTTATATTGCTTTAAGTAGAGTTCTGCAATAAAAACAAACTTCTCTCAAATCTTTTATTAAGGAAAATCTATCAAACTCAATCATCTCAACCTACTTGGTAATTATTCTGCATTAGTTTCCCTTTGACCGCAGACACCATCTGTTCAATACGACTTGCATCATACCTGCTTTTGTTTCTCACCATGATCATTTCCTAGAAGTTAAAGAATTTTATGTTTACTATATACACAACTAAGATATGGATAGAGGAACATCTTAAGATTCTAGATTGACCTCTTTTTACCCCATAGCCATATAGTAAAGTTCAATCACCTCAGTATAAAATGAACAGAAAAAAAAATTGGTACAAACAAATATGCTGGAATATTTGTACTGTCATAGCATAATATGTATAAAAGTAAATCAGTCTATAACTGATTATGCAGAAAATAAACAAGAAACAAAACAAAAATCTAAATTTTATTTAAATAAAAAAAAAAGTAGACATTATCTTTCTGATGCTTTATTGTATTGTAATTGAGTTTGTGAGTTGCACACCTTTATTTACACTTCTTGCAGTGTAAAGTGAATGCTTTCATGAAGGTAATAATGTAAGCAGGATAGAATTTATTGCTACTCCCAAATTTTTCTACATGGATTTTTTTATTCATAAATTAATATCAATTACTAAATTAGACTACAGAATGGCTGTCTGGTCAAGTGGTAAGCGCTTTGGACTGTCATTTGATGGTCTCTTGTTCAAACCATGCATGCTGCCATCCTCTGGGAGGATTGAACTAGGATGTAATTATCTTCAATCCAAACGAAATCCAAAACATGTTAAACAAACATAACAAAACACTAGTTGTTGAAAGTATAGATCACATCTAGGTTTGATAATATCATTGCAAGATGACTTCCTGGACATGCAGTATGCGCTGGGTTGTTTTTTTTGACTGTCTTGATGGTCCCAGGTTTATATCATATATAGCATCCCCCATTGTCACGCAGGGGGTTTGGACTAGAATGTAGATTATCTTCAACTTTAAAGGAACATCGGAAACATGTCAAACATTTGACAAAACAAACATTTTCAATCATTATATAATTGTGTGTGAGTGTTACAGGAGGACAATCATGACTTAATTCTACTAAAAAGTGTTACTTAAAAAATATAATTTCCAGACAAAAGAAACAAAACACCTAGACAAAAGAATTTTTTAAAATGTCACTGTTGTTATAGCCTACATACTTCTTGCTTCCCTATTCTCATCCCAAGATCTGTCTTCTGCCAATCTAAGCTTTCTCCAATGACAACAATAGTACAATCTTTCTGTAATGTATCCATGGTGTAGAGTAGATGGGCATTGGATTTTTCATCTCTCTCAAAGTTGTCAGACACCAGAGCCACAACAACCTGTCATAGAAAAAAAAGAGCAAAGTGACATTATAAGCTGAGAAGAAAAACTAAAAACTATAAATCAAAAGAATGGAAAACGATATTTTTAAAGGAACTAAAAGGCACAAAGTCTTTGAAAAACTGATAGAAAAAGTGAATTGCTTGATCAAGCTTAAAAAAATGCATTAAAACCATCCAAATCTATAATTAAAAACAACTTTTAATTAGAAGGTAAAGAAAATTAAAGAAAACAAAGGTCAAAACATTTGCCTTCATATTTGTGATGGGACAAGTAAATGATGTATTTATACCAAGAGTTGAACATATAGCAAATACAATGAGTCACACATTTGAACATGATATAAATACCTTGCAGTTTTTCAATGCTAACATAACATTTTGTTCTGATACAGAATCCATATCACTTGAAAACCAACTGTCGAATGGAATATACATAAATATATCCTAAGTAAGAAAGCCTTGAAAATAAGATTTTTAATAAACGAAATACATTTATATGATAATAGGCTGAAGATTCTGCAAGGCTGTCATTGCCAGAAGTGGTAATGGATAAAAGCACTCCACTACCTATAAAATGCTTCCTAATCACCTCTGAAAACTAGTCCAACTCCTGGCCTTCATGTGTGGCTCAGATATTGAGTAAGGAGGAACTGTTTTACTAACAGGAGAAGAGGCAAAGTCAAGTAACTGGTGCCTAAACCAGTAAGCTTCAGTCAGGAGGGGCTCATTGGCCATACCTGGCTACCCACCTAGGAGGAAGAAAACTCTGAATTCAAACCTCTACTGCTAACAAACCGCGAGGACAGATCAGTAGCTGGCAACCCTTAGGCAGTTTGCAGCACCCAGTGGTACACCCTGGCAGAGCCTGCACTGCCCATAATCTGAAACTGACGTATCAGCACTTGCCGTTCCTTTGGATACATCAGCTGTGTGGAGAGTCAGAAAACTGATGTGTGGGTGACATTTCCATGAGATGATCAATAGCCACTTTGGGACTGAAGGAGGCCATATTAGGCTGGAGATAAAAAGGTGATTGCAAAACTAATTTCTATGTATTTAAAATGTAAATTGGAAAGATAAGCCAGAAGGGATGTGAAAAGGGATGTGAAAACATGCTAATGATAAATAGGTGGTGATTATGTTATGACTGAAGTCCTTAATAAGGCTAAAGTGAGAGGTAGTTAACCTAATTAGAAAATAACCTAGAGTGCTCTAAACTGGCCAGCTAATGTCTGAGCTTCTGTTTTTTGATTTTAGGAATCATTCTGACAGAAAGTAACATAAGGGTTTTAGCCAAAATGAAGAGGAAATTATTAGATCAGAATTACAAGTATGAAAAAAGAAATGGGGCAAAAAAAACAACATTTTCAGAGCATTTATTTGCTTTTTTTTTTTAATTGTTTCTTGTCCTTTTACACTGTGCTAAAAGAAATGGTTAGTAAATAATAAAGCCCTAGAATAATAGAGGCTCAAAAACAACCAATAAATTGAAATTTTTAAAGGTGTCTAAATACTAATTTTAATTTAATTTTTCTGGATAAAACATTAGAATTTTTTCATCACCATTTCAGTTGAGAGGCTTCTAAATCTTGAAATATCTGTTCAGGATTGATTCGATTCTTGTCCTCATTAGGAACTTTATCCCTAGAGCTATATAAAATGGTGACATCTGTGTGAAGGGCTGAATTTAACTGTTGCATGACAGTCAAGCTGTTCTGAAGATGGGCATCAAAGTCTGAGTCAGAGGGCATAATTGCTATTTAAAAAGAAACAAAAAAAATAAATTTTATAAATAATTTTGTTGAACTCGACGTGAAAGTAAAAAGAAATAATAGTTTGTTTCCAACTTCGTATTCTGATGGAAATATAATAATCAGAACAACTTGAATTTGTGTCACAGTGGATAAAAATGAAAAGTCTATTTCATTAGATTGTAATTTGAATTTGTTTTTCAGTTTAGAACCAATGTACCATTGATTCTTATGGTCATTCTTTCCATCTCTGAACTCCCACTTTTCGACAAAACAGTTTTTGTGAAGTTGTGATATACATAGGAAACTAGTGTAGCCAAGTGATAACAACAACCTATTAACAATGACATGATGAAATATTTACCAAACAACTGTGCCATGGATATAGTGTGAAAATATTTTCTGCATTGCAAGAAAGGTGCTCTATGCTCCCTAGCACGCTTTACTAGATGATCCTCA
This sequence comes from Biomphalaria pfeifferi, assembly GCA_030265305.1. Taxonomy (NCBI): domain Eukaryota; kingdom Metazoa; phylum Mollusca; class Gastropoda; family Planorbidae; genus Biomphalaria; species Biomphalaria pfeifferi. The sequence goes on from JASAOG010000026.1 coordinate 3,190,395, forward strand.
AACATACTTGGGTCCAGTGTACCCTTCAGAGAAAGAAATGCATGCAATGAAAAATCCCTTTTTTGAGCTAATACAAAAATACAATATATTCAACTCAAATGTTTACATGTTTAGTGATAAAAATACCTAGGACAACCAACATTAACATCAAAATTATATAAAGTAATAATTATAATCAATTAAGTAGGGTGGCTGCCTGATATGTGGTGTGCCTTGTAATTGTTATCTAAATGGTCATGGGTTCAAATCCTACCCACTACCATCCCAAGCCTTCCTACTGAAAGTTTTGTCTAGGATGTACTGATCTTCAAATCTAAGAGGAACATCCCCAGCATATAAAACAAAACAAACAATATGTAAATAAGTAAGTATGTTCTTTTCATGTATTAAAATGATATTTAAACATGTTTTAAATAACATATCAAAGATTTAAAAACACAAATATCCACCTCTTTGGTTATGCAGTCAGGACAAGGAACATGAAACTCATAAACAACTCCATGAAATGATTCTTGGATCAAAGATTCAAAAATTTCATGGATAAGAAAAATGACATTCTCTGGTCTTGGACCTTGAACTTTTACTTGCAGTTCATAGTCACTGTAGGAAAATAAAATCAAAAGTATTTTAAAAGTAAGAATTAAAATAAGAGTAACCTAAAATTATACTTTATATTTGTCAACATGTAATTTTATTAAACATGTATAAATGTAAATGCCTAAATATATGGAATTGCCCTGGTTAGTTCTTAAGTAAAAAGAAGTACTAATAGTATATTTATATTATCAAAATCACTATATTTGTATTATTTCAAATAGTTCTTTTTTTTTGTAGACTACAGAACTTAAAGAAAAGCTGTATAAGCTTTCCCTACATTCGGTAGAAAAATATTGACTTCTCAAAAGTTCCTGTTAATCCAGATCCCATAATTCATTGATGTTTAGCAAGTGGAGCAAACAATTTTTTTTTCATTTCCAAAATCATTATAACATAATGAAATTTACCTATTTTAGCAGACAACAAAGACTTATTTTATAACAAACAACAAATAATGGTAAAAAAATTGCAAGTTAGGCCCACAAACTGACTGTGGAGAATTTTAATGTACTATACTCAATACCATTTTCAAAATGATGATTAAACAGCGTTTTTTTAAAATTATATTTAATAAATAGTAGAAGGAGATTTGATTTTCTAGATTCAACATCTCCAAGTACCTTATTTGAGAAATGAGAGCAATGTGTTTATTTTTCTTGAGAAGAGAACCTCTTTTCCATACCAGTTTACCATCAGAAAGATGAAAAAGTCGAACCTGTAAGAAAATTATTCTTCTATTGTTAAGAACTACATTTCAAAGTATTCAATCTTTGGTTTTAATTTATATCATTAGTTACAAGTGAAGTAAAAAATCAAGTAAAAACACTTAACAGTTGTGATCTACATTTAAATAGATAGTTTTAGGACTGAAACAAATATTTACTTGAGCTCTGTTAAATAAACCTGCAGGTAAATAGGAAAACTTATAGATCAGCTTTGTCTCTTTGAGATTTTTAGTAATGTCAGCTAAAGGCCATTGAAGCTGAAAATAAAATTTGAACAAATTGTATTATTAACATTTTCAAGATGTGTTTTCATGTAAAAAAAAAATCCCAATTATAACACACAAAATGAAAACTATATTTTAAATAATATATCAATTAAATTTTTTTTTTTTAGTTTAGTGAAACAAGAAGACTGATGGGTATAGTAGCTGTTAAGGCCATTGTAATGGGTTCAAAAAACAGAAAAACAGCCAGAGAGAGATACATACAAAAATACAGGTTACTGACAAATCAATAAGTGCCTCATAAAAAAAAAAGTCTTTTTCATTCACAAACTACTTTTCTTTCTTAAATTCAGTGTACTCAAGGAAGAGTAGTTTGAAAAGAACCATAAATGATTTGAAGAACTTTCAATGCTAATAGATATAATAATCCTGAAATATCCTTCAAAAGTAAATGCAAAGTACAAGACAAAAAAGTTTCATGAGTCATTTCGCTCATAATTGTATGTGCCAACAGTAACTTTGTGATTTGGCTGCATTAATCAATAAAGAATGCTGTTCATGAAAATTTTTTATATATTTCACAAGGTTCTTTTTTTCTTTAAAAATAAAGCACAGACCAAGCAATGTATCCTCTTTTGATTATACTGTACTTCACCCTTTTGTAGGGAATTTAGCTGTATGTAACATAATCTATACAAATTAGATGAGACTCTGAATTTTTAAATGTTATTAAATTGCTTGAGAGATTATCTAGTTTAGCCATTCTAAAAACATATATACATATACAGACAAAATGGATATTGCTAAAGAGCATGTCAAAATTTTGCAGGGAAGCTTGAAAACTCTTTGTTTTCTGTATATATACTGAACAACTTTTAAATAGGGAAGGCATTGTGTTCTTCTAAAAATTGTGTACATTTAGTGTATTTATAAACAGCTTAAAGCTCAGATGATTTTTTGTGAGAAATTATATAAATTTGATGTAAAAACCCTTATGGGGGATAGCTAGTCTCACAAAACAAAAAAAGGGAAATGGAGAATTAAAAGTTTCTAGTTGAGGTCAATCCTTTACTAAACCTGTGTCTTGAGGAAACAAATTCATTTGGAAAGTCTTCTTGATGACTTCATTCATGTTTTTAAAGTTTATCAAACAATTTATGTTTTGAAGTTTAATTTTATAATATCCAAATGTAAATCTAAAAAAATTCGTACTTCTGCTGGAACCTCTTGTGGCAGTAAACATGGAACAATGTTCAATTCTTCTCCAGGAAGTGGAAAGGTAAGATCAAATTCTTCAGTCAAACGTAACAGCCATTGATGTTGCTCAGAGGGATAGTCTCTCCAGATTTCAGGAATGTACTTGTACAGGAAACGACCTTTGTGGTCCTAGGAAAAAAAATGCATTTTGAAGACTAAAGAAAAAACATTCTGAAACACTTTTTCAAAGCACAAACACAGTTGATTTAAAAAAAAAATATTTTGAAATCCACTTCCTCAATGTTTAAAAAATAAAGGAATACAAATTATATACAAGTTACTTAAATATCAAACCTGTATAGGTGAGTTCTTGACAGATACAACACATGACATCACATTGACAATCCACTGAGGGTCAATGACCACTTGATCTCTTAAAAAGTCATTGTCAAAATATTGAACAGTGCCAAGCTCATGCAGAAATTGAATGGCTTCACGAATCTATGAATACAAAACAAAAAACTTTGTAATAAAAAGAAGAGCAAAAATATGAATTTATGCAAAACCTTCAAAAATGGCAATGAGACTTCAAGGTAACTTAAACTGCAGATAAAGAGAATGAAAACAAAAGAAAACAGTTTTTTTGTGATAAGTGGCTGATATGAAACCATCAATCACTAGCCAAATTTATTAACAATGTAAAATAAATACTACTAAATATTTGAATAATAATAATGATAATGCAGTTTGTCTTCAAGTCAGAAAATTTAAGATTTAAGTAGGATTGCAGTATTTCCTGTGGTTATGCAGTCTTAGCTGTGCTCTACATATTTATTTTTAAATTAATTTTGTAAAGCACTTCTTTCATGTATGCTCATTGTGTTCTGGTCCAATCTCTAGTGTGAGCCCATGGGGGGGGGGGGGGGGGGGGGGGGAGTATCTAGGAGGTTTTCCATGCTGCCTTTAGGCTGCCTGGTCATGTGGTATGCACACTGGACTGTCTTCTTGATCATCCTAGCTTCATACCCTGGCCGCTGCCATCTCCCTGCTAAGGTTTGGACTAGGAAGCAGATTATCTTTAAGCCTGAAGGATCATATGAAACATGTAAAACATTTTACAGAAAACACAACTCAGCTCAAGTTGGGATTCAAACTAGAGACCCCTTAATAGGTAGCAAAGCGGTTCATGCCACTCAGCTACACATCCCACGTTTGCTACAGCCAGTACAGACAATATAAATTGTGATGACATTACAAAATCAAATTTGGTTGTGGCTAAGTACTAGAGCCTTTGAATGCCAGCTCAGTGTTCCAAGTTCTAGTCTTGGTGCATATTATGCTATTTAGCAAACATTTATCTATGCTATTTATCACAAACTAATAGCAATACTGAGTAAATGATATGATATAAATGATAGTTAACATTAGCTACACTAAGATAATGAGTTAGCTTCTTTTAAGAGAATCTATTTCTAAATTAAGGTTCATAAGGTAGACAATTACAGCAGAGTTAGAGCTATGGACACAATTTTCTGGAGTTGTGGATTTAACATCCACATTGCACACTAAATTGTAAACCTTAAGTAAATAAAAAAATATCCACAAATCTGTATTAGTTTATGAGCTTGTATTCACTTACATCTTTCTCATCATATATACCAATCTCCATCCCAATTTCTTTAATAGTATTCCATGGCAAAGTACTTCTAGTAGATCTGAAACTAAATTCCAAATATGAAATATGTTACCTGGCTATATACATTTTATATTTGATCATCTTTATGTCTTTAAAATAATGATTTAATACACTTACGCTAAAATTTTTTTCTCCATATTTAACCAAACTTTAGGCACTTTTTCTCCCATATTCTTTTGTTCTAATGTGACTTGAATGAGATCCTCCTCTAATTTGGCTATACCCTGTAAAAATATCTTCAAGTAGTTTACTTTATGCTACAAAGATATAAAAAAAAGACAATGAAATGTCATAAGTGAAGTTATGAAGCTAATTACATTTATTTCATATATAATTTTGCTACAAGGGATAGAGGCTAATTACATTTATTCAAATTTGTGTTTATGCATGTCTCCATGTGCAATATAAAGCAAAGTTATAAAATTTTATATAAGAAACTTACAATGCCTTGCACTGAGCTGACAAAGTGAAAACCTGCTATTTGTGGGTACTTTTGTTGTAGATCATCCACTGGAATGTCTGCTTTGGGTACCTTTAGAAATCAACAGTCAAAAAATGTTTTAAAAACAAATTTGTATAAAAGTCAATCAAATAACAAAATAAAGAAGTACTGAAAAACAAATTTATGACTGTCTAAACACTATAGTCTGTCTGACGAAAAGACCAAACAACTTTACAAAAACTATCACAAGGCACATTACCAGGTGAAAAAAGCAAGCAGATACCCATCCCCCCCAAAAGAGATTGATTCATAGTGCATTCAGCATGCTATAATTATGAAAAGTGCACTATACAAAGTAAATTAAAAAAATTAAAATTAATAGATCTACATGGTGTAAAGTTAGAAAAAAGTAAAAGAAAACTTCTCAAAATTCCATTATGATATTAATGGTGTATAACACTTAGCTGTCAAAATGAATTTGTTAATATTTTGATTAAGTACCAAAAACTATGACACCCTATAACTCTACAAATTACTATTTTATTTGTAACTGAAAGTTTTCACCCACCTGGTCACAGTGAGTTCCAACAACAAAAATGGGAGTCTTTGGTGCATGGCTTGCAATAGAACTCAGCCAAAACTCAAGTCCAGCATGTTCATATCCTTGACGTGTGGACCACAGCAGCAAGTACACAGCTCTTTTGGACAAGAAGAACTGAGACGGACAAAATCAAAAATGAAATTATATAAAGAAGTAAGTGATTTGATATAGAGTTTTTATAAAACTAAATATATTCAATCAATTCTTCAACCCTCCATAATGTAATTTGAAGACAAAAAAAAGTATATCAAATTGTAAATATGTTATTATAATAAGTGTGGCAAAACTTAAGAGATTTAATCAATAAACTCTCATTCTTATCAAGATGGAGGTTCAAACACTAATTAAATGATTTTTAAAACAAGCATATTTTGAATATATACTGTAAAATTATTTTTTCCCTGCGCCAAGACAGAGCTATTAGAGCTTAGGTTCATTAATAAATTGTTACCTCTTACATAAATGATATAGTTTTATATTTATTTTCTACATCATCACCAGCAGCATTATTTCAAATTAAGCTTCTGAAATTAAACCCCAGCCATTGCTCAGAAATGAAAGTTCCTTAAAGACATTGCTAGATATACTAGTTTTAGACAGTAAAGAATAGAAATAGTATTGCAGTATGTTATACTAGTATGAGACCATTTAAGAATGAACATACCTGATGTGTGTTGTAGTACAGAGTCTGTCCAGCAAAATCCCATGTGTTGTAAGTCACCTCAATATCATTGTTGGTTTTCACAGTCCAAGGCATGATATCTATACCATTAGTAATGTCTTCCCCACTTGTGCCAGCTGTTTTCTTGTTTGGACTCATTACTGCTTTCAGCAAACTAAAATAAAAAACATAGAAGTAATTTTGTTACTATAAGATGATGATGGGATGTAGACAAAAAAACATTTACCCTTCAAAATTGATGACTGCAATACCTTTTTCTTTGATGAGTATCCATGGATAACTATAATGTTTTTTGTATTTGTAATCAAGATGATTGTCATGTTGCCTGAGTGGTCTACATATATCTCTTTTTTTAACTAAATGCATTATTTGCATCAAATTTACTTATTTAGTTTCTTAACCAATGGTTGCGAGTGAATGCAGTGCCAAGTGTATGATATTGTAACGACTCTCACTTTCCAGGCACCCTGTAAACTGCACAACACTACCAAGTGAAAGAACTTGACAACTCAGGGTTTCAAAATAACATAATTTTTTTAAATGTTCAATAAACCACAGCCAATAAAATTAACTTAACATGTATATTGTTGAGGAGGTGTTTAGGTACACAAAATGGATATGGGAAATGATGTGTATATGTTAGTATATTAGAAAATTTTGTTTGAAAATGAAAATGAAACTACACACCTAACAGCAGGAATCGGTCACCAGCTCAGATTTTATGTTCTATGTTATAATGTAATGTTGAGTAAGTATAAATCATATGAAAATTAGAATAAAATACATTTGTATAAGAAAATCTTTAAATCACCTTGTTTTCCCAGCACCACCAAGACCCACAAGCATAAGTTTGGTTCTGCGGCACTCTGTGAAGCCCCCTGCAAGCCTTTTCAAGTAGGCCTTGATAGATGCAAAGCCTCTGCTCACAATTTCATTAGGTGGTGTGCGAAGTGATGGATTGCTTATCAGTCTCAATGCTGAAATATTTTAGAAACTGTGTGTAAATGAACTTAAAGTTTAAAAAGTTCAGGCAAGATAAGATAACATAAAAATAAAACAGAATTTCGTTTTTTAAAGCAACTTTTAAGAATTTACTTTTCTATTTCCTCTCTTAAGGAAAACTATATAAACAAAATAAATCAATAGAACAAAATAATTCTAATTACAATTATAGTTTGTTGCATGCCTTTATTGTGAGTAAAAACTTTTCCATTCTTTTCTTTTTTCAATTGTATTATAATTAGTTAAAAATTTAGGCTTAAAATAAATTTGAAAAAAAAATTGAAACATTTAAGCTGTATGGGCTAATATTTGTCAATTATGTCTCATGCATAATGCAATTCATAAATAATCCCCTTTCAGACCTTGCAATTTATAGGGTAGATGACGTAAAAGTCATATTTTTCTATGGCCCAAGGTAATGTCCTGATGCCAGCACAATTAACTGCATTTACTTTTCACCAACTTATGTCAGGTACCCATTAGAGCTGGGTGGACTCGGAGGCACCCTAAATTTAAAATTCTAGTCTTCACTAGTATTTAAACCCGGGAACCCTGATCAGGAAGCCAAGCATTTTACCACTCAGCCACTGTGCTTTAATATTCTTTAAAAAAAATATGAATGTTTGTAATACAAATACAAATTTTGGCATTTTAAGAAATGTCTATGGTATAAATTTTCATTTACATTTTGATTCAGCTTACATTTAAGACTAGGAAGATGACCTAAAGCACCAGGTAAACTCTCTAGAAGAGGATTGTTGGAGATGCTCAAGGTCTTTAAATTCTGAAGGCGACACATGTGAACAGGTACGGCAGTAATGGCTTGAAAGTCCATGTTCAGCTCTTCAAGTCCAGTCAACAGAAATATGACAGGTGGAATGCCACCATATTCTGAGCAACCTGAGTTAAAAATAATATTCAAGTATCTTATAAAGTTTCATATTACAAAAAACATGTTAAAAGTAAAACAATAAGGAAACCAATTGTAGTAACTACAGCGATGACAATATTGTAGCATGTCTTATTTCTTTTACTTCAACTAATACCCTCCCCTATACAGTTGGCTTGAATCACAACATATCTTTCAAAATCAGAATAGAAATACAGTCACTATCAATGACCTCCAAGAGATAAGTGTGAACAAACAAATTAGGATCTATTGTAACATTATAACTTCTTTACTTATACAAAATCTGGACTATGTATTGTATGCATTGGAAACCTTAAATTAACAATGGCATAAGAAAAATATACAACAAGGTTACAAAGACAGTTTGTGTGGAAACACAAACTCAAAATCGGCCCCAGAAGTGGTCCACTGAGAGTCTTCACCAAGATTCAAACACGGGACTTCCGGTTCCAAGTGCTTTACCTCTCAGCCACAGCATCTCCATATATTCATTTAGCGTACACTTATATTTTTTAAAATAATAATTATTAACCTTATCCATACATTAAAAATTAATAACATGTTACAATAATAAAGAGAAACTAAAAAAGATTTATTATTCTTACAAAATTAGATAAAATGGTAACACGAAAAATAAAATTCTTGACCTAGATTACTTTTAATAGTGAGCTAGCTACATTTGTATACAAATGACTTAACAATTTAAGACTTTCCCCTCGCTAATAAAAATTAATATCTCCGTTGTCATTTGTCATACAAACTAGACCTAGATCTAGCTAGATCTAGACCTAGCCTAGTTCTAGATCTAAATATAGAATATAGATTTAAGATCTAACTGAAGGTCTAGATCTAGAATTAGATTTAAGTCTAGATCTAGATCTGAAATAGATATAGAATCTGGATGGCTGCCTGGTCGTGCGGTTTGCGCGCTGGACTGTCATTCAAATTTATCGATGGTCCAGGGTTCAAACCCTGCCTGCTCCCATCCCCCCGTCATCCTGCGGGAGGTATGGACTAGGAAGTAATTATCTTCAACTCTGAAGGAACATCCGAAACATGTAAAACATTTTACAAACAAACATTTTATAACTCGTATAATCTTTAGTCTTATTTAGACTGTCATTTTAAGTGTAGGCCTCTATAAAATGTAGATAGCCTATGTCAAAACTATAAAAGTAGTTCGTTATTTTTATAACTTACAACTAAAACGAAGTTCGTATCAAAATTCTTTTTTTAAAAACAACATTTGAATCAGTATTCTATGAGTTAGTTAATAAATGGAAAATCTATTTTATAATGATCCATTGATACTTTTTCCATTGTGACCGTAGATGCAAATTTTTGTACCAATGTGCGAATCTATGAATGAAGCTTGATTTATTAATGAAGAAGTCTGTGACCTTTTTAAAAGATTTACCTCCCTTGAAGTTTGTAATTGAAAAGTGGTGTACTTTTTGAAAAATCTGATGGCATGGATAATTTAAAATAATTTTAAAAATTAGATGGTTCAATTTCGGAAAAGAAAAAAGTAGCCGTTGCATCAGAACTTTGAATGATCTAAAATATCATAAGGTCCGATTTTCATTTTCTAGTTTCTGAGATCTAAATGGGACAGATGGACAGACAGCTAGGCCATACAAAACTAATAGCGTCCTTTCCTCTTTTGGGGACCACTAAAAATTAGTGTAATGTACACATCCAAGACTTAGCTTATTTCACCTCTAGTTGATATAGTTTATTTTAACACATGGATTGAAATCTTAAAGTTAAAATTAAAAGTTCTAGTTTTCTAGCTTTAGTACTCACTGATACATGCTGAACCTAAACGTGGGACTTTCCAAAATATATGGGCATTAAGTTCTGCCATCTCTCCTTCATCCAATCTTGCATTATTGTTGCGATCAAAACTATGAAACAAGGAAACCAATTTCTGAAGAGAAACAGCAAATTATTATTTAGATAATCAAGTCACAATTGAAAGTTAAGTTTCAACCAGATTTTAATGAGTAATATAATAAACTTACTTCTTTGCCAAAGATATTTTTCAAAGTTGAGTTACTTTTAACAAACTCTTCAAATTGGTCAAGGGGCATTTCTACTTTAGAACCTTCAGTGACAATCCAAGGAACACCTGAAGTTCAGAAGAAAAAGGCTAACCAGGATTTTAAATAAGAATGCATTTTTATTTATGCCAAAAACAATTGTTTTTACCAAATTTAACCTTATTATGTGATATTGAAGAAATTGACTATTTCTCTGTCATTTGACTTTCATCATAGCAGTGCTGTCACAGTTTGCATAGTCAAATCCCTCCACTTTTCCAGGTCAGCAGCTGTTTTTAGTAGAATATCAACAGAGACACAGGTCCATTCTTTTATGTTATCCAGACAACTTTTCTTTGGATGACCCTTTTTTTGCTCCCTCCACTTTACCCTGAAGAATGACTTATGAGTTATGTCTCACAATATGACCAAACCAGCTCAGCTTTTGTCTCTTCACAGTATTGGGTAGCAAATGACAAGCTTAAATGTGTTTTTATCTCTTGCTATTTGCTTCTCATAAATCTCATATCCTGACTACTGCAACTCCCATATATCTTCAAATTAAATAATTAACAGCAAAATCAGTATATCACAAGACAGTAATATAGGTGAACGCAGCAAAGTTGTTTTTTTTTTTTTGGGTGGGGGGGGGGGGGGGTGTAAAATATTTTTAAAAAGCAGGAGTTATTAAATTCAAACTTAAGGTAGAAGATATACAAATAATATCTTTTTTTGTTTCATTATTTTGCTGCTTGTAAATGATTTATTAACATATTTAAAACAATATTGTCATCATTTGAGACATTTCTTAGACATAAGGCTTTTCTTAGAAAATGAAATAGCTATGTTTTAATTATTCAAAAATGTTTACTCACTGAAAATGTCTATTTAAAAATTTAATATTCAAACAAATGGAATTTTTAAATAATAAGATACGAATTTTGTTTATATACTGTTATGATATGTATTTAGAGTAATTTTGTGTATTAATCTTGAGACAAAAAGAGTAGATAGAACTAGACTGAAATGCGAAATGTTAAGGGACGCTAGGATGGGAGTAAGATAGAGATGCTTAGACAGAAGACTCGATGACCATTTTCCCTTGTAAATAAATGTTTTAAAGGTTTGAAAAGAGTATCTTAGTTATTTCAAGAGCATCTGTAAAGCCGAGCAGCTGTGGGAACTCGCATGTGATGGCATAGTTCTGATTGGAGCATAACAATACCATAGAGTTTGGCGAAAAATGTTGAAAAATAAAGCTTTGATAAAAAGAAAAGTAAACATCAAATCATTTTCTGTTGAAATAGGACTTTGTAAAATGACTTACCACAAATTGACAATGTTTTCAGTTTGGTTAAAGATTTGAGCTCCATTGGAAGTGTTTCTAAAGGATTACTATTGAGATTTAGCATCTCCAGTGAGGTCAACTGGCCAAGTTCTTTGGGGATACTAGTTAGCAGCATGTTGGACAAGGTCAGATTTGTAATTGGACTCTTGCTAAGAACATGGGATGGTAGAGTTTTTACCTGAATTCATTAAATAAGTTTGAATAAAGAAAAACATTTTAATAGTGATTGCTTGAAATAACTGAAGTATTAAAAAAAAAAGAAACACAAATGAAACTACCAAAATAATGTCAGATAAAGGTTAATTCCACTAATTTGTTTTGGGTCAGATTAATTTTTTTTATGATCACATTTTATCACAATAACTCAAAATAATTTCCACATTGCTTCATAAAATTTGGATCATGTATTTCAGCAGATAACCTATTACATTATTTTTTAAAAATAAATTTTTGTTGTAGCTAATTGTACATGGATATTTGATTTACAGAAAGATCCTAAGTATCACATTCAAAGACCTCATCAAAAACAGAGAGATTAGAGACAAGATTATTACATCAATTAGACAGCATGATGGCTTGCTAACTACTCTAAAAAAAAGGAAATTTAAACTCTATGTCTATATTAGAAAGTCTTCAGGGCTTGCTGAGACCTCCCTTCAGGGAACAATACCAGGAAAAAGAGGATGCAGACAGAGAATGCGATGGGAAGGCATTATAAAAGAATGAACAGGCTTGTTAATGAAAGAGGTTCTATCCAAAACAAAAGACAGAGAGGAATGGAGGAAGTCAACAAATTATGTGTGGTGCCCCAACAGTCCAAGGTATAGGTGAAGAATTAAAGTTGTGTTTCTATGCAATTGAAGTTACTGATTCAGAGGTCAACATTTTTGTTATTTCCTTCTTTTGGCCCAGTTTTTATCTCACAGAGTAGCTGCAAAGTAAGCTATTTGATGTAAACCATTCTTAAACATTTGGTTGTTTTATGTTTAAGTTTCTATACCAAGCTAATGTTAAAGGGATTATACATAATTGGAATAATGATTAGGCCATGAAACTCTTCCAATGAAAAAAAAAAAGAAGATAAAAACAACAAAGAAAAGAATGTTAAGCTACCTTAAGTGCATTACAGAACAAATGCTTTAAATAAGGAATCATAAACAAGTCTGATGGAAGAGTCTCAATGCCACAATCTTCAAAAGAAATCATTTCCAGACGAAGACAGCTTGAGATCCCATCTGGTAAAGTCTTCAAAGCTTCACTTGCAAACAGTTGAAAGTATTGTAAGTTTGGAAACAATGCATAGATGTTAGCTGGGAGTGAAGGTATAGTCAGCCTCTCTCTCCAGAGGAGATTTACTGTTTCTTCATATGGGCTGAACAGTTCAGGTCTGCAATAATTGAAATAAACATTTTTTAAGAAGAATAAGTAAAAGAAGAGTGGAAAATAATGTAGATTAAAAATTTTTGTATATATTTATTAACTGTCCAGGCCTGAGCAAGCTATTATAGCACAGTGCAGGACAGGCCACTGTCCTGTTGGCTCATATTTCTTGCGTCTATGGCCAAATTTTGATTTACGGTGTCCCCGCTGCAGGGAAGAAGAGGAAACCGTGCCTCATATTCTGTTTGACTGCCCCAGACTTGCTGATCTCCGTCTCGACAGGTCTGGGAAACCCAAATTCTCGATCTGTATGGCGACATTTATGCACTACGAAAGACAGCAGAGTTTCTGTCCAGGGCTTTTGCAAGAGAGGATTTGAGCCTCTCAAGCCCTCACTATAATGGAGTTTGATGATGATGATTGACTTCACAAAGTTTGTTTTTAATAAACTTGGTTTAAAAAGAGAAATAGGTATTATATGCAAAGTGTATGAAACAAGAAAAACATAAAAATACCTTTTTTAAAAAACAAAGCTTATACTAAGTGTAATTGTATCAATTAGTTTGGAGAAAGAAGAGGCTATCTGGGTTAAGGTTACTGTGATAACTTTTTAAATGTATTTTATTTTAAAAAGTTGTATAACTTGAATTCTAACTCAAGGGCTTAAGCTTACTCAAGCCAATAGACTAAACACTGTGTCAGCAAAGTGCTTTTAAAAATAGAAGGTTTGATTTTATCTGTTGTCAGTTTCAAACTTTAAAGCAACAAACTATAAAGGAGATTAAATTAAATTATACCACCACATTAGTTAAGTACTTTTTTCTTTCTCTTGTTTGATACCAAACAAAATAATTAATTACCAATAGTTAATTCAAAATTCATTATTTTTTAAAAATCAATTCTTGTTTTGTCAGGTCTAAGAAATAATTGTGTAAAGTTTCAACTTGATCCAAGAATGGGTGAGGAAGAAATAGCATGTTCAATTTTTTTTACAAGATAGACAGAGTGAGTTGATATAAGCTTTGAAAAAATACCCCAGATCTTTACATCGACAAAAATGTGATCATTTCTTTAATATTCAATACATGAGTAAAGACTAAAAAATATTACAAATGAACATTATGATTTACAAAGAGATTATTAACTAATTTACTGCTCATATTGTTTTGTAAGTCTACTTATAGTTGTCAATTCAATAAAGAAATAACCTGAAATCAAAGACTCCATCTAGGTGAACATTGGTCCCAGGCAAGCACCACTGATGAGCTTTACAATAAACATTGTTTCGATGAGACTTTCCTATAAAAATGTCACTGCTAAATTCAGCCTTTAGAAGTAAAAGTCAAAAACAGAAAGAAAGTTTTGTAAGAAATCAAAGAAAATGAAACACTAGTATATATATATATATATATATATATATATATATATATATATATATATATATATATATATATATATATAATAGTTGTAACACTGACTTTAATTCAAAACATTTGTAAAAATACAATTAAATATCATGAATACTTTGCTAGTCTTTTTCACAATATTTTTGTCAAGATGCTGAATAGAACTCTGAATGACTTGTGTCCCATCTTCAGGGGTTGACTGATATTCTATGCCACCATATTGTTCAGCAAAAATGTGGCACTGAGATGTATATATATGTATAAGTGACTTCATCATAGTCTCCAACTGGTAAAAAAAAAATAATACAACGTTAAAGAAAACTAAAGTCTCTTAAAGTGAACATTTAAAACAAT